>MNCI01028006.1:224912-247047 GCA_015680685.1 Gnetum montanum | reverse complement strand
ATGGTTTCCCTTCTTCTTCCCCTTCTTCACATCACTCACCCTCTCCTTCCACATCTGGGTGTAGCCACCATGAACATAAAGGTGAGGATAAAATTAAAAAGGATGAAAGACCTTGACAGGAAGGTTGAGAGATAGGACAAGGGCAAGGACGTAGGGAGAGTAGGGAACGACGAAGACATCACAGGCGTCATGAAAGAGACAATCATGACGAGCCCCTACTCACAACCCAAAGTATGCTTGACATTACGAAGGTAGTTAGGATTCCCACAAGGCATTTAAAGGATAACCGAATCAAATGATTAGACATGAACAACATCCCACAATTTGAAGGGGGATACAATGCTAATCCGCAAAATCATTTACAGGCATTCCACGATGCCTGTGCCTTGCAGAATATAGAAAATGAGTGGCAGAAGCTTAAGCTATTCCCAAGGATACTCACTAAAGAAGCAGAGAGCTGGTACCGGTCCTTAGAACCGAAAACCATCAAGAGGTGGAGTACGATGCTAGAACTGTTCAATGAAAAGTATCAAATGTACTCCAGAGTGTCCAATTTGCGTAAGCAGATCCAAGGCTGGAAGCAAGGTACACACAAACCCTTGGATGCTGCCATTGCCCACTATTACACATTGTTACATCGTTGCCCAGGCCATGGGTACGCTCAGCGGGATCAACTTCGCCACATCGTGGATGGGCTAAGGAATGAAACTAGAAGAACCCTTGGAACTTATGCCCAAGGGAGACTCTCACAACTTAGAGCCCATGAAGTACGTAGCTTGTTGGAGCAAGTAGCAAATGAAGAGGGTGAGCTATGCAAAAGGGAAAGTACGGAAGAGTACAACCGTGATCCCTGCCTTTGGAAGAAGGGAGTGAAATTTTGTGATGAAGAGGATGAGTCACCAATCGAAGAATTGGTGAATCGGAAAACTTTGCCTATCCAAAAGTTAACAACCGAGGTATCGGCCAAAGTAGACCAAATGTGGGATTCCTTAGACTCAAGAATTGAAACAGTCTTGAAAATTGTAGAAGAGTCTAAGGCAAAACAAAGTAGTGACAAAGGTAAGAAAAAGTGGAGAGATTTAGCCCTGCACATAACAAGGGTAAGGGAAAATCACTAACTTCGATGTGACTGAGGATTCTAATTCAGGAAAATGATGGTGGATGTGAGATCTACCATTATGACCATCCTAAGGGATGTTGCCCCATCATCTGACATTTATAGGAGTCTGGGGTGTATGCGCTTAATCCAAGACTCAACCAAAGGCAAACACCCCGCAGGTTACCTTATCCACAAGGTAACCCAAGGCAATTCTACCAACCCTTAACGTATTATCCAAGTGGAACTCCGCCATAGCCCATCGGACAGCATCAGCAATGGCAATACCCGCAATCATGGGGGATACCACCGCCAACACAATAGTACCCTTACCAGCAGCCTGATCCTTATGGTTATTATGTGCAACAGCTGATTTCTCCAAGTGACTCTATGGGTCACGCAACCTCCAACCATCACTACCAAGTTTGGGATTACTTCCGAAGGACTACTTCTTCTTTGGGAGACATCTCAAACTCGTTCCATCCTCTTAATCCATCTGCACCTCTTCCACCACAAGTAGTTCCCATAACACCTCCTGCTCCAACAATGCAAGAAAAACTTCCTTCTCAATCGTAGCAACATCACGCTGTGAGAGTTGTAAATATCCAACCTGCTGTTGGTTCTGACAACTGTAAAAAGAGAAGATCTTACTTCAGAACCAAAAGCCCAGATAAACTCTCGCAACAACAAGTGGTTCAGGCCATGTACACTCCTCCACCATCTAACACTTCGGAGCACCCTTCAGTCCAACAAAGTGTAACGCATACGGTTATGTTAGTGCATACCATAACCGACTGGATCAAGGTAGGCCACCTTCCCAGGAAACTAACTGAGCCTGGGAGTCCCTTAATCTATTTGCAGATCATCAGAAATGAACCACATAGGGCTCTTCTTGACTCAGGTTCCAGAGTCAACTTAATTTCACGAGAGATGTATCATGCATGGAACCTGCCCCAACTTAAGAAGAGCAACATGCAACTAGAGCTGGTAGACCAGTCCATCACCATTCCCTTGGGATTGCTGGAGGACATCATCACCACTGTGTGTGGTTGGTCTTACCTAGCTGATTTTCTGGTGATTGAAGTGAACAACAACGAAGGGAATTTCTCAATTATAATGGGAAGGGCATGGCTAAGTACAGTAGATGCATGCCTTAGGATCCACAATCTTTCCTTGGAAATATCTAAGATAAACATATGTGGAAAGATCGAGAAGAGGAAAGTTCCATGCATCACATACAATGATTCATCGGGTGATGACATGGAGGAAATGCCTCCATGTAACAGGTGTGCCCAGGAAACATTGAAATGAAGATGCCTGTGCGTAGCAACCACACAACCAGTAGAAGACACCCCATGGTTGACAGCTAGAAGGAGCAGACAAATATGCATGAAACGAACTGAGGAAACCCATGCCAACAATGAAGGCATACACACATTGAAATTTGAGCATCGCCAACTTCCATCTCTCAACCTAAGAACATCAGTTGGGAGAAGTTGGGCACTTCTATGAAATTCAAACAAACGTTCATTATTTCGAATCTCTCCCTTACAACTCAGTCATGGGGGAGATGGCCACCTATGTTAATCATATGGGGCCCTCAATTCTTTTAAGTTTTTGTTTTACATGTTTTTGTTTTACAATGTTTTTGTTTTACACATTTTTGTTTTACAACGTTTTTCTTTTACATATTTTTGTTTTACAAGTTTTTGTTTTACTTTTTTTTGTTTTACACATTTTTGTTTTACAAATTTCTTTAACTTTTCTCATTTTTGTTCTACATCATCGTTATACTTTTTCAATTTTTATGTGTGTGTGATCCACCCTGTAAGTTTGTCCCATAATAAGCGTTCTCCATGATGGTATGAACTTTTTTCATATTGATTATTAATGTTTGGTTTTTACCTTTAAGTCACAATGTTGATACTAAGGTATGTTTCTTTTGATATGGTAGGCAATGAGACCACTTCATCGATCCATCCATCAATTTCTATGGTTTCTCTCAGCTTGGAAATGTACAGTCCCTTTCTAATAAGAACTTTAACAAATTGGTGACTAGGGATTTCTCAAACTAAGGAAGGACTCATGGATTGAAAATGGTGTGACTTCAAAGGAACTTGATACTTTTGTGTTGGTCATTCTCTTGGGTGCTTGAATGTTTCTTCTTAAGTTTTCTGTCGTTCCAATGTTACTCAATTATTGGAAGCTGAGACAATAAAAATAAGAAGTCTTTGCATGGTGTGGTTCTCACGCATAAAAACACAAAACATAAAAAAAAATCAAGTGAGAATTCAAAGCACACCCCTTAGACGAATAAACTTGGGATACAAGCACTGGTTATGGAACCAAAAGTGTTCCCTCTAACTAAGGCCCTTCTTGCTTCCCATTCTCTCCTTCGTTTCATCAAAATGATGGTGGCTCTTGGAGCATGCATTCTTGTTGCCCAAGTGAATGGTTTAACTGAATGCATTGATGCGAAGTCACTGGATGTGGTTGGTTTGAGGCCAGAGTTGGGATGAGATTTACCAAGTCACATTAATCATCAAACATACAAGGGGCTGTACACCACCTTGTTCTTGGGATTCCATTTCTCTTCTCTCCATCCTTCTCTCCATTGTTCACCTCATCGTCGGTTGTATCCTTAGTGTATATATCTTGGTTGATGCATTGTTTCTTTTTGGTAAATTCTTGTGGTTAAGACTTTAACTCTTGTTCCAAATGACATTCCCAGGGCCTACAAACTCTTTGAATGTGGGTTTGTCAGGGCATTAAGGGCATGAGCCTACTTTGGGGAGGACCCACTAACATTCCTATTTGGAGCATTAGTTAAATTCTTTCCCTTAACATTTTGCACTTAATTTTATTTTGTTCATTACCATCTTGACATCCCTTTCATCGATGCCATAGTTGTCCCTTTTTCTCTATCTTTCTTACTCATTTTCTTTTTCCATTCTAACGCTACCGGAGGTTCACGATTAGTCATGGGGGTACGGGGCTTGATTTTTTTGATTTTCTCCTAGCCCTGAAATTTTTTATTTTCTTCCTAACCCCTATACCTTTGGTAGTCATCAGTCACATATTCCCAGATCCATATCAGCCATACCACAACCTAGCCAATGAGTTTACACCGAATTAAGGTATCAATTACATGACGATTCAATTACCCTTGCTAATAGAAGATTATGTTGTGTGTGCAGATGGTGACCATGAAAACAATGGAGCGGATCTAGAGCAAACACTTGGAGTGGAGCCATGTTAGAAGCAACGATGCGAGCAAGATCGATAGCATGCTTACGGATGGACAATGAAGACGCAATCTTGGCGTTGGCAGCAGCAACACTTCTTTCTCTCTCTCTTTCTTAGCTGCCAACAAAGGCCTGATGTCATTGTAATAAGGTTTTCACCCTTGTTTTCATGAACACTAGTTTTGTTAAGTCTTGTAATAATGATTCATTCACATGTCATCCCATTAGTTCCATTTCCCTCAATAATTCCATACCTACCTAATATTATTATAAGGAACTCGAGGACAAGTTTTCATTCAGTCATGGGGCTATGATGAGACGTGATATCGCGGCCGTCGCGATATCGCATCCCATGCGATATCGCGTATGCGATATCACGTCATCCCCTGCGATATCTTGTATGCGATATCGCTGTCCGTCGTCAAATCTATAAATAAGAGGCGGCACTCCCTTCATTTTCCATCCTAGGCTAGAAGTAGGGAAACTCTAGCAAATTGATCACCCCAGAGATAGAATATTTTCCATGTGCCCGCAGTAGGAGTCCCCAAGTGAACGGCTCTTTATTCAAGCAGCTTTGTACCTGAATGCAAGTTGTGTACGGCAATAAAGATGAGCTTTGTGGATAAACCTTGTAGTACATGGATAGGTTTTATTACATGTTATTTATTACCTATTGTTGGCGCGGCATGAGTACGACTTGGTTACGAGCATTGACGAATGTGTACGGCTAACCAAGGAATCGACTACTCATCGCGATTAGATTCTCTCACCCTTATCTCCTAGAATGTGGGATTAGTATGACTTGATTATGAGCATCTACGGATGTGTACGACTAGTCAAGGAATCAGCTGCTCATCACACTTAGGCTAGTTAAGTGCCTCAGTATGACCACTTCGAGCACGTGCGTTACGTGTGGTGATCCTAGTAACGATTAGCATTTGGTAACCACAGTTGCATAGTTCAGGGTGTGTACGGTAAGTGGGAACGGATGCTAACGCTAGTTAATTTAGACCTAGGACATTAGTTAGAGTTAGTTAGTTTCTCAACCCTTTGCTCTTAGCGTAGAAGACATAAAACCAGAAAAGACCAAAAAAATCATATACCTCAGACTTACTTAACCATACACCATGACAACAACAAGTAAGTCTGGGAAGACAACGAATGATTAACCCCAAGTGTTCCATGGGGCGTTTAGGCATTTAGTCTGTGGAATTCGACCGGATCGTGTGTGCTATGCTCGTTTCATATGGTTGAGTGTAGGGGTACCTTGCCACTCATCACTAGTAATTAAGCTAATTAAGATAATTGAGCAAGATAAGCTTGACATATGAAATACATAAGTACGACTGCTTTGAGCATAACATGTATTCGCTTAGTAATCTTAGCAACATTATTACTTGGTATGCCCAGTAGCATAACACTTGGTAACCTAGCAATGGATACGTGGGTTCAGGATGTGTACAAAAAGTGGGACCAAATACTTATGTTAGGATTAGCTAGAGGCTAGTAGGTCAGTTACATTGAATTAGCCATTAAATTATGTTGTCTTTATCTCTATTCATACACCAAGACTATAAAACATAAAACTATAAAAATTGTATGCCTCAGTTACACTTATTTATACCATGTGCTTCACAAGTGCAATTAGGAAGACAACGAATGACCTTCGGGAAAGGTTCACTACCTAGAAGACTAGTGCACTAGAAACTATAAAGTCCATAGAATTCAACCAGATTGCGCTTGAATACTCTATGATTTCTATGGTTGGGTGTAGGGCTACCTCACCTCTCATCATTAGCACCATTGCCAGGGAATTTGTTTGTTGAACATGCACTATCTAGGATTAGTAAATAATATTAATATCATTGGATGAACTCAAGGTCAACATCACTCTCACATGATAGATAACTACTAAGCACACTGATAATTTTATTTGTTTTGCAAAATGTCTTCTTCTCATAAGTGTGATGATGTCAAACCCTTGGTTCCACAAAAGTGCAAAGTTGTATATACTCATCTAGATGAGTATGTACCAGAATTCACCTTCATCCTACATCAGGATGAATAGCTAAAATGGCTTGATATGGAGGGCAACATCATCTTGTCCCCTAATCGATCTTTTCCCATGATGTTATTTCAAACTCTTAAAAAGTTGGGAATTCTAGATCTTTATGAGGAATATGTTGTGAATGGTTATGACACTCGAGACTACTGTCCCATTGAAACACAATGCAAGTGAGATCGACATCATGAGAAGCACCATGAGGCTATGAATGGGAAACATTTCACTAATCCCTTATTCCTACTAGATCAAGATGATAATGAGGATCCTCCATTTGAAGGTTCTCAACATGAACATTATCCACCCCTTGTTGTTGGCAATGAGAGTGTGACCCTGAACCTGTGGTCAACTATTCATAAAATAGGTTTAGAAAAAAGTAATAGTCAAGGTAGGAACTCAAGCAAACATCACAATAGCAAGGGATCTAAGGATGGTGATCATAATAAGTAGAATTTGGTGGTGGACAGTACAATCATGGTGGTGGTCCATCTTCCTTTCCATCCTCTTCATCTAATTCAGAACATTCCTCTTCATTTGATAGTTCTCATAGAAGTCATCATCAAAATAATCATGATGAGGGTGATCAATGAGACAATAATGACTGTCAATGCCATCAAGAATGTAGAGGCAGTAGGAACCATCATCAACGTCATTGACACAATCATGATGAGGAACCTCTATTGATGACTAGAAGTATTCTTAACATTACAGAGGAAATTAGAATTTCAACCAGGTATATGAAAAATAGTCGAATCAAGTGCTTAGACATTAATAATATCCCAAGATTTGAGAGGTATACAACTGTAATCCACAAACACATCTACAAGCTTTCCATGATGCCTATGCCTTATAGAACATAGAAAATGAATGGCAGAAACTCAAGCTCTTTCCTAGGATACTCATCAATCAAGATGAAAGTTAGTACCAATCCTTGGAGCTAGAATCTATTCCCAAAAGGAGTACCATGTTGGAGCTATTCAAAGATAAATATCAAACGTACTCCAGAGTGTCTAATCTAAGGAAACAAATCCAAGGATGGAAATAAGGAACACATGAATCCTTGGATGCCACTATGGATAGATATTATTTACTCTTACATCAATGCCTTGGTCATGGTTATTCTCAAAGGGAACAACTTCACCATATCATAGATGGGCTCAAAGTAGAAACTAGAAGAACCCTTGGGGTGTATGCCTAAGGGAGACTATCTAAACTAAGAGCTCATCAAATCCAAAGGTTGATAGAGTAGGTAACAAAAGAAGAAGGTGAGTTGCAAAAAAGAAAAAATGTAGAAGAGTATAATAGGGATCCTTCCATCAAGAAATGGGAGGTCTAATTTTGTGACAATGAGGAGTCACCACTTGATGTAGTGATGAATAGAAAAACCTTACCCATCCAAAAATCTATTTCTAATATTTTAGTAAAGGTTCATATATTATGGGACTCTTTGAATAAAAAATTCCAAACTGCTATGAAGATTGATGAAGAATCCAAAGAGTAAAATAGTGATCATAATTGTAGGAGGTGAAAAGAAGCTAAACGTGCCTACTAAAGAAGTAAGGGTAAAGCTACTACCATAGAGGAAGTTGTGGAGACAAACTCTAAAGATGATGCTAGTTGTGAAATTTATCAATACAAACATCCAAAGGGATGTTGTCTTGTGGTGTCACACTTACAAGAGTCTAGGGTGTACGTATTGAATCCTCAACTAGTATGTAGGCAAGCACCTAGATTATTGCCTTATCCTCAAGGCAATCCAAGATAGTTCCACCAACAACAACAAGCTTGCTACTCAAGTGAAGCTCCACCACAACCATATGAACAATACTAAGAGTGGCACCAACCACAATCATGGGGAATGCTACCACCAAGGCAGTAGTATCCTTATAGGTAACCAGATCCATATGGGTACTATGTTCAACAACTAATTTCTCTAAGAACTTCTGCAAGCCACGCCTCATTTCAGCATCACTATTATCCTCTAGAGTACCACCAAACATATTTAACATCCACTTAGTAAGAGAACCCATATCCATACCACCCTCCACATCAATATGTACACATCCCTCCACCATCTACCTAATTACCTCCTACTCTATCCATGCATGGTGAAATCCCTACATAGCCAGAGCAATGAAATTCCATGAGGGTTGTACACTCACATCAGGCCTTTCAGCCATGTGGCTTAGATAATTGATCTAGGAAACAACCTTTCTTTTGACCCAATAGTCCTCCTAAACCTTCACAAACTCATGTGGCTACCCATCCTACATCTTCAACACCCTCATCCTCTACATCCAATACCTTTGAGTGTCCTTCAAAAAAAATGCTGCCTTGGATCCACATTGTGATGTTAACTCATGCTATTTTCAATTGGATCAAGGCTAGCCATCTTTCCACAAAATG
Source organism: Gnetum montanum (assembly GCA_015680685.1). Lineage (NCBI taxonomy): Eukaryota > Viridiplantae > Streptophyta > Gnetopsida > Gnetales > Gnetaceae > Gnetum > Gnetum montanum. Next base: position 238,238 of record MNCI01028006.1, on the reverse strand, counting down.
ATCTAACCTAGGAAGTCCACTCATTACTTGCAAATTGATGGACATGAGCCATGCAAGGCTCTTCTTGATTCTGCTTCTGGTGTCAACCTCATCTCCCATGATATGTACAAAGCCTACAACCTACCACCTCTTAAGAAGAGCAACATTCATTTGAAATTGGTAGACTAGACAATTACTATTCCTATGGGGTTAGTGGAGGACATTATGACCATAGTTTCTGGGTGGTCCTATCCTACTAATTTTCTAGTGATCAAGGTTAAGAACTACAAAGGTGACTTCCCCATCATTATGGAAAGGGCATGGTTAAGCATGGTCAATGTGTAAATAAACATAAGGGACCGCTCCTTGGAAATCTCCAAGAAAAATAAATTTGGATGGTTAGAGAAGAAGCATATTCCATGCATCGCATATAGTGATAACGAGTGTAATTGTGTGTAAAATATTTGGTCCATCAAAAGTACATACATTCAAGCATGCAATTAGTGTGCACAAGAAACAGATATTCAACAGTGTCTATACACAGTAGTCACAAAATAGGAGGGCACTTAGTGGCTAACAACTAACTCAAAAAGCAGCACATTATGCATGGAACCAACTAAAAGCCTAACATGTGCTTATGTTGAAGGCATGGATGAACTTGAACAAGTTCATCACCAACTCTCTAATGATGAAAATGATGATACCTATTGGGGAGAGTTGAAAATCCCTGATAACTTGAAGTAGGAGCCCCTAGAGTTGAAAACTCTACCAACTAGCATAGAGTATTCATTCTTAAACAATGGTAAGATAGTCATAATCAATGCCAAACTTTCTCCTAAACAAAAAGAAAGGTTCTTAGAGGTGGTTAACAAATGGCCAAAAAACTTTTCTTAGTTATATCCCAAGCTGACTGGAATTGATCCACAGATATGCCAGCATCGCATCTACACCAACCTGACCATGAAGCCAAGAAGGGAACTACAAAGATGGCTAAATCCCAAATTGAAGTAGATCATTAAGGAGGAAATAGAGCAACTCCTTAAGGTAGAGTTTATCTATCCCATCACAAATAATGAGCAGGTTAGCCCACTCATAATTTTTCCAAAGAAAAGTGGCAAGTAGTGGGTTTGCGTTGACTTTAGGCTATTGAACATGGAAACATTTAAAGATCATTTTCCATTGTCATTTGTGGACCAAGTGTTGAGAACTATCTCCAAGCATTTCTATTATAGCTTCTTGGATGGTTGTAGTGGCTATAACCAAATCCGAATTAAGCTAGAAGATCAAGCCAAGACAACATTTACAAGTCCTTAGAGGACTTTTGCATATTGTAAGATGTCATTTGGTCTGTGCAATGCCCCTGCAACATTTCAACACTTGGACCTTAGCATCTTTTAGCAGCAGATTGATAGTGGTATGGAAGTCTTCATGGATGACTTCTCCACCTATGGAGCTACATTTAAGCAAGCCTTGGACTACCTTTAGCAAGTACTAAAAAGATGTATGGAAATAAATCTATGACTCAACTAGAAAAAAAGCCACCTCATGGTCCAAGAAAGCATTGTACTAGGGCATAAAATCACTCAAAAAGGGATTGAGGTAGACCTTGACAAAATAAGGATCATCCAAGGAATAACCAGCCAACTAGAAACTATTAAAGACATTTGGTCATTCCTTGGAAACATTGGTTACTACCAGTGATTCATAGAGAATTTCTCTAGGATCACAAAATCATTGGTAGAGCTTACAAAGAAAGATGCATCTTTCATCTGGACTAGGGAATGTGAACAAGCATTTCAACAATTAAAGTAGAAACTCGTAGAAATACCATGAATAGCATATTAGTCCAGACCATTCCACATCATGAAAAATGCATCAAACTACACCTTAGGAACTATGCTCATGCAATTGGATGATAAAAAATGTCCATACTACATCCACTACACAAGTCAAAGCATTGTGGAAGCACAATGCAATTACACCACCATGGAGAAGGAACTAGTGGCAGTGGTGTATGCTCTTGTAAAATTTAGGCACTATGTGCTTGGGTACAAAGTATTTGTACACATGGACCACAGTATACTCCACTTCCTCATGAACAAGCCAATAGTGAGCCCTCATATCATATAGTGGCTTGTGATCTTGCAGGAATTCAATCTCACAATGGTAGATCAAAGAGGGACCAAGAATGTGATCATTGACCACCTCTATCACTTAAGATATGATAATAAAGAGGAGGAGAGCCCACTCCCTAATCAGTTTCCAAACAAACTCCTCTTTATAGGAGCAACAAATGATCAACTGCCCACAGAAACAACATGGTACAATGGCATCCTCACCTATCTTCTCACTTAGGAGATGCCACAAGATCTTAACTTAGAAAGAATCCATAATTTCTTTATCAGGCCAAATACTTCATAGAAATCAATGAACACCTCTACAAGGTGTGCACTAATGGTCTGATTCATTGGTATGTCCTTGATGAGGATCAATTGTGTGTTCTCCAAGATGCTCATGAAGGGCCTTGCAGAGGCCACTACAGAAGGAGATGCATGGCCATAAAAATCCTGATGGTAAGATACTATTAGCCTATAATTTTTAGGGATGTCCATCAGTTTATCTGATCTTGTGAATGTTGTTAATGAAATGGTGGGATGACCATGCAGATGGAGGATCCTCAATAATGGATTCAACCACTAGAGCCCTTTAACATATGAGGTGTTGACTTCATGAATTCCATCACACACATGTCTAACAAAAAGGCGTATATCATTGTAGTAGTCAACTACTGCATCAAATGGGTAGAAGTAATAGTTGTTACTAATTATACATCATCCACTACTACTAGATTTATATAACAAAATGTTGTAAACAAGTTTGGGTGCCACATACACTAATTTCTAATAATGGAACTCATTTCACAAGTGCCACTTTTAGAAAGTTGATGCAATGCTTGGGGGTTGAACATAAATGATAACAACACCCTACCACCCCCAAGCCAACAATCAAACAAAGATAACTAACTAGGAGATCATAAATATCTTAACAAGAACCATAAGCAAATATAGAAGAGATTGGAGCACCAAACTCAATGATGCCCTCTGGGCCTATCGCTCAACATGGAAACTTCCTATTGGCTACTCTCCCTATGAGTTAGTATATGAAAAACTTCCAATGCTCCCAATCCAGTCCAAGCTCCATACACTCTTAACAACCTATGATATGGACCTTAACCTAAGTCTAGCATACAAAGAAAAAATTCATCAACCTAAATGTACTAGATGAAAATCAATTGGTGGCCCTATCTTTGAATGAGATGCACAAGGCATTCAACAAGCAATGTCATAACCTCAAAATACAAAAAGTAACATTTCAACTAGGTGATAAGGTTCTCTATTGGAACCCCACACATGTACCCTAGAAGACAAAATTTCAAACATTATGGGAGGAACCTCATATAATTGATCAAACCTTTCCCTCTAGGATCATTTTAATCTATAATCCTAAAATCCCAAATAAAAAGCAGTTTGTAAACATCTAACAAGTGAAACCTTTCCTAGAGTCAAGACAAGCCAATGCAACTACCACCTCGATGGATGGACAACTACATTCCATTTTTCGGATCTCCTCCTTCCAACTTAGTCATGGGGGAGATGGCCATCCATGCTAACAATCCATATGGCTTCTTAGTTTTTCTACTTTTTTTTTCCATGTTTTTAATTTTACAAGTTATTTATTTTACAAATTTTTTATTTTCAAATTTTTCCCAATTTTTCACCATCATTAATACCTTTGAACCTTTCTTGATTATTTTACACTTTTTCATATATTTTACTTTGCTTTTTTTTTCTTTTTTTTTGCTTAAGTGTGACTTTTCATTATTTTTGCTAATAAAAGTGCTTTATTGCCATAGGACACAGTGCCACTATTGTTATTTACTAATGATGGTTTGTGCTTAATGGTGTGATTGTTGATGTCTAGTTTCTATTTTTGAATTTTGATGTATGATGACTATGACATGGTTTATTTTTCATGAAACAAGTAGTGAGTTCAGGTCATTTGTCCACCCAATAAACTCCATGTTTTTTCTTATTTTGGGAGTTTGAGGTCCCTTCCATTAACAAAACTTTTAATCAATTGATGACCTTAGTAGTTTTGGAATTGGGAAAGATTCAAAGGTTTGTGAAGGGTGTGACTTCAAGGGGACTCAATACTCCTTGTACTCTTCTACTAACTTGAGTGCTTGGTTGTTTTTCATGAACTTCTTACCATTCCATCCCAACCACTAATAGGAAGACAAATAAATTCATTACATGGTGTGGTTCCCATTCAAAAAAAAAGAGAAAAGGGGAAAAAAAAACAAAACGATGGAAATTCAAAGCATACCCCTTAGACACAATAAATGAATAAGACTTTGCATGGTATGATTCCCATTTCAAAAAAAAAAACAAGATGGAAATTGAAAGCACACCCCTTAGACAAATAAATAATCTACAAGCACTAGTTATGGAACTAGAAAGACATGCACCCATGCTTGAAGGTCCCTTCTAACTAAGGCCCTATGTCTCTCTTACTTCCTACTTCTTTTGTCTTTTCTTTTTGGAATAGTGGTTATTTTGTGGATGCACTCTCATGTCTTGAGTGGAGGGATTGGTCTTACCATGACAATGTGAAGTCACTGAAAGAGGCTAGATTTGGTCTAGACTAAGGATCTTCTCATATTATTTTAAACATATATTTCACAAGGGACTTCTTATTACCTTAATTCAAGTTTCCATCCCACCCTCTCAATCAACTATATATGCTACCATAACTCACCTCACTATCGGTTTCTATATTATGTTTAATGTCTTAATTTGACAAGTTGGAATTATTGGATAGATTCTTTTTGGTTAGTCTTTAACTTTTCATGATCATTAATCAACTATAGGGCCCATGGACTCCTTATTTGGGGTTATGCAAGGGCAACAAGGGCATGTGCCTACTATGGGAAGGACCCACTTTCATATCTCTTGGTCTGGTTAGTTAAGTCCCTTACTTTCAACATTGTTAAAATTCTATCTTTTGCATATTCCTTTGTGCAAACCACTCTATGCATATTCCTTAAGTCCATTCCATTTTACCATTTTTCCTAATTTTCTTAATTTTTGGAACTTCAACATCCTCTTCACACATTTTCATCATATTCGTGGCTATTTGGGCTTCCATTTGATCCTAATTTTCTTCAAAATCTCTTTGTCATCTTCAAGTTTTAACCAAGTCAATGAAAGCCAATGGTGGTCAACACCTATGTCAATGAGGCCCTGTTAACATAGCCAACTGCATTGATTGGACCCTATCAACAAGGCCCCATCAACGTAGTACAAAAATACTATAAATACCACCAAACACCTAGGAATTTTTCACATTTGGTCCATAATACCCAAAGAATTTTTGTAATTTTTCAAAGCCCAAAACCTTTCCAAGCTTTTAATCATGCAAACCATCCCATTCTTTGATCATGCAATTACTGAAGATAAGCTCTTAGTCATGGGGGTAGCAAACCCCAAGGTTTTGACACAAAATTTTTCAAACTTTTATCTAACTTCCCCAAAGGGTTAATATATGAAATGTTATTAAATCATAATTTTTTGAATAAATTTAACCTCTTTAACAACTTCGATAAACCAAATATTAAATTAATAACTAAATATTTAATCCATCTAGCCATACTCATACCGTAGCCAAATGTAACTCCCTTGTGAGATAAGGTATTCTAATCATTTTGAGTTAAATAATAATTACTAATCCATTATTATGTGTGATTATAGATGGCACCAAGATCGAAAAGATCGCAAGAGAAAGAACCATCACAACGATAGGAGAAATGACCTAGAGGATGAAGGGGCCAACAAGAACATGGTCATGAATAGGCTAAGGTAACCCATGTGATAGGACCTCTCATATACAAGGCTAAGGTGGAATCTATTTGGCAGATTCCCAAAGAGGCAGCCACATTTGAACATTCACAGCGAGGTGAAGTGCTAGGCCTTGTACCAAAATTGGAAGTCACACTCACATAGGCCTGTCTCGAGATAATTGGAAGTTGTGAGGTCCAACACTTAGTTCTCCAAGAACTAAATTTTGAACCATTCCTTGAATGGGCTCCAAAAGATGTCAAAACTCAACTACAAGCCTCTCCCATGTTAATCATCACTTCTAGTGCAGAGTGGTACATGGAAGAAACGTATCTCTTCTAGAATAATAAGAAACTAGGATCTGCTATGAAAACCAAGAACATTCAAGTGTCCTACTTAGTAGAGGCCATTGCAAAGTTATTAGACATAGGAACACACTTCACAGAGTTATCAATATAAGGTAACCCCAAAGCAAAGAAGGAGTGGACATAGTGGTGTTGTGAGGTTGACCATAAAGAGTTTGGTGCACTCACAATGGTGGAACGAGCCTATTTCAAGATAGAAGCCTATCACCTCAATCCAACAATGAGGCTTAGTAAGGTGATAGCCTTCTCTACCTAAGCATGCATTGCTCTAAGCTGAAAATTTCTAGCAAATCTTCCATAACTAATCTATCTAGAGATAGAAAAGCACTTCAAGGAGAATGAATGTGGAAGAAAGACCTTGCCCTTCCCCTACTTGATCAAAAAACTATACAAAAGGGTATGGATAGTCTGCTACATAAATGATATACTCAGGCATGCTCCTAGTGCTTCATGGGTTAAGATGATAAAGGATAAGATGTTTACCATGACCACAAAAGAGGAGTAGAAACATCCACCTTCACCACCACCTCATGAGCAAACATTGGAGGCCCACACTATGGCTAAATGCATGTGAAAATTTTAAGAGAAACTCTTACAACAACAAGAGCTGTAGATAGGAACCAGTGGTGGAGATCCATCTATGTACAGACTAGCCATGAGTCACCTCAGACAAGTGGCTCATACAACCAGCTAGATGGAGGAAGGTGGATCAATGCTATCTGCCAACGAATGTAGTTTCCTGTGAGGTCAAATCCAAGTGCCCAAGAGGTGACAGTATCTCTCTTTTAGCATCATCTATTCCCAAAAATCTCTGAGAATGCCATTTCCTTTTTGGTGTGCTTGGAGGAGGATGAGGAGGCAAATGTATTAGTGATGCAGTACCATGGACAAGAGAAAACTACAAAGACCATTTTTGATCGAGTTGTTGAGGTGTTAAATGCATTATAGTGCCTGAACCAAATGTTTCTACACTAAGAGATGTGCAAACATTGGCAAGGAAAATCAATGGGAGACTAAGCATAACCCAGTATGAAGAACTATTGGACCAACTAGTGGGAACTGAGCAACTAATTCTGGACACCATCAATACAACCCAGTCAGAGCTATTGAAGGCAAGGCATAAGTGCCTCATTTTAGAAGGGCAAATTGAAATAGCTCAAGCACATAATCAATGCTTGGCTGTAGAAGCTGTCAAATTGTTTGCCCAAATTACTGACCCTGCTCTTATCAACCCTACATTGACATGAGATGAAGCTTTCCAAAAACTTCAAGAACAATTTAAGCAGGTTGAGGGAGAAATGGTAACAGTGTTCTTTAATTAATCCATAGTAGAAGATGCAACTCATTTAGTATGGAGGAACTTGATGCATACTCATCAAGAAAATGAGACCTTGATTATAGAAAACCATGGCTTGTGGAACATTGATGTGCAAAAACAACAATTAGAAGAATTTATCCATCAATAACAAGAGCAGCTCACTAGGGCAAACCCTGAACTAAGGAGATTGGTAGTGGAGAATCATAACCTCTTCATGGGGAAGGTCCACACCTTATGCCAGAAGTCAGGTATTGAGATTGCTACCTAGAAGAATGAGGCTTTGAAATTCAAGAAAATTAAAAATCATTACATAGACCAAGTTGTCCTACAAAAGGATGTGAATGAAAAGCATATCCAACTAGTGAAGAAAAAATTTAATGAGGCCCTCCAGCAACTCTAACAAGGCAAATAATTATGGCAATCCATCTTTGATGGGATTGATGCCTACAACAAGGTAGAAATTCACATGAAGGAGTTGCAAATTGAAGAGATGATAGAGTGCATGGAGCTGTTCAATCTTCATTATGTAAAACTAGCAATGCTAACTACTAGACAGCCACAGTCTAAACTTGAAAAGCAAGTGGCTTGCTCATACTTGTTGTACGAGGCTAAGTTCAAGACTTATAAAAACATCAAGTAAAAGCTTGCAATTGTGAATGCTAAACTCAAGGTTCTCAAGGCAAAATTCCTTGACCAGAGATCAATTGTAGAGAACCTGACCAAAAGAATGAATAACTACCAAGTGTTGTGGGACACACTTTGAGCATTTGACATTAAGTGCAAGCTATTCATAGCCTATTTTATCAATGTGAAGGAACTCTTTCTTTTTTTACCTTGTCCTTGGAATGTTCCAACCCCAACCTACATCAATGAAGCTACATGAACCATGAATGATCCCAAGAGTAAAGAAGAGAAAATGAAGGTGTTATTGGATGTTTTTCACCTTCCACCTAAAGTAGCAGCAGTAGCAAGATAGCCACCATTGCCTCTGACACCACATGTGCCTAAAGCTAGTGAAGTTTCCTCAGAACCTCAAGAGACACCATTTCTTAGGACTATCTAACCTTCTCCATCAACTTCATACCATCAAAAAACATGTTTTCTAGTTTTGAAGAATCATGTCATGGTGTTCAATTTTGTGTCATAAACACTGCAATTTTTGTAATGTGTTGATGCGTACACTGAGCACTCAATTATTATGTCCATTTTATCTTGTTTTTTTTTTTTTATCAAAGTCAATCAATAATTCTGTACCTTTCCAATTTTGTAAAGAACTCATGGACACATTTTCATTTAGTCGTGGAGGTATGATGAGTTTTGATTTGTCGCATCGACTGGGCCCCGTTGAAGAAATCTATTGTGTCAACGAGGCCCCATCGACACAGTCTATTATGTCGACGTAGCCCCATCAATGCAAGGGTCTATCCTAGTCTATAAATATGTGCTTACCAATTGCATTTATGGTGATAAATTCTCATAATAGTAGTAGAGCTCTTACAGTTTTTCTATTCAAAAGTTAGAATATTTCTCCCAAGTGCCCATAGTAGGAGTCATTAAGTGTACAGATCTTTATTCAAGCATTGTTGTACCTGAGCATGATAATGTGTGCAGCAATAAAGACAAGATTTCTTATAAACCTTGTAGCATTTTGGATAAATTAAATATTTCATTTATGCTTTTAATGTTTTTAATTACTTATTCAATGTTTTCTAGTAATTAAGCTAATTAAGATAATTAAGCAAGATAAGCTAGATAGATTAAATACATAAGTACAATCGCTTTGAGTGTAACATGTATTCACTTGATAATCCTAGCAATGTTATTACTTGGTATGCCTAGTAGCATAGCGCTTGGTAACCCAGCTATGGATACGTGGGTTCAGGACGTGTACAGAAAATGGGACCGAATACTTATGTTAGGATTAACTAGAGGCTAGTAGGTTAGTTACATTGAATTAGCCATTAAATTACCTTGTCTTTATCTCTATTCAAGCATCAAAACTATAAAACATGAAACTATAAAAACCATATGCCTCAATTACACTTAACCATACCATGTGCTTCACAAGTGTAATTGGGAAGACAATGAATGACCAAAGGGCAAGGTTCACTACCTAGAAGACTAGTGCACTAGAAACTATAAAGTCCACAAAATCAACCAGATCATGCATGAACACTCTATGATATTTTGTATGAATGATTAGTCATGCCTTATAGCTAACCAATGCTCTAACTACATTCATGAGGCTTATGAATGATGTTTTGAGGGATTTAAGTAGTAAATGTTGTATAGTATTATTTAATAACATTCTTATTTTTAGTTCTAATGAAGAAAAGCATATGCAACTCTTGAGGCTGGTATGCACAAAATTTTATGAAGCCCAGTTAGTTATCAATGCAAAGAAATGTTTTTCATTAAGAGAGAAATTATTTATTTAAATCATGTTATCTTCAAGAATCAAGTCAAGATGAAGCCAAGCAAGATATAAATAATTACGAAATGGCCTTTACTCATATATTTCAAAGAGATGAGATCTTTTATTAGTTTGGCTAGTTTCTATAGGAGATTTCTTAGAAATTACAATTCTATTGCATGACCTATGTTAGATTATTTGAAGAAGAATTTAACTTTTATATGGTATGATGCTAAGGATGGATAATTTCAAGCTTTGAAAGATAAAATTTATACTGCTCTAGTTTTGGTAATTCCAAATTTCTTCAAACATTTTAAGTAGATGTGGATGCAAGTAGACTTGCTATTAGTGTTGTGCTTTCACAAGAGAGTAAGATCATTATTCTTTTCTAAAAAACTAAATGTATCCAAGTAAAATTATAGTGTATATGATAAAGAGTTATATACTATACTTCAAGAAATCAAGCATTGGAGACATTATTTTTTAAGGTCTAAATTTCTTTTTCTTATTAATGATAAGGCACTTTAGTTTTTGAATTTTCAAAAGAAACTAAATGCTAAGCATACAAAATGGATTAAGAAACTTCAAGAATTTTATTTTGTCTTGAATCATAGAAGCTATAAATCTAATCTTGTTGCAAATGCTTTGTCTAGAATTCATGTTACTTACTATTGTATTAAGGTAAATGGTTTTACTTCTTTCACCAATTTGTATCCTTATGATATTGATTTTTATGATGTATGGAAAGACTGAAATTCTTCTTGTTGAAAAGAGTAGATAAATGGAAAGCTTATCATATTAAGCATGGCATATATTCTTTTTAAAGATGAAAAAATTTATATTCCAAAGTGTAATTTCAAATCCAAGATTCTTGAAGAAAAGCACAATAGTTACATGGTTGGATATATGGGCAAGACAAAGATATTGGAATTGGTATGAAAGAATTATTTTTGTCTAGGTATTTATAAAGATATGGTTAAATTATCAAGGTATGTTATGCTTGTTAGAAGTTCAAGGATAAAAAAGGTGTTGAAGGACATTACATGTCATTACCAATCCCAAATGCTCCTTAAGAAAGTGTTTCCTTGGACTTTGTTTGTGGCATTCTAAGAATAAAATCAAGTCATGATTCTATCCTTGTTGTGTTAGATAGATTTCAAAATATGGCTCATTTTATTCTATGTAGAAGTATTGATGATTTTCATATTTCTCATTTATTCTTTTAGCATGTTTTAAAATTGCATGACATTCCATTGAATATTATTAATGATAGGAATATCAAGTTTACAAGTCATTTTTAGAGATCATTTTAGAAATTATTGGGAACTGAGTTGTCCTTATCTAATTCCTATTATCCTAAAAATGATGGGAAAATTATGGGTGTAAATAGAAATTTACTTAATATATTGATATGTTTATGTGAGGATTAGCCTCAATGATGGAATAATATGTTGGCTCATACTAAATTTTCTTATAGCAATGCATTCCATATGAACATTAGTAAGAGTTCATTTGTTACAAATTATGGTTTCTCATTCAAGATGATTAATGAATTGAGAAAATTTGATGACTGTGCTTCTTTAAGTTCTAATTCTATTAAGCAAAAGAAACAATTATATCAACAAATCAAGTCTCACTTAGAGAAGGCCAAGGATATGATATCCAAGATCAATTAAGGTGAGAGAAAAACTGAATAGCATATTAGTAATTATTCTTAGATTCATTCGAGCAAAGAAAAGTAAACATATATGCATTTCTACAAGCTCAAATCAAGAGTAATTAACCTGTTTAGAATTAGGACTAAGATTAATCTTAATATCTATTAAATTGATTTTCCTAATGATTTTCCTATTTCTTATGTGTTTAATGTTTTAGATTCGATCCATTTTCATGGAAAGGTGCTTCCATATCTTGAGAATAACATTAAAATCCTCAAGGAAGCATTTGAGCTTATTGTGATGTACGTAAGAGAGGTAATGAGCATAAGAGGCAAGAAGAAGCATGAGTGCTTCATCCATTGGAGTGATGAGGGGCTTGAAAATGTAATTTGGATTTATTAATCTAATTTGGCTTTTGAGGACTTGATGTCATCCCAAGTGTAAAGCCTACTTGATGACAAATGTCTTTTCAAGGATGGGATAGATGATGAAGACATCACTCAACCTAATGTGATCATTCTTGAAATGTTGTTGTGTCTTTTTATAATACCCCACTAGCCAGGCTTAGGCTAGAGAGGCACTACTTATAAAAATAAAAAACAACATATTAAAATGGATTGATGCCAAAAAAAAATTTAACAAGAATAGAGGGACACAAAAATTATAAATAATTAAATAGAAAACTTGCAATACCAATAGCCCTTTGCATATGATACCTAACATGTACACTAAGTAATTATAATTCATTACCCTATTGCCTAAGCCAAAAATCACAATATCCAAAATACAATGATAGCAAAATAAATAATATGATGAATATATCCAAATTGCATTAGGAACTAGGTTACTAACATAATAAACCATAATTCCTAATATTAAAACAAATACCAAAGCTATCAAATTAAATAACTATAAACAAATTTAGGCCTCCACCAATGACAAGTACAAATTCCACACTACCAACCAAATGGCATTACATAGTACAAAAGTACCAGCTAAACATTACAACTTAGAAAAAAATATCAAACTACCAACTTAAAGAAACACTTGAAAACACATAAACTTCTAATATACATATGATCTTCTCCATGTATTTCATATCATAATTATCTATTTCACCTAGGAGGTAAACTTAAAAGGCAAAGTTAGTCCACAAACTAAGTAGGAAACATAAACTATAAGTACTTCCTTAAGGATTTCGGAAATAGGCATCAAGTAGTTGTGCAATCATGCTTAAGGGTTGTTGCATCCAAAGAGGTAGTACTGAACATTCAAACCATAAAATAATTAATTAAAAAACCAATCATCAATAAATAATAACAATCAATACCAAAAGAATTCAACTAGCACCTCAAACCCCATTTTGTAAAAGCTAGCATCCACACTAAATTTTAATATGCATATTTTGGAATGTATACTCATTATGCATTATAATATTTTATTTAAATTATAAACCCAAAATTAAATATATGCATTCTAAGCCTTCCTATCTCTAATGATGCAGTATAGGCCTTCCTATGTATTTTTAAATTTTAAAAACTAATTAATTGTTAATTATTTTTTTCTTTGTACCAAATAGTAGCAAAGGCTATATTTCAATATGTTCTAATGCATTGTGGGGTTTGGTAATAGTAAAAATGTTGCATTAAAAATANTATGGTTGAGTGTAGGGGTACCTCGCCACTCATCACCATGT
>MNCI01028006.1:187425-219710 GCA_015680685.1 Gnetum montanum | reverse complement strand
GGCGGACCGCGATATCACGTACGCGATATCGCAGGAGAAGACGCGATATTGCGTACACGATATCGCATGGGATGCGATATCGCGGCGCTATGCATGTCACGTCTCATCACCCACCATGTTAAGAATCTAATAAACTAATCAATGCCTCCTTTTATTCTAACAAATTAACAATGACCTATATCTACTACCATGTACAACTACCTCCAACAATCCTCCTTGAGTTATGTAACATGTTACATTCATTTAAAACACCATGACATCCTAACAACCTAATAACCCTATAACTACCTATGTATAACTCTTGACAATGATGTGTTAGCCTAGTGGTAAGACTCTAATTTGAAAGCTCCAAGTTATGGATTTGATTATGGTGGGTAATATTGAGTTATAAAGTTCTAATTAAACTATATATATTGGGGTATACTTATCGTTTTGGTTGTATTTGTTGAAATCCCAAAATAACTGTAACATAGGCACACTCTAAGAGATATAGTTTAATTAAAACTTTATAACTCATTTTGAACTTATGACTTAGAGCTTTCAAGTCAAGATTCTTAGCACTATGGTAACATATGCTTAACAAGTGGATGTATAATATTGTCTACTCCATAAATGGTCTAAAGGGAGTCATGCATTTAAGGCTTTAAAAAATCCTTGAAATTTTTAAAAACATTTAAAAAATAAGAAAACTTGGGATTGTAGGGATGTTGGAACCTGAAATAATTGAAACATAGGTACACCCCTAAGATTTATAGAAGTTTATACCTTAATACTATCAATTAGAATCGAACCAGTGATGTTCCAATAAAAAGGAGTATCCAAACATCATCATCATATTTTTACCAAGAGAAACTTTTTACTGGCTTCTTGGAAAACATAAAAGACATCATTTCCAAAAATGTCCCAATACTTTTTAAAATATTTCAAAACTTGGAGCTTTACAATTTGGTAAACTAAAGGTTGCTACTTTGATTTCTTCCACTATAATTTTTGCTTCAAGAATACTTCGATGAGCTTCTGTAATAAGATGAGGAATATGCATATTAGAAACTTAAAAGAATTCTTTGCTAAAACCTTCAAAAGAAAAATGATTTGCCAAAAATTGTTAATAGTCTCAAGATCTTTAATGATGAAATCATTAATATAATTTGATTCCAATTTAGGTACTTAATCCTTTCCTTTTAAAAATTTAAAAAATTCCTTGCAAAGTTCATCTTCAATTTTTTGCCAACCCATGCAAATTTTAGTGAGAGAACTTTTAGCTTCAAAAGTTTCTCAAGATTGTTAGCATAATCAACTTTGGCCAAGGCTTTTTGAGTTTCAAAATCAAAGGGATTCTAGTTTGCATTTCCTTTACAGATTTTACTAAATCTTCTTCAACCTAATGTTTATGCTCATTAAATTGTTTTCCAAACCATTTAGTATTATTTTTGACTTTACAAGTAGTTCGTTGCCACTAGTCAATCTAACCAATATCACTAGTAGGCATTTTTTCTACATTCTATGAAGACTTCAAAATATTTTTATCATTGGGTACTATGAACATATTAGCATTCATTAGAAAAAATCTCATGCTTTCAAAAGGATGAAGCATTCATACTAGAGAGAAAATGCTAATAGAAAAATGATATGATAAAGTACCTTCTTTATGCACTTCTAATTTTATTGTAGGATTTCAAAAGAAAACATTAGAGATGTAAAATCTATCAAGTTGAAAATAATTTTTTTAATTTCCTTGTTAATAATTACACTAAGTATAATGCTTCTCATTTGAATGAGATGGAAATAAAGATCTAACATAGAAAGATTTTTTATTTTTTATTTTTATTTTTTTGAAATTGTACCAATCTTCTTTTTCTTGAGAAGACATATTATAGGGAAGATCATCAAGTTTATCTAAATGACTTTCAACCATGTTAAAATCACCTCCAATAATCCAAGGAACTTACGTAGAGATAAAAGCTATTTTCAAACCTTTGATCAATCTTTTGAATTATTAGGAGCAAAAACATTATAGAGTCAAAAGTCACCTTTTTCACTATGATAAATAATCCAAATAACTCTTCCAAAATTATTAAAACCAAAATTCAAAACTTTTCTAATTTAATTTTTATTAATAAGAATAACAACACCTCCTTTATTAACTTCATGACTAGTAGAAAAAACACTACAATTTTTTAAAATGCTTTTACCAACAAAATTGATATCATGAGCTAAAATCTTAATTTTTTGCAAAAAAAGAAAATTTGGAGATAAATGTTGATTTGAATGATACTTCTTGATAATATTTGCTCAGAACCTATTAGAAATTCTATAAACATTTTATGATAAAACATTTGTCTCACAATCCATGTCACTAATAAGTAAAAAAACATTGTGATTAAAAAATACTTAGAATAGTAGTAGAAGTAGAAGGAAAATGAGATATCTTTGGCATTTATAAATTGAAAGCAATATTTGCAAACCTCTTCTTTTTATGTTGCACTCAGTGAAATCCATTTGCATTAGTATTTTCATTATTGGTCCTTGCTAAAAATTTCTTTTTTTCTAAAGAGGAATTTTCCTTGGATATCAAGAGTTTATTAACATCTTTAGAATTTAAAGGATTAGTAAAATGTTGAGACTTGTTGAAGAAGATTTCATTTGTATCTGCTGAAAACTACCATTATTTGCCTTTTCTAAAAATTGTTGTTTCTTTTTCTTATGAACAACTTTTTTATTGAGAGTAGAACATATTCTAATAACATGGTCTTCATGATGAAAATAGTTGCAACATCATCGTAAATTATAATATGTTATTTTTTGGTAAAAATACTGATTACCAACCTTGAGATTTAATTATATTTTCTTTTGTTGTAAATCAATCTCTACAAAATAACATGTGTGATGCACACCATCTAGTAATGTTTTTGACTCAATCTTTAGGATTGTGCCAATGCTACCAACAATTTCACTTAAATAAGATGAAGATTTTCTAATTCAATCCAACAAGGAATTTTATAATACACAGAAGAATATTAATCAAAATCCACTGTCTATTCTTGAGCAATAAAAGTATTAAGTTGATCAATAAAACTTTAAGATCTAATAATTTCTCAACCATTTCAAAATTCACCAATTGTAGAAAAGATTTGGAAAAATAGCATGCATGCAAAACATTAATTCCATAGTGTTCAAGAATTACCTAAATCACAACTGTAAAACCCTTATTTGGGCGAACAAATCCAATAATTTGCAAAAATATGCATCATGAAGTGATATCTTTTGATAGGGATTCATAGAAATCATCAAGTAAAACAAAATCAAAAGCTTCAAATAGTCTCTATAGACTGAAAAACATTAGTATTTTCCATCTTTGGATCATTCTTGGTCAAAAATATTTCTGCTACTAAAACTCTACCAGAAATCCTTGAGATTGACAAACCACTATGCCGTGGGTGTGTAAAATCTAAAAGGACTTATGCATTTGAGGCTTTAAACAACCCTCGGAAATTTTGATAGACACTTTTTATTTTTAAAGTTTAGACAAGGAAACTTAAGGTTGGGTGTACAACTACTATCCTAATAATCGTAGATACCAAACCCATATTTTTCTTTTTAAAAGAAGAATATCTTGACCATTTAAGTCGTTCGCTCACCTTTTACTTTAATTTCCTTTTCCAACTCAGCCACTCCTTTTAATCATCATCCTAACCTTTATCATAATAAAATGGAGTGGACTAAACTTATTTCTTTTCCAATACCAAATTGACAGATGTTCCTACTAATTAAAGGTTAACTGTGACATATGAACCCACTAATTAAAGGTTGACTGTAACTACTGCGAGGGAGAATCTCTACTTGCTGGTTATTCCAAGGAAATTCTTATGCTTTTCGCAAGCGCCTACTAAGCAGAAGTTTAAGAACCCGCAAGTTTCACCAATATGCAGAATGACCGTCGACCACATCTTGAAAACAAGTGAAATAAACACCAGAAAAGCTTGACCGTTGCTGTATAGGTTTTTTTCACTTCGGTTCCGTGCCAGAAGAAAGATCTAAGTTTTCAATAAGTAGGGTACACCAACCCAAGCTAGGCTCCCTTAACCCAACAGCAAATCATTCCAGGACCCGGAAAATCACTCGATTACACAATCAAAAACATTTAGGAAAAAAACTGCCAAAGAAAATTCCTTAAAAACAAACAACAGACGTGGGTTTGCCAGCTAACTGTTGCTTGCCGTGCCTAACTTCTATTTGATGGCGTTTTGTACGCATCCCTGTACTACATAAAAAATTAATACACCGCAACTGCAAGTGTAGGCAGGTACAACAATTATTTTACTAGATAACGTAGAAAACTTGTGTGAATGCACAAGAATCGAACACCTGCCAATATACCTGCCCACATTTGCAAGAGATACAAAGTTTTCTGTTCCCATCGGTCCCACTTTCAGCGCATCCAACTCAAAATTTTCTGAAGTTTTTATTTATTCTCAACTCAAAAAAATACAGTCCATACAACTTGGAATTCCTTTATCCTCCCCCAACTTCACACGTCGTTCAATCTGAATTTGTTTCAGGGCTTCTGGGCTTCAAATACGTGGCAGAGTAGTTGTGGGATGTGTTGATGCTTGCATAATTGTAGTGGGTTTTGGCCCAATTTTTGTGGGTTTCGCCGATTGTTGCAGATCATATCTGGGTTCTGTTTTTTGTTTTTTCTTCTTGGCCAAGATGATGCATATGACTTTTTACTGGGGAAAACAGGTGACAATCCTGTTCGATTCATGGAGGACTGATTCATGGCTGACCTACATCCTGAGCCTGATCGCTGTGTTTCTGTTTGCTGTATTCCATGAATACCTGGTGCATTTGAGGGAGCGATATAAGGCCTATCGCATATCCAAAATTGCCCCCACCACAACCAATTCTGAGAGCCTCGGTACCCCTTTTCTCAGCAACAAAGGATTTGCCAGTGGTTCAAAAGTTCTGCAATCTGTTCTGTTTGGGCTGAACACTGCTCTTGCATTTTTTCTTATGCTGGCTGTCATGTCCTACAATTGGGGGGTTTTTATCTTCGTTGTTCTGGGTTTCTTTGTTGGGTACCTGTTCTTCAGGAGCGATGATGATGAAGTTGAAGCTGCCAAGCTGGCTTGCGGCTGTGCTTGATTTCTCCGAGATTTGGGTCTCTGCTGGTACTGTATTTGCAAATTGTAAGATTGATGTCTTTTTTTGTGGGTTTGCTCTTGTTTTCTGTATATCAATAAAGTCAAACTTGAACTTTGTGTGCTTATTTATTTGAATGTATGCGAAGAACGCTGAAGTTGGTTTGTTGTGGCGTTTTGTTTTTAATGTATGTGACTTTTGGTTAATCGGATTTTTATCCTTTTGAAAATTTGGAACTTGACTCTGTTTATATATATATATGTTTGTTTGTTTATGAGCTTGCACAAATTTTTCCGATGTTTTGACATTTATTGTTAATTACTGTGTCCTTATGCTGCCAAAAGATCATGATTATTATCATACCGAAGATGCACTGCCATTTTTATTTAATCCAGTGCTTGACGATATTCGTTGGATACGATATCGTTCTTGCCTATTTCGACTTCACTGATTCCTGTTATAAAATCTGCCAAGTTTTGAATTGTGAAGCATTCAGCATGAATATTCTTGTATTGAACTGTATATATGTTAGGATCATGTAGCATGAAACCATGAATGTAATATTTTCGGTAATTCTTTTGAAATTTTCGGCAAAGAGTTTTTCTATTTTATTGCAGGAAATTTTCTCTCTCTTAAGAAAAAAAAAGAAGTATAGGATTCTTGGTATCTGCTTCTGAAACTGGTGGGAGGGAATTTTGGTATCTGATTAAACAAAATATGATTCCCATTATCCAGACTTTTAAGTCACAAATTTGGTATTGGCTACACTAGTCTATTTTGCTGCTCTTTGACTATCTAGGGTTAAATCCCAATGTCTAGAGTCTTATGATCTAAGGCTCATTATGTACAGTCAATGGAAGCTTTGCAGTGTATGGTCAGGGGATAGAAACAAATTTTAATGGTTTTTGAATCATAGAAACATTACACACGTGCTTTTGAATGATAGTAGAAAAATAAATATACAATCGTTATTGCTGATGTGTTACCAGCATACGAGGTAGCTGTCTGTTCCGTTGCATCCACCGGAGCTTCAGGTTTCCCAGATTTTTTTACTGTCAAGAATGAAATATTGGTGATATAGCGATGTCTAAATCTGTATTGTTAACAACTAGATTAGCCATATATTTATGATTCTGCGAAGAGAATAACTAAAAATCAAATCTTATAATGGATTTAGAATTCTTCTGGATATCCCTTTTGTGCAGGGATAAAAAGTAATGATATTTTTTTAATACTTTTTTCGAATATGTGTAGGCTTGATGTGTGTGTTTTTTTTTGTTTTTGTTTTTTTTTGCATTTGGAAGCATGATGTGATTTACAAGTACATTTCACAGTGCAGAGGTTCGAATTTAAGTGAAATTTATGTATGATTTAACATACAAAATTTAGAAAATATTATTTAGTTTTACGGTAGTGACATCTACTGTACATTATCAGACCCTTTAAAGACTTATGGACAATATAATTGCTGACCTGTCCATCAAAATAAAGTTAGACTTAGAGCCATATTCCAATGTAGGACTTCAGTGTATCTTTAGAAATTGATACGAACATTGGTAAGGGTCAGTAACATGGTTGAAATTTAGGATTTGCTTATATGGTGCTGAATATTGGGAATCTTAAGTCTTACCAAAAGAGAGAGATTCAGAGTGGTTTCTATTTCAGATAAGTTACAAGAAATGACATCTTAGATCAGATAAATTACAGAAATGGTGTCTTAGATGGTTTGGGGTTTGGGCATGTGAAAGAAGATCAAGCTGGTACATCACTGTACCAAGAAAGAAAGTTATTGAAAGCAAGATAAAAAAAAACATAGAAAGGAATTGATCTGAAGAAATTACAAATAATCAAAAATCTAGTTCTTCATAGATGTGAATGGTAAAAAAGAACTCTGATCTGAAGAAATTGCAAATAAACAAAGATTTAGCTTTTCATAGATGTGAATGGCAAAAAAGAACACATATAATCAACTAAAATAATCATGATGAATTATTAAAGGCATCAGGCTATCTTTAGAGAGATTCATGCTCATATTTTGTTGGAACTAGAATAGTCATGATGAATTATTAAAGGCATCAGGCTATCTTTAGAAATTCATGCCCTGCATCGGCAAGGGCTACTCGGTAATCATGAAATCAAAACCGTTTTATCTTCTAAGGACTACTCGGTGATTATCAAATCAAAACCATTTTTTTGTTATAAATGAAGAAAACAGAGCAATTTGAGCCTCAAGACAACCTTTAGTGATGGGCGTCCAAATTGGCATACACCAGGAGGGTATAGAGTATTTATGTAGTTCGTCTATTGTCTGCCTAGCTAAGTGTGATTCGGGGATGGATTACAAATTACAAATTAAATTAAAAAGTATGGTTGGATCTCAGAAGTGATGCTTCACCTTTAGTTAATTGGATCTTTGTTCTAGTAGTTATGTTCCCTGCAGCCTTGGATGGGAACTGAAAATCAGCTTATATGAATTAACGCATGACAACAATATTTTTCAAGTTTTTTATCTAGGTCATGGTGGTCTTCTCGGCTGGGTTTGATTTTTCTAAATCTACGTGCCTTGTGAGATTCTCGAACTATACAACCATGTTTTCCAAATATGGTTATTGTGCTTGCTGTTTACCGCTTGTCATGGAAACTCTGCAAATTTTAGAGCTTGGTCAACTAATAACTAGCCATTGCTTGTACCTACGTTGTTGCCTAAGCCATTGCTGGTCTTTGCTTGTCCTGATGTAGTGTTGATGCCTTTTGATATGAAATACGATGCCAAGAAAAACTCCTCTTGATTGCTTGTCCTTTTATTTGTTAGCGTGTTTTTATATTAGTTGAAGCAAATGTTAAGGCAAGTTTGAATTGTCCAGGTCTGTGACGATATTTTATCTCATTTTTGAATTGAGGATGGCTGCAATTTACAAGGAGTTTAGAGCCTCTGTGGCATCCAGATTCTATCATGCATTCACAGAAACAATAAAAAACACTTTGAATTATTTTGGTTAAAAGATCAATTACTAGTTCATGGAAAATAAATAATTATCAACCATCAAGAAAGGAATTTTTACAAAGGAATGGACACTCTTTTATTTATTTACTTTTTAGCATGAAAGTCAATTCTCAGTGTTCTTGAGACTGAGATTTCATTAATTTAAGAAAAACAATTAAGAAATAGATATGTATAATGAATATATAGTTAAACTAGTTATAATTTATCAAAAAGAATTTCACTCTAGGGAAACCTTGCAGTAGGAGTAGATGCTTTTTGCCAACGACCTTATAATGTAAAAGGAATAATACTATGTAACAGTATATACTTTAATCATATTCGAGAGAAGGGAGAGAGCATATAAAAATTTTCTTCAATTGAATGTTAAAGAAAAGTTAATTATGGAATATTATTCTTGCCAAATTTAAATCGCTTCAGCTGAAATTGGAAGCGCAGTAAGGATCAATAGAAACTTATATAGTATTTTCCAACGACAGGTAACATGGTACAGCAGGAAGCTGTTCTAAGTTTTATCTTTCATGTACCATAAATTTCTGTAAATTTGACTACCCTTACAATTTATTTTTGAAAATTGTAAGTTTCAAGGATGGTTTTCCTGATCCATCTACATATTGTGGTACTTGCTAGGATGGTTTCAGGTGTAATTGGGGTCAACTTTGGAAATATAGTTGAAACATCCATAGGTTTTCACATTTAGTGAATTTTGTTGGCAAGGAATTTGTTATTTCTTACGTGGAATAGTGCTTTGAAGGTTTGCATCCTTGACACATCCCAAAAAACCTTTACATCCCTAACATGCTTGGGGTTGTGTCCTTGCAACCAAGTAACTCATGAATGAAGTGAAATTTGCAGAAAAAATTCCAAAGATCGAATAGCAGATACAATGAAGAATGTTGAATGTGAAACTGTGAATAAAAATGAGAAACATAACAAAAGAACAACGATGAAATAAATGCAGAAGAGAACAAAGATTTACGTGGTTCGGTAGAGTTCTTACATATACAGAAATGGAGGATTCTCTTTAGCATATGCAAGAAGGAAAAATAAAACCACCGGCATTGCAATACGGTAGTTGCATATATATATACGCCTCACCTTGCTCTTGTCATACGACACATACCCCATCACAATATTATATAGCACTTAGGCACACCTTAAAACAACAAATGATTACTGCTCATATTCTCCTATTTTATCAAAGAGAATAAATGCCAAAAATAGCTAAGAGCATTGCCATCCAAGGATAGAAAATCAACATACATTATTTTAGAAATCTTAATTTTGGCTTAGATCATTACGATCTCCACCTTGAGCCAAAGTTGATCCTTGTATCTCTTTCACCAAATTCTCCATATCAACTGTTCAACTACCTTTGATGAAGCTGCAAGAAGTTCAAGTCCTACCCAAACTTCTCCTCTAGAAGTAGCTCTTGTAACATATTTGGTAGATTCATCAAAGTGTGAACCTTCTGCAAATCTACTGACTTTTCCTCCACTTGTTGCCCAAACAAAGTGGTATTTCACTTAGATATGCTTTGACCTTTCATGAAATGCTAGATTGTGTGCCAAAAAGATGGCACTCTAACTACCATAGAAGATTGAAATCTTCTCCTCATGCTTGTCCAAATCCTTCAAAAGATTCTATAGCCAAATCCCTTCTCTGCAAGCTTGCAAAGCAGCAATGCACTTTGCCTCCATGGTAGAAAGAGCCACCATTGACTATAGCTTGGAATTCCAAGAAACGGGTCCTCTTGCCATTGTGAACACTTGCCCTAAAGTAGACTTTCTTTTGTTCAAATCCCCTACAAAGTCTAAATCACAAGAGCCTACTAAGCCCTTCTTATCCCTATTGTAGCAAATAGACAATTTTGATGTTCCTTTAAGATACATGAGAATCCACTGCACAGCTTCCCAATGCTTCTTTGCTAGATTCCCTATGAACCTCCTAACAAGTCCAACACCATGCACAATGTTTGGCCTTGTACCTACCCTTGCATACATCAAGCTACCAATAGCATTGGAGTACGCAACACAAGACATATATTTTCTTACTTTCTCACTTTGAGAGCAAAGCTAAGAAGACAACTTAAAGTGCATTCCAATGGAAGTTCCCACCAATTTGGCATTCTACATACCAAATTGCTGAAGAAACTTTTTGATGTAGTGCTCTTGAGATAACCATTACTTCCCATTTCTCTTGTCACGAGCGCTATCTATGCTAAGGATATGCTTAGCTACCATAAGTCTTTCATGTCAAACACTATTTCCAACAACTCTTTGAGTTCCCTAATCTCCACCATATTCTTGCTTGCAATAAGCATGTCATCCACATACAAGACTAATGAAATGAGGTTGTCATCCTCCCACTTTCTACTATACACACATGGATCTGCAATACACCTATGGAAATCAATTTTGCACATGAAAGAATCAAACCTTTTGTACCATTTCCTTGGACTCTATTTCAATCTATACACTGCCTTCTTTAGCTTGCACACAAGATTCTCCTTGTCTTTCACAACAAACCCTTCAAGTTGTTTCATGAAGATCTCCTCTTCTAATTCACCAAGCAGAAAAGTTATCCTAACATCCATCTACTCTAGCTCTAGATCCTTCATAGCAGCTAAAGCTAAAATGATCTTTGATTAAAGCCAACTTGTTTCCTAGTGCAAAAATGTCAAAGAAATCTATACCTAATTTATGAAGGTACCCTTTTGCCACCAACCTTGCCTTAAGCCTTTTAACCATTCCTGCTCCAGCATGTTTCACCTTGAATAACAATCTTTAATTAATTGCTTTCCTACCCTTAGGAAGCTCTACCAACTCCCAAGTCACATTCTTTAAGAGATTGCATCTCTTCTTCTATGGTTGCTTGCCACTGTTTCTGTTGTTCACTCCTTAATGCCTTTTGATAAGACATTGGCTCCTCTATATCTGCAACCAAAGTAAGATAGGAAAAATTGTCATGGGACCTTATTGCTGGAATGCCCTTGGTTGCCCTTGAAGATCTTTTGAGCTCCACTTGTATCTGTGTCCCTTCAAGTGCTTTCACTTGAGTCTCTTCTCTATTCTCCTTATTGTTGTTACTTTCAAGTGATTGCAGCTCCATAGAAAGTTGCTCTAGAGAATGATCCTCTACAACCTATTCCTATCCATTCTTCTGTAAAAGAGAAGATTCATCAAATACTACATCCTTGCTAATGGATATCTTCCTAGAAATAAGATTCCATAACTTGTATCCCTTGGTGCCATTTGCATATCCAAGAAATACATTTCTTGGACTTAGGATCTAGCTTGCTCCTCTAGACACTTGGAATATAAACATACATTGTACAGCCAAAGGTCCTAAGATGATCATAGATCCCTGGTGATGCACTCCATATCTCCTCTAGAGTGTTGCAATCTATTCCAAGAGGAGTCTTGTTCACCAAATAACATGATGGATTGATTGCCTCTATCCAAAATTCCTTGTTCAGCCCTACATATCTCATCATGCTTCTGGTGCATTCCAAAAGTGTATGATTCATCATTTCTGTGATACCATTCTGCTTTTTGATTCCTTCAAACTTGCAGTATATCTTAAATTGCTTCGAAATATATTCTCCCTTGCAATCTGACCTTGGACACTTAATCTTCCTACCAATGCTCCACTTCACTAAGGCTTTAAAGATTTTGAACCTTTCAAAAGCATCAAATTTTTCTTTCAAAGAAAAGACCCATACCTTTCTTGATTTGTCATCAATGAAGGTAATGAAATACCTTGCGCCTCCCAAAAATGCTTGAGGAGCTAAGTCCCAAACATCACTATGCACAAGATCCAGTATATCCCTACTCCTAGTTCTGTTGCTTGTAAACTTAACCATGCATTGCTTTCCATACACACAATGCTAGTAGAAGTCATATTCTATTTTGTGCACTCCTAGTAGTAGATTCTTCTTGAGTAGATTGTTTAACCCAAGCTCACTGATGTGGCCAAGTTGCCTATGCCACAACATGGATGTAGCAGCTTCCCCAACAGCAACATATGCTTCTCCAACCACTATTTCTCCAATTAGCTTATAGAAATTCCTGTGCTTCTTGCCCTTCATCACCATAAGAGAGCCTTTGGAGACCTTCAAAAGACCATTTTTCACCTGTGTACTTGCAACCAAGACCATCCAAAGTTCTAAGAAAAATCATATTTCTCCTCATCTTTGGTGCATGCTTCACATCTGTGAGAGTTCTCATAACTTCATCATGTGTCCTAATTCGAACAGTGCCAACACCAACAATTCTAGCCTCATCATTTGTTCTCATCAAAAATTGTTCCCCATTAGTTTCCTGATATGTTTGGAAACAAGATTTGTTGAGAGTGATGTGCCATGAAGCCCCTGAATTAAGGATCCAAGCACCACTATTAGAAGCCCTTGAAGTTGCAAGAATATCATCTCCATTTTCTAAAGCCTCTCTATCTACAGTGTTCACCTCATTTTGAGAAGATAAGTCACCTTCTTCTTTCTACTTCACCTCCTAAGCTGCTTTTAGCTTTTGACATTCTAGGTTGAAGTGTTCCTTCTTGTGGTAGTAGAAGCACTCCTTGTTTCCTTTTCTAGATCTTGACTTTGATATAGAAAAACATCTATAAGATCCTCTCTCCATCATTCGTTCTTTGGTTGTTAGGCCCTTTCCTAATGTTTTTGCATCTGAGGCTTTCACCCTTTCTTCTGAAAGAAGACCTGCAGTAGTCATCGTCTCCAATGCTATGGTATCATTTCCATTACAAACGTAGTTGCAAGAGTCTTGTACAATGGCGGGAGAGATTTCAACATGTTGAGGGCTTTATCGTCAGCCTCAACCTGACCTCAATGCTTAACAGGTAGTAGATAAGCTTGTTTAGAGAATTCAGATGGTCCACAATAGATATCCCTTCCTTCATCTTCTTGAAGTCATAAAGCTCCAACTTCAAATGCAACTTGTTTGTGAGGGATTTGGTCATATACAAACCCTCCAACTTGCTCCACAATGTAGCAGCCGAAACCTCCTTTGCAACATTGAACAAGACCTGATCTGCAACACTCAAGCGAATGGTGCTATAAGCTCTCAGATCAAAATCCTCCCAATCTTCGTCTAACATTCCTTCGGGTTTTATCTCGCTTTCCCCTACAACACCTTCTGCAAATTTTGCAGCAGATCCTTGACTTTGTTCTGCCACCGCCCAAAGTTGTTCTTGTTGTACTTCTCCACCTCGAACTTTACATTTAAAACCATAGAGGCCATTCTTCTACAACTATCACCAACTGCATACTTTGATACCAATTGAAATGAAATGTGCAAGACAAATCCTGAGATTGAACAATAGATAGAATGAAGAATGCTGAATGCAAAACCATGAATAAAAACCAGAAACACAACAAAAGAACAGTGAAGAAATAAATGCAGAACAAAATAGAGATTTACATGGTTTGGCAGGTGCTTACATCCACACGAACAAACGATTCTCTTTAGCAGATGCAAGAAGGAAAAATATAAACACCCGCACTACAATACAACTGCATACAAATATGCTTCACCTTGTTTTTGTGATACGACAGACACCCCATTACAAGATTATATAGCACTTAGATACATCCTAAAACAACAAATAATGATTACTTCTCCTATTTTTTTTTATTCTACATCCTAAAACAACAAATAATGATTACTTCTCCTTTTTTTTTATTTCAGCAAAGAGAATAAATGCCCAAAATAGCTAGGAGCATTACCATTTGAGATAGAAAATCAGCATACACTGAACTCCTAATTTTGGCTCACATTGTTACAGTGAAAAATAGTTCTTATGATTTTGTTTAAGCCATTCACTAGACAGACCCAAACAAAGACATAATTATACAGAATATGCTAAATAATTCAGTCAACAAAAAGGATCATCAAGACCCCAATTTTTTTAGAAGCCTTTATTATTTTTGTAACATCATTTATATATTTATATGTAGAGTGGAACACAATATCCAGGAATATTTAATTTCATAAGTACTTAAAATATGCACACCCTGCACATGTTCAACAAAGCACCAATGAACATAATAACTAGAGTAATAGTAATAATTATAATTATAACAATAACAGCGATAAATACAGCTAGTTTTACCAAGATTAAGCTTTGAATCCTTGAATCTGAAAGAGAATTTTATACATACCTTGTAATTCACAACAATAAACTAAAATATAACTGAATTTCAAATTCTAACCCTTCTGCTATGAACTTAATGGCACATTTTAAAAAAGATGAAATATTATCCTTCTTGGTAACCCTACACAAATATCATTAAAGAAAGGTTGTCACTGCAAAACATGATGGTGAACCATTCTCACAGGAACCATAGATGAACTCAAATGATGCAATGCGCCACAAACAATTTGCATGTAATCAAAAAGGAATTTACAAAACAATCTTTAGGGGCAGCAATGCTTTCATGGATGCAAAGACAAAATTCCATGTTGGAAAATTTTAGAACTTCATACTTTGAGGGAAATAGTGGGGAACTGCACATAAAAAATGCAAAACCTATAATTGATTTGTATGGTACAAATATTTGAAAGTGCTTGAATTTAGAATTAGCTTGTAGGGTATCAATCAACATTTGGATCAGATTAATTCATCATGGATAATCAGAGGCTATTGAAGAGGCTTTATTTTATTTTTTCATAACTGTTAAAGAATGCTTGGTTGCGTCTTTGTATGTACTGCAATTTAAAAGTTGCTGTATGTTGCGGCATAATTTTTTCTTGTGGTCATTTTAAATTATTTTCCAAAGGACATTGGACCATGGCCATTAAAAATCAGATAAACATCAGAAATGAAAAAAATAAAATAACTAGGAAAAATATGAATAAGATTAAAAGGATAAAACATAAATTAGAAAAAGGATGCCAAACCAAGTATACCAATTAACCAAATTAGAATAGCAATCAACCATATTGATGGCTTACAAGAAGTTTATTTATTTATTAAAATGAATGGGTTTAAATGAGATGATTCAGTTTGTCTACCACATCTAAGTATGCTATTTAATTGTATTTCATTCAAGAGCATCATTTTGCAGTCCATTTTTTCCCAGGCTTTCCTATTTTGCAATATTTAAATTAGTAGTATCAATTGAAATTAATTGATTTTCAAAATGATAAATGTGTCCAAATCCAATACTTATAATTCAAAGTTCCTTTAAAGCATAAAGGCCCACAATGAAGCAAAGTGCTACCCAAGGAAAATCTAGTCACAACACCCTTCCTCTCCCTGCCCACCCACTAGAGAAAAAATCAAAGCAAGATTGTTGAACCATGTAGTGTGAAGCACATACTAACATATTGTTAACAGAAGTAACATGGAAAAACAAACAAATCTTGGACAAAGATTATTTATTATGTCAATAGCTTTAACAACTGTATAATTTGTTACTTCAGGATTATTCTCGTTTGTAATATTTTACCCACCTAAAGTCAATTATGAGGCACGCAGTTATGTTTTCCTTGAGAACATACCATGAAGGCTGATTTTTATATCAATACAATGCATGGTATAGAGTTCTCAAGTTATGTTCCAAGTGTTTATGGTTTTATCGTAGAATGGTGATGAGTGGTGAATAGAGTGATGTGATTGAGATCAATCACACAAAACTACTCTATATGTTCAAAGACTCAATGACTCAATTGGATTTAATAATGCTAGCAAATATGCAAAGCTCTTAGTTTGCTGCATTCACAAGTGCAGTTAGGCATCAAAATTGACTAGTT
Organism: Gnetum montanum; assembly: GCA_015680685.1. Lineage (NCBI taxonomy): Eukaryota > Viridiplantae > Streptophyta > Gnetopsida > Gnetales > Gnetaceae > Gnetum > Gnetum montanum. The sequence continues at coordinate 203,795 of MNCI01028006.1, read as the reverse complement.
CAATGTTTTGAAGCAAGAAATAAAACATCAAATCAAGTTATGCTACGTCTCTGATAAATTGCATTTTTCATATGCATATCATTTATTCTTGTACATGTTTATAATATTTCTTATTAAGTTGTTTAGTGGTTGTTACTTCCATTAGAGCAAAAGGTGTTTAGGCTACCAATAATCTATATCTTACTAGGATTGTGGGCTTGGGAGAGCAGGACATGAGAGAAAAAAGTGATAACTAAAACCATTACAATTTCAAAAAAGACATGGTCAAAGCCTAAAATAAGATCATTAAAGAGTAGTACAATGGATATGATCTTGTGTCACTGTGCCCTAGAAAATAAGTTTTTGGAGTATGAAACAACAATTGAGTTCTTTAACTTAACCATCAATAAAGATATTCTAAATGTCTATATTTATAACTTCTCCAACTGGAAGAGCGTCACTACATACAATGATGAGTATCTTCAGCCTAAGGTCTTTGGGAAGGTGACAACTAATCTTTAGCAATTAGCGCAAAGTTCATCCATCGCCTCTCCAAATAATAATATGCTCCATTCCATGATTTATTTCATATTACTCTGTTATTTTATGTTATATGAGAAATATAAAGATAAAGGATAACCTATTGAAGGCTCAGGAAATCCACCATGATGTTCTAGAATGAGTTGATATGCTGAACCAAAAGTTGAAGGACTTAGAATCTCAAGGGTGTGAAGCTAACTGTATCACGAAAGGTTTAATGAATATAAGGGGAGAAGTGCAAAATTGTTGGAAAAGGGAAAGTAAGCTAGGAATGAGTTGTTGTTAGAAAAGGCTAAGGACCTACCAACCACTATAGTTGATAGTGTATGATTGTAGATGGCAAAGGATTAGGTAAAAGAGTTATAAACAAAATTGACTTAGTTGTTGATAAGGACACATTTTTGGCTACAAAAGAAAAAAAATCTTCGCTACGAAATCTTGCAACATTGAAGCAAAATTTTAACATAGAGTTAAGGAAAAAAAGAAGTTGAAGAAAGAAAAGGGGGACATGAAAATAGCCCATCAACTACTCCAACAAGCTAAATTGTCATTAAACATGATTGAAATTGTTGATTTTGTTGATGAGTTGCTTAAAACATTAATTGCAATCAATGTGGCCATTCTAAATCCTCCATTAACCATGGACATAACTATACCTAAGTGGGAAAACATGATAAAGGTAAAATCCATGATTCATCTCTCTTCCTCTCCTATTGCATCTTCTTCTATCCTTCAATCTTTCTACAATTGTAATTAGTAAAGGGTCTCATGCCCCTTTCTCACAAACCATGAAAGAAACTAATGTGGATGATGATCCATAACTTTGTGAGTTTGATGCTATTATAAATTTCAAGCTTGCTAAATAAATATTCATTATCATTTCCAACAAATTGTAACTATAAAAGTTTATGAGTATCTATGGTCTCATTTTGTGCTATCTTTAGTAAGCACTATTTACTATTTTCTTGTGTCCTTGGTATTTCCAAATAAATACCCCTTTAATTTTTTTATTCAAGTTCCTACTTTCTCCATTTCATGGAACTCTTTAAATTTTTACAAATGTAACCAAGAAAAGAACATAAAGGGTACTAAACAATCAAACACTTAAGTTTGGTATCTATTGTTTCATTTTGTGCCATCTTTAGTAAAAAAAAAAAAGTTAACTATTTGCTTGTGTCATTAGTGTTTCCAAATAAATACCCCTTAAATTTTTTTTATATTCAAGTTCCTACTTTCTCCATTTCACAGAACTCTTAAAATTTTTAGAGATTGATGAGCCGCGAGGTACCTCTACGCTCAACCATATGAATACGAGTGTGTACATGAGATCTGGTTGAACTCTGTGGATGGACTATTTGTGAACCTAGATAGTTATACTTTGATTATAGTTCGTTGTTTTTCCACCTAGACTAGTAGTAGCTTTGCCACGTATGGTTTAGTCCAAAGTGAGGCATATGATGTTGTCCTAATTCTATGTTACTTCTGATAATAGAAAAGATAAATTGATTAAACTAATAATGGAAGCAAAACCTAAATTAGCCTATGGAAATGGTATCTATCCTTAATTGTCCATACACGTCTTGGACTTCATGGGATTATTGTTGAACGTGCCAAGTATTCACACTTAAACGCTCATGATTAAGGCGTACACTTTCCACTTAATAACAGGAAAAGTAAATAACAATAAATTGAACTGTTAACTAAAGAAGGCATTAAATAATTAAAATAACAAAATTAATCTAAGTTAATGCTACAATGACGAAAGTAATCTCGATCTTTAATGCCAATCATGCACGTGTCGAAGTACAGCACACTTGAACAAAAGTGTCATCCAATTACAAATGTCACACTGCAGGCAGGCACTGGGAATAACTAGCTTGAATGAAAGAAATTGAAAATTGAAAACTAAACTGCCAAAAGAACTAAAAAGAAAAGAACTTCACTCCCAACTTGTCAACTGTGCACCTAACTTTTGTATTTATATGTTAACATAGGAATATCATATCCAGGCCTGCAATATCGCATACCCAATATCGGGGTCTGGCAAACCACAATTCATCATACCCCCACGATTGAATAAAAACTCGTCCTCAAGTTAATACAATGAGAAATGAGCCCCTTACAAAACATTATAAAGGTATGGGATTATTGACTACTACTAACTAACCATGCCACAGTATGGGAAACAAAAAACTTGGATACAAAACACAAAATACAAAATGTTGGAACTCATGTGGTTCTCAAAGGTGGTGGCTCCTCCAGGTGTTTTCCCTTTGTCTGGTACAGCAGGCTTTTGAGATTGCTGACATGTGAGAAGCACCTATAGTTTCTCTTCTTCTGTCCAAGGATCATGCATAGTCCATGTTGATGTCCTAATGTTTGATGGAATTGGCACCTCCCATGGACACGGCAGCTGTGGAAACATCTAATTCGCTTTAACATGCCACATAGAAAACTGTCGTCATTCCTCCTCACAGACTCTGGCTTTATCTCGTAATTCATGGTAATATGTCATCCATTTAGCCAAATTTGCTACTACATCTCTTTGATCATGGTATCTTGCTTTAACCACTTCTAATTCAGAGTTTGCAACTTCCAATTTTTGCAACATTTTCGTATGTTTGGCAAACTCTGTCTCATACTTAATGTAAGTGGTAGTTACTTATTTCTCAAGATCATTTCTCAGGCACCCTGATGTTAACATGGCTAAGTTGGCATATCACAGATTTTCCAACTCCATGTACTCCATTCAGTCTTGAATCTGCAGGTCCCGACTTTTCAGTTCTGCTTGGTGGGCAAAGGCATATGTATCCAATATGGCTCGCTAGTCAGTGTGTTGAGCACTAAAAAAGTTAATATGAGTCTTAACCATACAGATCTCCTTTTCGATTATTTCTTTATACATCCCCACCTAATCACAGAAGTGCTCTTTCAACTTCTCATACTTCTTGGCCTCATTCTGACATGCACTAATCTATATTGTTTTCTTTTGATTGATAGCACAGACTTCCTCCATAGAAAGGGTTCTATTTTTCCTAGCCAAGAAATTCATATCTTGGTTGACCCATACTAATTGTTCTCTCATCTATTGAAAAATTTCTTCGAGAACATTTTTGTGTTTCTCAATTTTCATCAATCAAATATTTTCACCAGCAAGATGTTTGTTCTCCTCTTGTAGGGCCTTGAGAACCTTAGCATGTGTGTATGTTTGAGCTTGTGCCTTGGAAGCATCCCAATTAGCCTGTTGTTTCTCCCTTGCCATCTTTTTATTTTCTTCCAACAATTTATTTAGTTGCTTATTTCTGAAAACATCCAATTGGTTAGCTACAATGAATTGGGAAGGATCCCTTCATTCAGCTTGTAAGGTGATAAGCTTTTCTTGTAGTCTTTGCAGCTCCAATTCCGCATGCTCGACTCTAACTTCAGTCATGAGTAATTTTCCTTTAGTTGAAATGAAGTTTGATTGTACTGCTGTGACATCTTGATGGATGTCAAACAAGGAATTCATGACTTGTCCCATTTGTAGCAAGTGATCCAAAACATCCTCATGTTCTATAGGAGTCATTAAAGAACTGACCAAAACTTGAGCATCATGTGCTCCTGTGAAATCTGCCGGTGGCACAATAGGGACATTAAAAGATTCTTCGATGTGGTTTGCAACCACCTCTGCTACACCTGTCGCATCCTGGTGCTGCATGACCACAACTGAGGCAGCTTCATCAGTTTCTAATCTAACTTGGAAGGATGCGGCATTCCCAGAGATCTACTAAGACCACTAGGACTCTCCCCCTGAAATCAACAAAATGTGTCCACTCACGGGGTTAACTGAAACAGTGGGCTGCATGACATCATCAATGACCTTGAATAAATTCCCAGCATCATGACTCCCCAAATTAACCATCTCAACAATGGTTCTGAGGTGACTAATGGATGGTTAATAGTCCTGTTGCGATAGTGGTGATTGTTGGACTTGCTGGTTTGTTGGTTGTGTGTTGGGCCCTACTTCCTATTGTTGGCTAGGCCCTGCCATTTGAGGTGTAGTGGGTCCAATCATTCACTCTTCTTCTTGCTCTGATCACTTGCCAATGTCTTTCCTTGGCACTGGTGGTTTGAGTAGTTCAGCAGACAAAGCATTTTGGGTTTTTCTAAGGACATTATTCGTATAGCCCAAAATTCCAGCATGTTTGCATAGCTTCTTGATGAGACAAGGGAAAGGCAAGGCAAACTTCCCTGTCTTTTTTTCTTTGAATTACCTTAGTATTTCTATCAAATATAAATGGGGCATATTTACATTAAATTTTTCCATCAAAATTGCACTACCCTGTGCCACATAATTAGATAGTCTATTTAAGCCTTTGGTGGGAAAAATGTGGTAAGTGTCAATCTTGAAGTAAATCCTCTCTTCCAGGGTCAATTCTCCATAAGCTTTATTTTCTTTGTTGTAAGCCCATTTTAACCATAACTTTCTTGCATTTGCATCCAAGCAAGTGGACAAATGAGCAACCTTTGGTCCTTCATTTGAAAGATTCAAGACCTCTACAATGGCCCTTGCAGAGAAATTAATGAGAACACCACCTACATTGGCAATGGTGCCTTCTTCCTTGCCATGCCAAAATTGGTATGCCTTACCCAAATACCAATCAGCACTTTTCGAGAGAATGGGCCATAGTGGAGATGCCTTAAGTTGAGTCTTCATTGGTTTGGGGGCAAACTCAATGAAAGGCCTAAAATTGAGCTCCACGATCATGGCTGAGAAGGTGAACTTCTCCTGAATGTCTTGGAGATATTCTGGGGACAACATGAGACATTGCCTCAGTTCTAGGGCTCTAACTTCTCCACCTTCCGCATGGCTAGATTGCACTATCGCAAAGGTTTCCTAATGAATGCTAAATGAGTGTGCTTCCTAGTCTACATGTTCTATGTGAGGTCCTTGGCCTCTGCCTCCTCTCAGGCATTTAGCTGCTCTTTGTAAAGGTCCTGCTCGTTCTCCTCTTTTTGGGTCCATCTGTAATCACACAAAGATCAACTGTTACTAAGGTTGTGTAGAGAAATTTTTATCAACTCATACCTTACTTATTGCCTTAGTTAACAGTCCATAATTATGTAGTGTGATTTTAGAGTTAGAAATATTTCCAAGAAGTGGCTCCAAAAGGTGTTATTGTTGACCTTACATCATTGGGTTTCATCAATTTCTTTACATGTCGCACTTACAATCATTTGGATGCCCTGGGTGATTGATGAAAATTAACTTGGAATTTAAACATAAAATGTTTCTTTAGTAAATATTGAATTTCTTACCCTTATGATATCCTTTAGATGATAGCAAATTTTGAAAAACGTATGTGCACTTCCTACTACAGTACCCTTAAGTAAAACACTCTAGGTTCAAATAGGATTAAACAAAATTGAAATCGGAATGTAAGGGAGCTAGATATTACACATGGAAGATGGAGAGGTAAAGCTCTAAGTCATAAAGGAAAATTTCAACAACTCCCCTAGTGGCACATGAAGGAAATGAACATTGAAGTAGGCAAGGTTGTAACTATATATAGGTAAGCAAGACCTGAAATTGTGTACCCGATATCGGGTTTGACACGATATCGCGTCCCCACCGACATGCACTAAACGTAGGGACTATGTGGAAATAATGAATTTTTGATATTTAATGGAGGATTCAAGATTAAATTGGAAGGTCTGGGGTATTTGGAAAATTAATTTTGAGGCACCAAAATTGTGTCATGGTGGAGTCATATATTAAAATTTGTGAAAAGGGGCTAGGACGAAGGGTGTATAGTAATTATTAAGGAACAATTGATTAAAATGATAAGGGAAAGGATAGTTCACTTAGGTGAGTAATCGAAGGGTGTAAAATAATGTGGTCATGTGCAACAGGGACAAGTTACAAAAGTTACACAAGTGGGTCCTCCCCAAAGCAGGCTCTAGCCTATGATGCCCTTGTGAAACCACACCTCTAATGTCTGTGGGCACTAGAGAAGTTGAATGCAACATATACCTGTGAACAAAACACACATGTTAGAACCACTGAGTTGAGATAATAACTCTACATTACACCAACCACAAGTTATGAACATTTGAACAATGAGATGAGATGGACTGCAAAAGGGATCGTAGAAATTAGGGCATGAGGTTTTTAATGATGGTCACAATGAAATCTTGTGTGTAATTAGTGGTTAAATAACCATGNACACATCATACACCTCATCTAGACTAAACCATACGTGACATATGCAAAACTAGTCTAGATGGGAAGACAGTGAACTGCGACCTAAGGCTAACTATCTAGATACCACAACTAGTCCATCTGCGGAGTTCAACCGGATCGCGCGTGCGACGCTCGTTTCGTATGGTTGAGTGTAGGGGTACCTCGCCACTCATCACCTACCTTCAGGCATGGGTACATGTCTTTCTAGTGAGATACACAAAAGCTTATTTAGTGCCATTTTGATTTGCTCTTACTCCCATTTTTTGTTAGATCTACAAGGAACCTCAGAAACATGATAGAACATACGGAAGTTGCCAAAGAGAATCTACGAATCCCCTTGATGTCACACCCTTGTCATTCCACTTAGTCCATCACTTGTCTCTCTAAACATAATGATTATCAAATTATTTATAGTTGGATGATGAAAAAGATTACCATTGTGACCAGAGGGCGAACCTCTTATTAATGGAATAGGTGGATGGATGCCATGGTCTTAATGTCTGAATAATCAGTCCCTTATGACTAGGAAACATAGAGAAAAACCTCACCTTAATGGGCAACATGATCAACTTATTCATGGTTGACATGACAATGGAAAATTAAAAACAACAATTAGAAAAAGTAAAAGAAATAGAGAAATGACAATAAAATAACACTTAAGAATATTGGAAATTAGAATGGGGGGTGACCCCCATGACTAAACATTTGGTCGTGGCTAGGATTAATAAGCGGATGAATAGGATTCATGCATGTATGAAACATTAGGAACCCTTCATGCCCTAGCCACTGGGTGTCTATTGGTGGTATGGTGGTTGGGTAGAGAAATCGTTGGTCACACACCTGATTATAGAAAGCATAGTGGGGCAGGTTAGATGGTGTGTGTACATTATGAGGGAAATCCAACCCACTATGGCACCCTTGACTATATGGCAGTATGCATGGATCTGTGTGTCCCTTCACATTGGTGAATTCACTGGATCGTGTGGATGTTGGAGTGTGAGGTGGAGGCTTGGGTATAGTGACAAGGGCTGTTGATGGAGCTAAGGAAGGTGTGGCACTAGGTTGACCGTGGACTAGTATAGAAGGTGAAGTAGGTTCAGAAGTGTGATTCTTCTCCCTACGATCATGCCTAAAGAAGGGACGCTTCGAACATTGTGTATGGAACCTACTTTCGTTAATAGCAGTAGCACAAGTTACATCTGTTGGTTGCCACAGTGGTGCAGAACCATCTGATACATCTAATGGCAGTGTAAAAGGAGGTGAAGGATGAGAATACCGAGGGTGAGGAGAAGTGTGAGAAGTATGAGGTGATGATCCCTCAAGAGAAGACATGGGTCAATGGTACTTGGGACAGTGATAATGATGATTGGAGGTAGAGGATTCAAAACTAGTTTGAGAAATAGGATGTTGAACATAGTAGGCATTTGGTTTTGGTGGACAAGGAGGATGTGACTAGCTAGATGGTGGCCTCCCCCACACTTGTGAGTTTTCCCACTATGATGGAGCAAAGTGTTGAGGCTGGTAATAGCTTCCCTCAGGATAATACAATGGGTTATGGGGTTATCCATAATTACCTTGTGGAACAGGGATCCACCTAGACTGATACCTTTGTACGAATTTTGGATGCAGTTTCCCTACCCAATGCTCATATAGATGTGACAAGACTAGGCAATGGCCCTTTGGATGGTCATATAAACAGACATCACATCCATCCTCATTATCTGTAGTTGAGCCTTTGGCCTTGTTATCCTTAGCCATTCTCCCCAGTTGTCGAACAGTGTTCTTAACTATTTCTGATTTCTGTGCCCTCTATTTGTTTGATTGTCAAGTTTATTTTGGATGACCCTCTCCTCAACAGTGTCTTCTAAGTTCACACTTTGTTCATTTTCCCATACAGTCATCTTGTTATGCTTTTCCTCAATTTCATCTATCGATTTTTGTATTGGCAAAGGTTGGAACTATATCACCCTTTCAAAATTGATTGCTTCCTCTTCCTTGTAGTTTTGGACCTTTGTTGTTTCTAGAGTTGGTCCTGCTCAAATGCTTTGGCATTCTCCCATTTAGATAATTCTCTCTCTTCTTTCACCAGACATGCTATTAGTTCTTTGACCTGGTGGGCTTGGAGCTTATATAGTTATCCTCGAGCATACTTTTCAAGGTTCACCATTTTTTCATTGCTAAGCCCATCTATAATGTGGAGTATTTGCTCTTTCTCAGAGAACCTATGACCTGGACATTTATTTAGTAAGGCATAGTATCTATCTAAGGCCATGTCCAAGGGTTCCTGTTGTTCTTGTTTCCATCTTTGGATTTGTCTCCCTAAGGCAGACACTTGTGCATAGGTCTGGTATCTTTTATTAAAAAGTTCTAACATGGTTGACCATCGTCTAATTGAATTTGGTTCCAATGATCTATACCACACTTCAACTTTATCAGTTAGTGTCCTAGGAAAGAGCTTAAGCTTTTGCCATTTGTTGTCCACATTGTTGAGCACACATGCATCATGGAAGGCTTATAAATGATGTTGCGGATCTGAATCATAGCTTCGTGCAAATTTTGAAATATTATTCAAGTCGAGCTTAGGTAGTCGACTCTTCTTGCAATGCCTATGAGATATCTTAATAGCCTCTATGATGTACATTAGGCTTTTAGGGACTAATAGGGGTTTATCATTGTCAGACAAGTTGTGATTAAAATCTCTATTTGATTGATGGTGATGATGGGGCTTGTGTTCATGTTGATAACCTTGAGTGTGTCTGTGGGTTCGATTTTTACTTTTATTCTGACCCTTTTGTGAAGCTCTCTCTCCATACCTACATTCATCTTTGTCAGAACTAGATGTTGAAGTTGAGGGAGAAGATGAAAAGGAGGAATTGGTAGGATAGCCATGGCTTCTATAATGTTTCTCAAGGTCCCTTGGTTTATTGTTTTTAAGTATTGAGGAGGTCTTAGGCCTTGAGGCCTTCCCTAGTTTAGGACTGACGTCATCTTTTCAAGATTGTCTGCCTTAGGTGAATGTAGTCTTTGAGTGTTGTTAGGATGGCCATGGTCATGAAAAATCCCTTTGTAAGGTGGATCACTTCGATCTTCTTCATTGTATATTTCGTTAGTTCTCTAATGAATAGGTGCGCTATACGGTTCATAATCATTTTTGCGTGAGTGAGACATTTTTGTCAATTTGTGGTGTGTGTTTAAATACTTCTCGAAAGATATATCGTTAATACCCTTTTACAGTGATCTTGTGTAATATAACTAATCTAAATAGTTAGCACCATCCCCGACAATAGCGCCAATGATGAGCGATGAGGCACCCCTGCGCTTCACCATACGAATACGAGCGTGTACACGTGATTCAGTTGAACTCCACGAATAGACTAGTTGTGACACCTAGACAATTATACATTGATCGCAGTTCGCTGTCTTCCCACCTGGACTAGTAGTAGCTTTGCCACATATGGTTTAGTCTAGCGTGAGGCATATGATGTTGTCCTAATTCTACGTTACTCCTACATTACGTTACTCTTGATAACAAAAAAGATAAATTGATTAAACTAATAATGGAAGAAAAACCTATATTAGCCTATGGCAATGGTATCCATCCTTAATTGTCCATACACGTCTTGGACTTCGTGGATTACTATTGGACGTGCCAAGTATTCACACTTAAACACTCATGATTAAGGCATACACATTCCGCTTAATGATAGGAAAAGTAAATAACAATAAATCGAATTGTTAACTAAAGAAGGCATTAAATAATTAAAACAACAAAAATTAATCTAAGTGAATGCTACAATGACAAAAGTAATCTCAATCTTTATTGTTGATCATGCACGTGTCCAAGTACATCACATTATGGGCATGCACTGGGAATAACTAGTTTGAAAGAAAGAAATTGAAAATTGAAAACTAAACTGCCAAAAGAACTAGAAAGAAAAGAACTTCACTTCCAACTTGTCAACTGTGTGCCTGAGTGCTGTATTTATAGGCTAACATAGGAATCATGATATCACGTATATGATATCGTATCCAGGCCTACAATATTGCATACCCGATATTGGGGCTGGCAAACCGCAATTCATCAAAGATGTAACCAAGACAATCAAACAGTAAGTTTGGTCTTTAAAAAAGGCATCACTAGTTTAAAGAAAAAATTGATTTTAGAATAATAATGGTTGTCATATTTGAAATGGAAAATCAAATAAGGATCCTTACTTTGGCAATTGTTTTATCTTCCCTATTTATAATTTCTTCAAACATAAGTATAAATGTTTAAAAGGAAGAAATTAAATTTATTAGATCCTTAAGTTTTGTTTACTATATACATTTGGATAAAAATAGTTTATGAACCATAAAGGACTTAAAAGATATAAAGTGAAATTGACATCATTTAGAGTCAAGTCACATTCATTTTGAAAAAGTGTTAAAATTAGTATTAATATCAACCTCAACAAATGTTTCACATTTCCAAATGTATAACTACAACAATCTTCATAATGAGACTAATGAGGTTTTTATGGTTAGTTGAGAAAAGGTATAACCATTGGGTGGGGGTGTGTCAAACCTAAAAAGCGAGTTTTATTAATAGAAAAAAAAACATAAAATACAAATTCAACTTCAAGATATGTAAACTAGATATAGAAGGGAAAGGGGGACTTAGGGAAATGGGGATGTTACATAAGGGAACATCTTTACAAACAACCAATGCCAAAGTGGAGAAAACCACTTCGGAGATTAATCATCTTCTCAAGATCCACCAAGAACAAGCATAGATAATAGTGGTAGAAAATTGGATAGAGCAGAAAACACCCAAAATCATGAAGATACACTCCCTAGAAGCGAATCATGTTAAGGAAAATTGCTAAGATTCACAAGGAAGGCTACAATAGATGAAACAACTAATTAGTGTCCCACTTGAACTTTGAAGCGTGAGATATGATTTGGAAGCCAACTAAAAAGTTATACATCTACACTTCCTCACACATGTTAGACCTAATGACCTTCTAAAGAAATTTGAAATTCACGTAAGTGATAGACTAAAAGCCAAACATAATGTTGTCTTGAGAAAGCTTGCACAATGTTGTCTTGAGAAAGCTTGCACAAAGGGATAACTTTACAAACCCATCCTCACACATGTTGAGCAAAGAGGCAAAGCCAAAAAACATAGATAAAATCTTTAGTTCCACCACAAAGAGGACAATTAGGGTATGAATCCCAATGTATTTTAGGCATTTGATGATGGGTAAGCCTTGATGAAGAAGACCAAAGAATCAGAATGTTCCAAATTTGGTTGAAAAGGGAGATCCAAAATTGCTCCAACTTTTGTTTATGCCAAGATCTAATACAACATTGAATAACTATTGAGACCATGAAAAATACTTTGAATTGAAACATCAAATTGCAAGTATTGATAAATGAAATTATAGACTCAATCTAAGCAATGGTGCATCATTTTGAAAGCCCCATACAAATTTTCAATCACTTCCCAAAAAATCCATTGATCTATGAAACAAAAACAAGGAAAATAACTCCCTTCTAATACCAAATAGTGGCAACCCTAGCATTCATAGTGGCAAGAGAAGCAAATGACAAAGGTAACCACCAAAGGCAAAGCTTAGAAAGTAGGATTAAGCTTGACATTAATGACATTTCTTTTTCATAACATGAATGTACTAGTTGTCCAATAAATCCTATGGGTCTATAAACATTATAAAATCTCATCCCAATTTCATATAGTGAGATTTCTATCCTTTTAATATTGTCCCCATACATCTAAGGCTATAACAAGGTTAGACATTGTCATGATGTATACAAGTTTTCATCTTGTTTATTGTGATTTCTCATCAATGAATGTATTTATAGCTAGGTTTGTTGTTTGTGTTCCACCTCTATATCATAAGCATGATTTCTATCTGTTTCCATAATCATGATTTACACAATATATCAACTTTTCAATCAAATCAACTGGACTAACCATGTTTTTACTTGTTTATCCTCCTCATCTTGAGAACCTCAATTACTAATAATTCCTAATAGATGTAAGTTGTGATTTGCAAATCAAGTAATAACAAAAGCACGTGGCTTTTAATACACCGTATTCAAATTCTTGCTCCTACAGCTGTGAAAATCAAACTGACGAGCTGCAAGAAAAGGCAATCAAAAATCTTCTTTAATAGTAGTTCCTTCTAATAAAAACACCTGGCCCGGGATTCCCACGGACTAGGTTGAAGTGAACCCTGAACTGTTTTCGAAATTTTGTGAAATGTATAGGATTGAGTTGCAACTTCATTTAATTGCCATGTTTTGACTTGCATATACCCTGAATTTAAAATTTGGTATTTAACAAATAACCAATGATATCTCCAAAAACTATGCTGATTAATAAAAAAGCAATCAGAAGCCGAAATTCATGGTATAAGAAAAGTCTGCAAATACAAGATCATGATAATAACAGCCCAAGAAATATGTCAATACATAAAATAAAAAAGTTCACGCAGTACAAGATCACAGGCTTAGTCCATAATCCAATGTATTCATTCTCAAATACATCAACTATATTTTCGCATTCTATTTTTTGCCACTTTTCTTTAATCCAGATCCACCAATGGCACCCTTCTGTGAGGCCTTGGATTTCAACTCCTTCAATGCCTGAAAAACAGCAAAGATGTCAGACGAAACTCCTAATTGCATTTCATGCTTTATCAAATTGTTATGAAATGTGCATAGTAGACCTTTTCCTCATCCTTCTTCTTCTGAAGATATGCAAGGTCACTCTGCAGAAAGACATCGTATTAGTTACTTTCTTCAGAAGATATAATAAAACAAGCTTTAATAACCTAGCAAACAGCTGCCCTAATCTGTATAGGAAGCATGACACATTCCAAAATAAGTAAACAAAATAAACACAATTCACAGAAAAGACGTCCAATAAAAATTATTCGGAAACTTGAAATTATCCAGGAATATTAAAACTTTTCTGGAATACCGGGAGTGCTTATAACAGTATGTCTATTTTATGAACCATGTTACAGCAGCTATGTATCATCATCATAAATATGTCCAGGTCCCAACTATATAAATTCTTTTCTACCATTCACTTCTATTAAGAACCAAAATACCATTAACACCCTAATCTTGGATATCAATTTTATTCTTGCAAACCAAGCATTATTATGTTTCCCTCCCCATTAATATGCCAGCATCTTCTAACAGACTTGCACAGATGCACTCTCTAGTCTCCTCAGCACGACCAAACTGAGAGACAGCTTTCCTTAAATGTTTGCATCTATGGGTGCAACCCCAAAATAAAAAACTATCACATCATAATTGTAGACGATACTCTAGCGTAGAAAGCACCAGAAACAACTACTAAACGAAGGCCAGGAACAAGCAGCATGATACCTAAACATTCAATCTATTGTGACTCTGTAATTGTAACGCCCCGAACCCCTATGACTCTGTAAATTAATCAACACACCTATAGCAAACTATGCTGGAAAATCACCCTTTCGATTCTTGTTCATATCCAGGATGCAACGACGTTAATAAACAAAAATCATTTCTCGGATTTGATCATCTGTAAAATAGTTCTTTCAGCCAATGCTAAAAACGCAACAAATTCAAAAAAAATCACATGCAACAAGCTTGTTGTGGGGGAAAAAGAAAATGCTCTCACAGACACAAGTTTTTAAATTTCTTTTTCCACATTATCTGACGTGTATTCACTAGTTCAGATAGAAACAAATAAACAATAACAGTTACCACTAAAAACTAATCACGTCGAACTACTGGAACAAAACCTTGATTATCAAGAAATAAAATATTAAAGATACCGAAGACTGCTCCTCAAAAAAAGATAATTTTGAAACCCTAAGGAACAGAAACAGAGACTAGAAAAAGAAGATTTTGCGAAAGTCCAAACACACCTCGTCGTAATCCTTTTTGTCTTGCTTTGGTTGCTTAAGAGGCTTCAATTTACCACCTGAAACCAAAAAATTGAAAAACCGCAAATCACGTTAACTACACATGATTAAAAACAGCCCAGGAAAAAAGGAAAGAGAAGAAACGGGAGATCAAACGGTGTTTCTCGATCCACACAAGGACAAAAGAAATCGAAGAAAAATTCATAGAAAAATCTGTCAATAAGAGCACCGATTGAAAAAAAAATCGATCAAGAAACGTGTCACGAAACCCTAGAAACCTTATATCAGGGAACAATTCATAAACGACAGTAAAGGTAACATACCCTGCTTTGACATCTTGCAGCGAAGAAAGTAGATCTGTTGCAAGCGATGCGGATTGAACACTAATTTGTTCTTCGCAGAAGAAGGAAATAGGCCTAATCCTGCAACCTTCGCGTCCAATTTATCGTTCCCCAACGCAGACGAAGAAACAGAGACCGAGTTTGATTCTTGGATTGTTGCTTTCGCGGAAAGTGATGCTGAATTTTAACTGTAGCCACGCTTTTCACTGTAGCGTTGTTTCTTTGATTTCCACTTTGTTATATTTATAGAAAAAGTATGGCGTGTAGATGCTTCTTTATAAAAACAGATACATACCGAATTTTTTCTTGCAACCTTTGTGTTTTTTTTTTTTTAAAGGAGGATATAGATCCGTGCGTGCAGCTTGTGGGTTACATGTCATAGATTCTATTCTAAACGGCTTTCATTTTGGGTTAGAACTTATTCATGACCAAGATATTATTAAGATTTTGGGTCCTCATGCAAGGTCCTCACCCTTACAAGTAAGTACCTTGTCTGTAAATCTATTGATTCTACTCATGTGTATTATTTCTCGTGCTAGGCACTCTCCCATGATGCCTATTAGAAATTGGAGTGATTATTTTGAGACTTCATGTGGTCATCTACATACTCCCAAAAAGGTTTCCATTGTGTTGCTTGGAATATTGTTACTCTTCATAAAAATAGGGGTGGTTTAGGCCTTTTGAATTCTTTCAAACAGGGGCTCACCTTAGTCGCTAAGTGGTTGATTCAGCATCTAGACACCCTTGACATTATTGGGAANGAATGACCATAGAGAAATCATGCAACAATTGAAAGGGAACATGCAACTTATAAGGCAAAAGTTTTGACCCATTAGTCCATTGGAGACCATGAAAAATGCCTTGGATTGAGACATCCAATTACATGTATTGATGAGNCTTATAAGTTGCATGTTCCCTTTCAATTGTCGCATGATTTCTCTATGGTCATTCAATGTTGTAATAGATCTTGGCACAAATAAGAATCTGAGTAATTTTGGATCTTTGTCCTCAACCAAATTTGAAACCTTTCGACTCTTCCTAAAATTGAACAGTTTCTTTGGTGTCTTCTTCATCAAGGTTTAGCCATCGGCAAATGCCTTAAATACCTTGGGATTCATACTGCTAAGTGCCCTCTCTGTGGGGGAACTGAGGATTTTGTCCTCGTTTTTTGGCATTGCCCCTTTGCTTGGCATATGTGAGGATGGGTCTCTAAAGTTATCCCTTCGTGCAAGCTTTCTTAAGATGACATTATGTTTAGCTTTTTATCTACCACTTCTATGAACTTCAAATTTCTTTGGAAGGTTATTAGGCCCATTATTCTATATTATATTTGGAAGTGTAGATGTACTATTCTTTTTCAGAGGA
>MNCI01028006.1:125336-173720 GCA_015680685.1 Gnetum montanum | reverse complement strand
TACACCAACTCATAGGGAGAGTATCCTATAGGTAATTTCCATGTTGAGCGGTAGGTCCAAAGGGTAACATTGAGTTTTGTGCTCTAGTCTCTCCTATATTTGCTAATAGTTCTTATTAAGATCTTCGTAATCTCCCTATTAGTAACTTCTTCTTAATCATTGACTTGGGATAGAAAAACCCCACCTTGAGGAGTTGTTTGATTTCCTCTTTGATGATCTACTTCAATTTGGGGTTCAATCACTGCTATGGCTACCTTTTTCACTTCATGGCTAGATTAGTGTAGATACAATGCTTACATATTCTAGGATCAATCTCTATGCGTTTAGGATATGACCAAGAAAAGGTTGTTCCCCATTTGTTGACCACCCTCAATAGCATTTTTTTTGTTCAGAAGCAAGATTGGCATTAATGATTACTAACTTGCCATTTTTCAAAAATGCATACTTCATTCTGGTAAGTATAGTTTTCAACTTTAAGGGCTCTTGTTTAAAATTTTCAAGGATTTTCAACTCTCCTCAATTGGTATCATCATTTGCATTATTAGAGAGTTGGTCATGAACTTGCTCTAATTCATCCATGCTTTCAATATGGGCACATGTGAGACTCTTAGCAGGTTCCATGTAGACTATGCTACTTCCAAGATTAACTATCAACCACTAGGTTCCTTCTATTTTGTGGCTACTATGTATAGGCACCTTTGAATATCTAACTCATTTGCACACTTCCTGCATGTAGAAATGGATTCTTTTTTCATGGACTAGAGTTTCTACAAGTAAGTTTACCCTATATTGCTATACATGATGCATGGAACTCACTTCTTTTGGATCTTTTCAAATGCATTTTCCTTGGAAATTTCTAAGGAAAGATCTCTAATGCCCATTTTTGCATCAATAGTGCTTAACCAAGTCCTTCTCATAATGATTGGAAAGTCCCCTTTGCAATTGTCAACTTTG
This sequence comes from Gnetum montanum, assembly GCA_015680685.1. NCBI lineage: Eukaryota > Viridiplantae > Streptophyta > Gnetopsida > Gnetales > Gnetaceae > Gnetum > Gnetum montanum. The sequence goes on along the minus strand of MNCI01028006.1, from coordinate 172,766 downwards.
ATTACCAAAAAATTAGCAGGATAAGACCATCCACAAATAGTGTTTAGAATATCTTCTACTAGTCCCAATGGAATAGTGATGGATTGATTTGTTAGTTCTAAACAAGTGTTGCTCTTCTTGAGATGAGGAAAGTTCCAAGCATTGTACATTTAATGAGAAATTAGATTAACTCTAGAACCTAAGTCAAGAAGGACTTTACATGGCTCATTTCTAGCAATTTGCAAATAGATGAGAGAACTTCCAAGATTAGCTCTTTTTTAGGAAGGTTTCCAGCCTTGATCCAATCAAATATAGTATGGGTTAATATTACTATATAGATCTTAGGAGGAATTTAGTTTGAAGGGATCTCAACAAGAATGGATGCAGAAGATGAAAGAGATACAAGGTGACTAACCACATAAGTAGATGAGGGTTTATTAGGACTATTGGTTCAAAAGAATGATCTTTTACAAGATCTTGGTTTTGAACAACTTGGCTGAAGAGCTGATTGTAAGTTAATGTCCCTAGTAGCATTACGTTGTTGTGGTTTGGTTGGAAGCTCATCCTACATGGATGGAGTAGCTCGTAATTAGGTTGAGGATGAAGAAGTATGTGTTGAAGGATGAGGAGGGTGATAGGGATATGATGTTCCCCCTCTAGTAGATGGAGAATGAGTTCTTTAATACTCTAGAGGGTAGTAGTGATACTAAAAAGAAGCGAGACTAAAAGAGTCACATAGATACATTAGTTGCTAAACCTAGGATCCATATGGATCTGGCTACTTGTAAAGGTACTACTGACTTGCTGATGGCATCCCCCATGACTATGGGTGTTGCCACTACTATTATTGCTCATATGGCCATGGTGGAGCTCCACTTGGATAATAAGTTTATTGTTGCTGGTGGAACTATCTTGGATTACCTTAAGGATAAGAAATCTTCTGGATGCTTGCCTTCTTGCTAATCTAAAATTCAATGTGTACACCCCAGACTTCTACAAGTTTGATACAATAGGAAAAAATCCTTTAGGATGTTCATATTAGTAGATGTCACACCCACCATCATCATCTGATTCTAACTTCACAACCTCTTCTACTATAGTTGCTTTGTCCTTACTTCTTTGGTAGGCATGTTTAGCTTCTTTCCACCTCTTGCAATTATGATCACTACTCTACTCTCTTAATTCTTCTACAATTTTTTAAGTAGCTTGAAAATTTTTTGTCCAAAGAGTTTCATAATTTATCAACCTTGGCCAACATATTAGAAACAAATTTTTGTATTGGCAAGGTTTTTCGGTGCACCACCTCATCAAGTGGTGACTCCTCCTCATTGTTGCAAAATTAGACCTTCTTTTTTCTAATGGAAGGATCCCTATTATATTCCTTAGCACTTTTTCATTTCCTCAGCTCTCCTTCTTCTTTTGCTACCTACTCTATCAACCTTTGGATTTTTTGGCCTCTAATTTCTAATAGTCTTCTTGGGCATAAACCCCAAGAGTTCTTTTCATTTTTAATTTGAGTCCATCTATGATGTGGTAAAGTTGTTCTCACTAAGAATAACCATGGCCAGGACATTAGTGTATGAGGGAATAGTATCTACCCATGACAACATCCAAGGGTTCATACATTTTTTGCTTCCATCCTTGGATCTTACTTCGTAGATTAGACACTTGGGAGTACATTTGGTATTTATGATTAAATAGCTCTAGCATTTTACTCCACCTACGGATGGTTTCTAGCTCCAAAGACCAATACTAGCTTTCTGCTTCATTGATGAGTATCATGGAAAATAGCTTTAACTTTTGTAACCATTTTCAATATTCTGTAATGCACAAGCATCTTGAAAGGCTTGAAGATGTGTTTGTGAATTAGATTTATATCCACCCTCAAATCTGGGAATATTGTTCATGTCAAGTCACTTGATCTGACTATCTTTCATATGTCTAGTTGGAATTTTCACTACCTCTATGCTATTCAACATGCTCTGAGTTACCAGCAAAGGCTTATCATCATCATTATTTCGATGATGCATATGATGTCCTCTACTACCTCTTCATTCATGGTGGGCCTAGCAATCATTATTATTCCACTATTCATCCTCATCATAGTTGTCTTTTATGCAACATCTATCAAAACCAAAAGAGAAAGAAGAATATGTAGATGAAAAGGATGAAGAGGAAGGAAGACTACCACCACCATGGTGTCTACTACCTTCTCTATTCTTGTCATGACCATGTTCATCAACTTTCTTATAATATTGATGCGTGCTTGAGCCCCTGCTTTTACTCCCACTTTTGCCTGAACCTAGATTATTGATAGTTAACTGCAGCTTTAGGTTCAAGCTCCTATCACCAATATTAATGAGTGAAGAATCTTCATGTTGAGAATTTCCAAATGGAGGATCCTCATTATTATTTTGGTTAAGTAGGAATAAGGGATTAGTGAACCATTTTCCCTTCAAAGCCTCATGGAGCTTCTCCTGGTATCAGTCTCTCTTACATTGTGTTTCAATGGGATGGTAGTCCTAGTAGTCATGGTCATACACAATGTACTCTTCTTGAAGATCCTAGATGCCTAACCTCCTAAGAGTTTGGAGCAACATCCCAGGCACAGATTGATCAGGAGGCATTACAATGTTACCCTCGATATCTCAACATCGTACTTGTTCATCTTGATGCAGGATGAATGTGAAGTCAAGCACACACTCATCTGGATAAGTATATACCACCCTACATTCTTAAGGCACTATTGGTTTAGTATCATTGTGCTTGTAAGAAGAAGAAATTTTGCAATTAGAATAAGATATCAATGTTCTTAAATTATTATATTTAATTTTAGAATGATTTTGACCTTAGGGTTCATCTAATGATGTTGATGATTTTTACCATGCCTAAATAGCACACATTTCATACAAAAAGAATCCCCTGAAACAACACTAATGATGAGTGGCAAATACCCCTATCCTCAACCAAATGAATCACTAAGCATTCATGCATGATCTGGTTGAATTTCATGGATTCTATGTCTTCCAGTACACTAGCCTCTAGGAAGTGAACTTTCCCTAACAGTCATTCATTATCTTCCCAATTACACTTCTAATATGCAAAGGTATGATTAAGTGTAATCAAGGTGTATAATTTCTATTATTTTTATGTTTTTTTCATGCCTAAAATAAAGGATGAAATGAATGAAGTAATTTAATTGCTAGTTTAACCTAACTAACTAACCAATGTCTAACTAATCCTAACATAAGTATCTAATACCACTTTTCATACACATCCTGAACATGTATAACGCTACTAAGTTACCTGGTGTTAAGTGTTACTGGGATTACCAAGCATCATACACATGATCAAAGTGGTTGTACTTATGTGCTTAATTAATCACTATTTAATCAAGCTTAGTTTAGCTTAATTTAGTTTAATTAAATATTTAATTACTTAAAGGATTAAAGAAAATTGCATAAAACATTAAATTCATAAATAAATAATTAATCTATTTCAAAGTGCTACAAGGTTTATCAAAAATCTTGTCTTTATTTTTGCACATGTTGTTGTGCTAAGGTATAATAGTCCTTGAATAAAGATCCATACACTCTTGATTCCTACTACGGGTACTTAGAAAAATATTGTAACTTTTAAATGACAAAACTATAAGAGCTCCACTACAACTATGACAAGACATGTCATAAACATGGCAGGTGAGTGCATATTTTTAGGCAAAACCATGTCAACGCATTAAATCATGCATCAACGGGGCCTAGCTGACGAGCCCTAGTCGATGGGGCCTAGTCAACAACGCCAATCCATGATTCATCATATGCTCTAAGTCACCTAAGAATAAAGAAAAGAGAATTAAAAATATTTAATAGCTAATTTAATCTAATTGGCTAATGCTTAACTAATCTTAGCATAAGCATCCATTCCCACTTGCCATACATATCTTGAACACATGCTACTAATTTACCAAACATTAAGTGTTACTAGGATTACTAAGCATCAGACATATACTCAAAGTGGTCGTACATATGTGCTTAATTTATTGATATTTAATCTAGCTTAACTTACCTTATTTTATTACTTAATTAATTATTTAATTACTTAAAGCATTAAAGGAAATTGCATAAAATACTAAATGCATAAAGGAAGTAATTAATCTATTTTAAAGTGCTACAAGGTTTATTAGAAAGCTTGTCTTTTTTGCTACACACACTATCATGCATAGGTATAATAGTGCTTAAATAGAGATCCATACACTCTTTAACTTCTACTATAGACACTTAGAGAAAAATATTCTAACTTTCAAACAAGAAAATTACAAGAGCTCTACTACAACTATGAGAGTTATGCCATAAATGTGGTTGGTAAGTGCATATTTATAAGTGAAAATACACACTACATCAATGGGGCCACATCAATGCATCAAATCCCACGTTAATGCGACCACATCAATAGGATCATATCAATGGGGTTGTGTAAATGAGGCTTCATTGATGTGACTCATCATACCCCCATGGTTGAATGAAAACTTGTCTTGAAGTGAACAACAAAAGGAGGAACAAGTTTCTTATAAAATATTTGGAAAGGTATGGAATTATTGACACACAAAACAACACATGAACAATATGATCAAAGCTAAGTGCCCGAGTATATAGTTACAATAATCATAAAACTTGGTGTTTAGGATAAAAAAATTAAATTCCAAGACAAAACTAAAAAATACAACTCTTTTGGTGGCATGAAGATTATGAAGAATCTCAAATAGTCCCAAGGAATGAAGGCTCCTGAGGCTCTGAAGGACCTCCTCTGACTTCAAGTGCACGTGGTGGTTGAGGTAGTTATGATTGACCTATAACAGTTGCAACTTCTAATGAAAGATAGAAGGCATCTAACAGTGACTTCATCTTCTCATCCTTACCCCTAGGATCATGTACATAGCATTTCTAATGTGGGACAATGTGGGAACATCCTAAGGATAGGGCATTACCAAAAATACATCCTTCATGTTGATAAACCAGGCAACGAAAGATTTGCATTCAACATCTAACACCTTGAGAGCATTTTAGAACTTCTATTAGTCATTCATTCTTTTGGCCAAGTTCTTAGCAGTTGATCTTTGACCAGTAAATTATGCCTTGAGAGCCTTAAGTTCAACATTAGCAATCTCAAGCTTTTGCTTGGTCCCCTTATGGGTTTTGAACTCTACCTCATATAACAACTATGAGCTGGCCAATTGCTTCTCCAATTCTAACCATAGCTATTTGGTAGTCAACATTGTTAGGTTTGTATAACAAAAATTGGCAAGCTTCATATACTCTATCATTTCTTTGATCTACAACCCTTTCATGTAGATTTACACTTTGTTATAATCATTAAGCCCATTAAAGATAGGTTGCTAGACATCACCTCCTTTCTTGAGATGTTAGAGGGCCTCATTAACTTTCACCTTTGCCATCTAGATGTGTTTCTTATTATTCTCTCTAACTCTTTCAAATTTAATAGCCTCATCTTTCCATGCAGCTATCTCTATCATAGATTTTTGGCAAAGAGCTGGGACTTCCTCCATGAAGAGATTTCTATTTTTAGCTATCAATCCCCTCATTTTAGTGTTTACTCTAGCTAACTACTTCTACTATTGATGGATGAAATCTACCATATGCTACTTTTGGACATCAACATGCCATAGGCAATGGTTATCTCCAATCATAATCAAATTCTCCTGACGAGTCTGATTGAAGGCCTTTTGGATATTATGCATTGTGGCATTGGCAAAGGACTAATCAAAGACTACCATCTCCTTGGCATCTTCAACCTTTTTGAGCTTCATCTAAAATTGTTTGAAAGCTTCATCACATGTCAATGCAGGGTTGAGAAACATGGAATTAGTAAGATGAGCTCTTAATTTAGCAACCTTCATAGCCAAGCATTGGTTTTGTGCTTGGGCTATTTTAAGTTGTCCCTCTAATATAATACACTTGCCCTTTGCTTCTAGGAGCTTTGACTAGGTTGTAGTAATTGTATTTGCAAGATGGAAGATATTAGAAATTAATTGCTTGGTTCCCAACAGTCGATCTAGCAACTTCTTGTGCTAGGCTACACTCAATCTATTACTAACTATTCCTACAAATGTCTACACATCTTTGAGTGTAGAAAAATTTGGTATAGATGTTGCATGTACATTCAATGCTTTGGAAATTCTATTAACAACCACCTCTGCTATTGTCTCCTACCCATGGTGCTGCAACACCAAGATAGTTACCCCCTCACCCTTGTCCAGATGCATTAAAAAAATAGTAGTATTTACAAAGATTTTTGGGAATTGTTGCTATTGCAAGAGAGATACCATTAGCTTTCGAGCATCAAGATTCAATCTCATGGATAGTTGCATTCTTTGGGCTTAGAAAATTGGTCCACCTCCCTCCATTCTAACTAATGGTTCAAGCCACTTCTTTGAGGTGACACATCGCTGGCTGATACACAGATGGATCACCACTACTCATGCTTGATTTCTACTCTTAATCTTGCAGGAGTTGCTTTTAGATCTTGTGTATGCATCCAAGGGTAGCATAGGCCTCTGACATTATTTCATGAGTGGGTAGTAGAGATGGTGGTTTTTGATCCTCTTCCTTGATCATGAAAAGGGTCGTATCCTTTATCATTTTTGCCTAGGAGGCAATAGGAGCATGCTTGATTGTGTCATTAGCGTATCAAACCATCCCTACCCTTTTGTATAGTTTTTTAATGAGGAATGGAAAGGGTAGGATCTTTCTTTCATGTTCATTTTCCTTAAATTTCTTCTCTACCTTCAGATAGATTAGTTGTGGAAGGTTCATAGGGAATTTCTAGCTTAGAGGAATACATGCATAAGTGGAGAAAGTGATCACCTTGTTGGATCTCACCATTGGATTGAGGTGATAAGTCACTATCTTGAAATATATGTGCTTCACAGGGTGAGTGCACCATACTCCTTGTGGTCCACTCCATAACACCATTGAGTCCATTCCTTCTTTGCCTTTGGATATACTTATGTTGAGATCTCTACCAAATTTGTTTTAATATTAGGGAACCCAAGGTTCTACACAATGGCCTTCACCAAGTAGGACACCTGAATGTCTTTGATGTTCAAAATGGCTCCTACCTACCTACCATTCCAAAAGAGAGATGCCTCTTCCATGTATCATTCCCCACTAGAACTGATGATTGGCCACATTGATGAGTTATGCAACTACATCTTGACTTCTACTGGAGCATGTTATAAGAATGATCTAATGTTTAATTCTTGGAGAACTATACATTGGATGTCACAAGGCTTGATCTAATCAAGGCAGGCTTAAGTCAATGTGACCTCAAGCCTTAGCACCAATCTTGATGCCTCATCTCAATGGGATTGATCAGTTATGACTGCTTATTTGAGAATCTACCTTACAAATTCCACTTTGGGCTCCTCCTAAAGAGGTCTTGTCACATGAGTTTTTGGTGCTTGTAATTTGGCTTGTTCTTACTAATCTCTTCTAGCTATAGGTTGTGTTTCCCTTGGTTGGGATGGTCCTCCTTCTTGTAGGCATTTTGATCTAGGTGTCATCTATAATCACAACATGACCAAGGATTAGCACTTAATTTGTAACTTTGAAACATTTAGAATATCATATCTTTTGAGGTAGTTACACTTGGCTATGTTTTGATTATGGCTAGTTTGATTATTTTATTATTACTTGATTAAATAGGTTACCAAAGTGTGTTGAAAGGGTTTAAATCTCATTACTTAGTATTTTAATATTATTGATTCATTAGATCAATGAGGGAGTTAGAAAGATTTTGAAATATTTGGCCATTGAAAACCTAAGATTTATGCCCCCCACAACATAGAATGTACCTCCAAAAGTAGCAAGATTGAAGAACGAAGTGAATCAAACAAATAGTTTGAAAGTTACAAGCTTTGGAAGGTTTTGAGCTCTGAAAAATTGCAAAAACTCCCCTTACATTTGAAGAAAATGACAAAAAGTTCCTAATGGTTGGAGCTATATATATAATTTTTCCCATGTGTTGACTAGGCCTAGTCAACATGACTATTAACCACAATTAACAAAGCAAAATTCAAAACATACAAGAAGTTTTTGAGCAAAATTGGAATCAAATGGAAGTCCAGGAAGCCAAGAACATAATGAGATGCATGAAGAGGGCTTGATATTTCATAAAATATGAAGATTAATTAGAGAGCCTTAAGGAGCACATAGTTGGATGCAACTGATGGGAATGTAAAATATTTCATTGCAAAAATGCCTAAGAATAAGGAACTTAACTAACCCAACGAAGAGACATGCAAGTGGATCCTTCTCATAGTAGGATTATGTCCTTTTTGCCCTTACATAACCTTAAATAAGGAGTCTATGGATCCCATAGTTGATTAATGATCATGAAAAGTTAAGGACCAAATTTGAGAGAATCCATTTAAAAATTTTAACACATCAAACTAAGATATTGAGCAGAACATGAAAACTAGTAGTGAGGTGAGTTATGGAAAGCATTGATGGATGAGAAAGGAAATGGAATGGAATTTCTAATCATGGTCATATGAAGTTTCTTGTGGATTTATGGTTAAATGACCTGATAAAGTCTATTCGTAGTCTAGATCAAAACCAACCACTTTTAATGACTTCACATCACTACTCTAAGACCAGACCACCTCCTTAAAACACAAGAATGCTTCCATAGATCAAATACTATTCCTTATTAGAGAAGAAAAAAGAAGCAAGAAGTGAGAAATGGCCTTCATTAAAGAGGATGTTCAAGCATGAATAACATGTCTTTTTAGTCCCATAACTAGTGCTTATAGCCCATTATTTTATCTAAGGGGTGTGCTTTGAATTTCCATCATGTTTTGTTATTTTCTTGAATTTTATGTTTTTATGGATTTTTGGATGGAAACCACACCATGCAAAGAATTATTCAACTTCTTGTTATTGGTCAACATAGAATGGTAAGAAATCCATGAAAACACTCATGTACTCAAGTGAGTAGAAAGGCATAAAGAGTATTGAGCCCCCTTGAAGTCACACCCTTTTCGAACCTTTGAATCTTTCTCAAGTTTAAAAACTACCAAGGTCACAAGTTCATTAAAGTTTCATTAATGGAAAAGCAACCTTATATTTCTAAATAAGGAAAACTGTAGAGTTTATGGATGGGTGAATGATGTGGACTTACTAATTGTTTCATGAAAAAGAAACTTTGTCTTAGTCATTAGTCATCAAAATTCAAAAATAGAAATCAAACATTAGCAATCAAAAACATTAGGTACAAACCACCATTGGAAAACAACTACAGCATCACTATGTCATGTTGGCAACAAAGAAATTTTATTAAAAAACAAGAAAAATTCACACCAAAATAAAGGAAAATATAAAAGAAATTACAAAATATTCAAGAAAAATGAAACATACTAACAATGTTGTAAAACAAAAATTTGGAAAAATAAGAAAGTGTAAAAAAAATGTATAAAAACAAGGAAAGTGCAAAACAAAAAGGTAGAAAAACTTAAGAGCCATTTTAATGGTTAGCATGAATGGCCATATCCCCTATGATTAAGTTGAAATAAGGAGATCCAAAAAATTGAGCAACGTTATCCATCCAAGGAGGTGTTGATTTCACTGCCTTGCATGGGCTCATGGAAAGGTTTTAGTTGTTGCATATTAACTATTTATTTCTTGTTTGGGCTCTCAGGTTTGTAGATCAACATGACCCTAGAAGGAAAAGTTTCATTAATGATGTAAGGCCTTTCCCACAATGTTTGGAACTTAGTTCATTGAGGTATGTGTATGGGATTCCAGTAGAGGACCTTGTCTCTAGGTTAAAATTTTACCATTTGTATTCTAAGGTCATGGCATTTTCTGTTGAATACCTTATGCACTTCATTTAAAGACATGGCTACAAATTGATTTTCATCTAGCATGTTGAGGTTAATCAATCTCTCTTTCTATGCTAGGCTAAGATCAAGATCTAGATCATAGGTTGTTGAAAATGTATAGAGCTTAGATTGAATTGGAAGAGTTGGTAATTTTTTGTACATCAGCTCATAGGAAGAGTAGCCTATAAGGAGTTTCCATGTGGACCAGTAGGCCCAAAGGGCATCATTCAATTTTGTGCTCTAGTATCTTCTATGTTTACTAATTATTTGGATTAAGATCTTAGTGATCTCCCTATAGGCAACCTCTATTAGACCATTAGCTTGGGGGTGGTAGGATGTTGTTAGTTTAGGTTCAACCCCCAAGCATTGCATGAGCTTGTGAAAAGTAGCATCTATAAAATGAGCACCATTGTCAGAAATTAGTACACATGGCACTCCAAACCTATTTACAAAATTCTATTGTATAAATTGTGCAGTAGTGAAAGATGTATAATCAATGATAGTTGTTACTTCTACCCATTTGGTACAATAGTCAATAGTGACTATTATGTATGTCTTTCCATTTGACATGGACATGATGGGACCCATGAAGTTTATGCCTTAGATGTTAAAGGGTTTCAATGGTTGGATTCATTATTGAGGTCCCTCCAGTCAAGTGGTCATCCCACCATCTCATTGACAATGTTCATAAGAGTGGAAGAATTAGTGAGCATCCTTGAAGATTGTTGACCAGTAATACCTTATCATCAACATCTTAATGGTTATGCATCACCCTACATAGTGGTCTCCACAAGGATCCTCATGAGCATCTTGAAGAACATGTAGTTGAGCAACATCAAGAACACACCAATGAACCAAGCCATCAATGCACATCTTGTAAAGGTTTCTGTTAATCTCCATGAAACATTTGACCTAATGAAGAAACTATTGTTTCTTTTGGAAGTCTAGGTCTTGTGACATCTCCTAAGTGAGAAGATAAGTGAGGATGCCATTATACCATTTTGATTCAATGGATACTTGTTCATTTATTACACTAGCAAAGAGGAGTTTACCAAGAAATTGATGAAAAAGAAAACTTTCTTTCTCTTTGTTATTCCATTATAACCAAGAAAAGTAGTTAGTAACCACATTCTTGGTACCCTTTGAATTTACCATTGTAAGATCGAACTCTTGTAAGATCACTAGCCACTATATGACATTGGGACTCATTGTTAGCTTGTTCATCAAGAAGTGAATGGCAATGTGGTCCGTGTACACAAACACCATGTACACAAAAACATAGTGCCTGAATTTCTCCAAGGCATACACCACCACCATCAACTCTCTTTTTTTATCGTGATGTAGTTGAGTTGTGCACCCACAATGCTTTGGCTTATGTAGTGGATGTAGTAAGGACATTTTTTATCATCCAACTTTGTAAGAATAGCTCCAAAGGCATAGTTCGATGCATCCTTCATGATGTGAAACTATCTAGACTAGTGTGGTGCTCATAGAATTTGAGTTTTTACAAGTTTCTTCTTTAGATATTGGAATGCCTTTTCAGATTTCTTAGTTCATATGAATGGAGCATCTTTCTTTATGAGCTCAACCAACAATTTAGTGATCTTAAAGAAATTCTCTATGAAACGCCAATAGTAGCCAATGTGTCCAAGAAATGACTAAAAATATTTAATGATTTTTGGTTAATGGGTTATTCCGTGGATGACCCTAATCTTTTCAAGGTCCACCTGAATCTGGGCTTGAGAAATTCTATAGCCAAACACAATGTCTTCTTGGACCATCAAATGGCTTTTCTACCAGTTGAGCCAAAGATTAGTCTCCACTCACTTTTAAAGCACTTACTTAATGTGGTCTAGGGCTTGCAAATGTAGCATCATAGGTGAAGAAGTCATCTATAAAGACTTCCACCCTGCTACCAATCTGTTGCTAAAAAATGCTCAAGACCAAGTGTTAGAAAGTTGTAGGGGCATTACATAGACCAAAGAGCATCTTATGATATGCAAATGTTCCCCATGGACTTGTGAATGTTGTTTTGACTTGATTATTGGATGCAATTTGAATTTGATTATAGCCACTATAACCATATAGAAAGCTATAATAGGAATGCCCAAAAATACTGTTCAACACCTAGTCCACAAATGGCAATGGGAAATGATCTTTAAATATTGTCATGTTCAATAGCCTGAAATCAATACAAACCTGCCACTCGCCATATTTCTTATGTACAATTAGAAGAGGACTAATCCATTGGTGATCCATAATAAGATAGATGAACCCTACCTTGAGGAGTTGTTTAGTTCCCTCTTTGATGATCTACTTTACTTTGGGGTTCAACCACCATTGTGGCTACCTCTTTGGCTTTATGGTGGGATCAGCATAGATGTGATGATAGAATATCTAGGGATCAATCCATGTGAGTTTAGGATATGACTAAGTAAAGGTTGTTGGCCATTTGTTGATCACATTCAATAGCATCCTTTTCTACTCAAGAGCAAGATTGGCATTGATTATCACTAACTTGGCATTTTTTAAAAATGCATGTTCCATGCTAGTAGGTAGAGTTTTCAACTCTAAGGGCTCATGTTTAGAATTGTTAGGGATTTCCAACTCTCCCTAATTGGTGTCATCAAGTTCATCATCAAAGATTTAATGATGAACTTGCTTCAATTTATCCATGCCTTCAACATAGGCACAAGTTAGGCTCTTAGTAGGTTCCATGCAAAGTGTGCTACTTTCAAAATCAATTGTCAACCACTAGGTACTCTCCTATTTTTTTGGCTACTATGCATAGGCACTTTTGGACTTCATATACATCTACACACTATTTACATGCTTTGATTGATGTGCTTTTGATATATCAAAGTTTCTGCACGTAGTTGCATCCTATATTATTGTATGCGATGCATGGAGCTCTCTTCTTCTCAATCTTTCCAAATGCAATTTTTTTAGAAATCTTTAGGGAAAGATCTCTAACATTCATTTGTGCATCAACAATGCTCAACCAATTCCTTTCCATAATGATTGGGAAGTCCCCCTTGCAATTTTCAACCTTGATCACCAGGAAATCAATAGGATCCAAACACCCATAGATAGTGATCATAATGTCCTTCATTAATCCCAAGGAAATAAAGATGGACAAATCTACTAAATCTAAATGGATGATGCTCTTCTTGAGAGGAGGTAGGTTCCAAGCTTGGTACATTTGATGGGAAATCAGGTTTACACCAAAATTTGAATTAAGAAGAGCCTTGAATGGCTCATTTCCAATGATCTACAAGTAGATGAGAGAATTACAAGGATCAATCCTTTTCCTAGGAAAGTTACCAACCTTGATGAAATTAGATACAAAATGGGTTAACATGATTGTGTGGATCTTGGGAGGTATTTGGTTTCAAGGGCTTTTGAAAGGAATGGATGCAAAGGATGAATGAGACAAAGGGTGACTAGTTGCATGAATTGGTGAGGGATTTGTAGGGCTATTGATTTGAAACAATGGTCTTTTATAGGATCTGGTTTCTAAACCACTTGGCTAAGAAACTGGTTGTAAGTTAATAGCCCTATTAGCATTATGTTATTGTAGCTATGTAGAAATTTCACCCTACATGGATGGAGTACGCGGTAATTAGGTTGAGGATGGAGGGACATGTGCTGAAGGATGAGGAGGATGATAAGAATATGGGGATTCTCCTCTAGGAGATGGCAAATGAGTTCTATAGTATTCCAAAGGGTAGTAGTGATGCTGAAAGAAAGCATAATTAGAAGAGTCATGCTGAGACATGGGTTGTTCAACATAGTATCCATATGGATCAGGTTGTCTATAAGGGTACTACTACCTTGGTAGTAGCATCTCTCATGACTATGGATGCTACCATTGATGGTACTACTCATACGGTTATGATGGAGCTCCATTTGGATAATAAGCATATTGTTGTTGGTGGAACTACCTTGGGTTGCATTGAGCATAAGGAAACTTTTTGGGTGTTTGCCTTCATGCCAATTTAGAATTTAGAGTATAGACCCCAAATTCCTATAAGTGTCACACAACATGGCAACATCCCTTGGGATTTTCATATTGGTAGATGTCACACCCATCATTATCATCTTATTCTTACTCCACAACCTATTCTACTACAAAAGCTTTGTCCTTTCCCCTTTGGTAGACATGTTTAGCTTCCTTTCCTCTTCTAAAGTCGTGATCACTACCTTGTTCTTTGGATTCTTCTGCAATTTTCAAAGTATTTTAGAATTTTTCATCCAAAGATTCTAACATTTTTTCAACCTTAGCCAAAATTTTAGACATAGATTTTTGAATTGGAAAGGTTTTTCATTGCACCACTTCATCAAGTGGTGCCTTCCCCTCACTATCATAGAATCATATCTCCCTTTTTCTTATGGAAGGATCCTATTTATACTCCTTAGCATTTTCCTATTTTCTCAACTCACCTTATTCTTTTGCAACCTACTCAATCAACCTTTGAATCTGATTGGCTATTAGTTATAACAATCTCCCATGGGTATAGACCACAAGAGTTCTCCTCGTTTATGATTAGAGTCCATCCATGATATGTTGAAGCTACTCTTGTTGAGAATAACAATGACCAAGACATCTATGCAAAAGGAAATAATACCTACCCATGGTTGCATCCAAGGGTTCATGTATTTTTTGTCTTCAACCTTGGATTTGATTTCTCAAATTGGACACTCTAGAGTACATTTGATATTTTTCATTGAAAATCTCAAGCATTATACTCCATTTGCAAATTGATTCTAGCTCTAAGAAGTGGTACCAACTTTCTGCATCTTCTATGAGTGTCCTAGGAAAGAACTTAGGATTCTACCATCATTCTGTATGTTCATGAAAGGCTTGAAGATGGATTTGTGGATCTGAGTTATATCCCCCCTCAAATATGAGGATATTGTTTTTACACAACCTATTGATTCTGCTATCTTTCACATGCCTGGTTGGAATTCTAACTATCTCTTCAATGTTCAACATGCTTCAAGTTACCAACAAAGGTTCATAATTGCCATGATTTCAATTATGCCTATGATGTCCTCTACTATCCCTTTATTCATGGTGGGCCCTACAATCATTGTTGTCCCACCATCCACCTTCATCAGGGTTTCATCCTATGCAGTGTTAGTCAAATTCAAAGGAGGAAGAAGAAGAAACAAATGAAGAGGGTAAAGAGGGAGGAAGACCACCACCTCCATGGTGTCTACCACCTTTTCTCTATTGTTCATGGCCATGTTAATCAGTTTTATCATCTTCATGATGCTTGCCTAAGCCCTTGCCTTGACTTCCACTTTTGCCTGCACTAGGATTGTTGATAGTGGATTGTAAGTCTGGGTTCAAGCCCACTTCACTAGAGTCAAGGGGTAGAGAATCTTCATGTTGAGAACTTCTAGAGGGAGGATCCTTCTTGTAATTTTGGTTCAGTAGAAATAAGGGGTTATTAAACTATTTTTCCTTCATAGCTTCATGACGCTTCTCCTAGTGTCGATCTCTTTTGCATTGTGCTTCAATGGGATAGTAGTCCTAATAGTTATGGTCATGCACAACGTATTCATTGTGAAGATCCTGGATGTCCAACCTCTTAAGAGTTTGGAGTAGCATCTCAGAAACAAATCAATTAGAAGGTAACATGACATTGCCCTCCATATCTGTCCACTGCAGTTATTCATCCTGATGCAAGATGAAGGTGAAATTAGGTACAAACTCATCTAGATGGGTGTACATCACTTTGAATTCTTGGGGCACTAGCAGTTTTAATTCATCATGCCTATGAGAAAAAGACATATTGGATTCAAAGAAAAATTTAGTATGTGTTAATTATAATTTTTATTTTTATTTTTCAAATCATTGCAATTTTAGGGTTCATTCCAATGATCTCAAATAATATTCACTAAGTCATACATAGCACACGTATCAAGCTACAAGTCCTCAGCAATGGTGCCAATGATGAGTGATGACTAGACCTTACACCCAACCATATAAATCACTAAGTGTTCATTCATGATCGAATCGAATTCCATGGACTTATAGCCTTCTAAGTACACTAGTCTTTAATAAGTGAAACTAACCATTCTAATTGTTTTCTTCCCAACTATACTTGTGAAATGCAAAGGTATGGTTAAGTGTAACTAAGGCATATGATTCTTGTAATTTTTATGTTTTATGTTCTAAGTCACCTAAGAATAAAGAATAGAGAACTAAAGATATTTAATTGCTAATTTAATCTAACTAGCTAATGTTTAACTAACCTTAGCATAAGTATCCATTTCCAGTTTCCATACACATCTTGAATACATTTAACGCTACTAGGTTACCAAACATTAAGTGCTACTAGGATTACCAAGTGCCAAGTGTATGCTCAAAGTGGTCGTACTTATGTGCTTAATTAATCACTATTTAATCTAGCTTAATTTATCACTTAATTAATTATTTAATCACTTAGAGCATTAAAATAAATTACATAAAATATTAAATGCATAAAGGAAATAATTAATCTATTTCAAAGTACTTCAAGGTTTATCAGAAGGCTTGTCTTTATTGCCACACACACTATCGTGCTCAAGTATAATAGTGCAATTGGTGAGCATGTATTTATAGGTGAAAATAGACACTATGTCAATGAGGCCACAACAATGCATCAAATCCTACATTGATGCAACTGTGTTGAGAGGGTCCCATAGAAGAGATCACATCCACGAGGCCTCGTTGATATGACTCATCAACTCTCATCTCTAACTCTAAGGAATCCTTGCAAAAAATGCTTACTATTTTGGATGATTTTTTCTAATGTTCAAAAATGAAAGTTAATGTGCAAAAAACAAAAATTAGTGTGTGGTACTAGGAATAATGATTGCTCTTTCACTATTAAAAATGACCTAGTAAATATGACATCAATGTATAGATGCCTTGGTTTAAATTGTTGTCATAATTACATTTAAGGTATGTGCATTAAATAGAGGATTGCATTTGGATGAGAGCCTTATTTTATTTAAAAAGAAAACATCATAAGAAAACTATCTTAGCATGGGAAATTAAAAAACAATTATTTTTTTCTATTGTGCAACCAACTCTTTTATGTGGATGTGTAGTATGAGGTCTTGGACTTGCTAGTAAATATTGAAAGAAAATAGAATAAGTTTAGAAAAATTTCAAGTTAAAAGACAAATACGCCATGATATGTTACTTCTTAAAGTAGATATGATGCCTTTAGAAATAAAAGCTATTTGTTAATTTGTAGCATATGTTCATAGTCTCTCTTGTAACATAGCTAAAATTTTAAAAGGAAGTCTTAGTTACTACACAATAGAAAGGGTAGTTCTATGAAGGAATAGTTTGTCTCAAAAAATGATTTATTGATATGGATATTCTACATTATGATGTGAGGCAATTTCATAAGAGTATTGAAAATAAGGCACTTTTGTACATCTAGCATAACCTCTTAGGAAAGAAATAATTATACCTTGATATAATTAGAGGAGGCATCAACAAGAAATTATCTTATTTACTTGCTCTTATATCCTATTACATGTGATGTCAAAATTAGTTGAGCAAGATTGGGCTCCCATTATTCTAGAATTAAAACAAAAAAATGAGTCCAAATTCTAAGTGATGAGAGGACATCTCATTTATGTAATCAAAGAGCAATTAAAGATCAACATCACATATTCTTGGAATGTATTTTTCTTGTGCGAAGTTACCACAAATGGCCAATTATTGCTAGTAGTTTAATTTAGATTTGTGAAATAGCACTAAGGAAACTTGCTAACTTTATTAATGAAGTGTTTGCTACATAAACTATGTATATTGCTTTTATCCAATAGATCCTAAGGATCTCTAGACATAATAAAAAGCATTTCAATTTCACAATATCTTGTGTAAAATATTTTTATATTGGGTAAGAAAAAATTAAAATTGAATCCTCATATAAATATTTAGGCATTTTAGTTTCAAATAGATATTCTTGCCAACATTGTATTACTTAAAAGGTTTCAAAGAGTATGCATGCTTTATATTTAGTTCATAACAAATGTGCACAAGAATAGATTAGGGCATGGGATGTTTGACTATATAATCAACTTGTTCAACTAGTTCTATTATAAAATTGTGACACTTGGTGATGAAGAATCATATAGAAGCTATGTTGATGGGTATGCATCGATGTGTTCCTGTCATGGTAAAATTCATCGACGTTGATGCATTGATGCTGATGTAGGAACAATCTATATAAATGTGCATACCAATCACATTTATGGCACCTTGTGTCAGTAGCATAGTGAAGTCCTTATAGTTTTTCTTTTCTAGAGTTAGAATATTTTCCTCTAAGTGCCCATAATTTGAGAAAATGAGATTGTACAGAACTTTATTCAAGCACCATGTACTTGAAGCCATTGGCATGAATGACAATAAAGTTGAGATTTCTGGCTTTCATTGTAGCACTTGGATTAGCTTAGTCTTCCTTACCAACATTTTATTTTCCATGCATTTTATATTTCAAGTCATAGATACTTATTGTAATTAACCATGAATACGTAAGTACGACTACTTTGAGCATAAGGTATTACACTCAGTAATCCCAATAGTGGTTATTTGGTGTGATTAGTAATCATCACTTGATAACCTAATCATGTTTATATGAGTTTAGGATGTGTATAGTAAGCAAGAATGACTACTTATGTTAGGGTAGTTAGCCTTTAGAATAGTTAGGTAGTTAAAATAATTAATCCTTAAATATTCATTTTTCCATATAGAACTTAAGATAAAAAAATAAAAAATAAAAAATAAAAATAAAAATAAATATCATATATATTAACTCACATTTAACTATATGCATAGCACACAAAAATGTGAGTTAGAAAGACAATGATCACATAACCCCTTAGTTCACAGTTTTTGACTATGGGCAAACATAGGAACTAAGTTTTAATAAAGTTTAAAATTTTAGCTTAATTTGCAATTTGTATTTTCTTTCATTTCCTAGATCTATAATTTTTACATTTTATTCTTACAATCTTGCTTACCACCCATTTTTGCATTTTCTAAGTCCTTGGATGATCTACTAAACCATCCAGGGTACCCTGAATCCCATTTTTTAGAGACCTTGAAGATTCTAGGTTGAGGCTACTGCGTCGAGACTTTCAATTTTTTAGCAATCAAATTTTTTAGTTGTAAGACATGGCTTGGAAATCTATGTAGTAAAGAAAAGTATCTATCCAAGGCTACATCCAAGGATTCATGGTTTTCTTACTTCCATCCTTGGATTTGTTTTCTTAGATTGGACACTCTTTCATAGGTTTGGTATTTTTCATTGAACAGCTCAAGCATTGTGGACCACCAATGGATTGAATCTAGTTCCAATGATCTATAATTACTTTCAACTTCTTCTATTAGTGTTTTGGAAAAGAGCTTAAGTTTTTTCCACCTACTATCAATGTTTTGTAAGGTGCATGCATCATGGAAGGCTTGTAAGTGATGTAGGAAATCAAAATTATAGCCTCCCTTAAATTTAGGAATGTTATTAATATCAAGATGTTTGATGTCACTTTTCCTTTGATGCCTACGAGGTATTTGAACTACCTCCCTAGCTTGTATCATGCTCCTAATAACCAACAAGGGTTCATCTTCATTAGACATGTCATGGTGATAATCTCTATTTCTATTTGTTTAATAGTGATGATCTCATCTATACTCACTTTGATGTCTTTCATCTTGCCTTTGCATTTTTTTTGTATCTTCATCTTAACCCCTTAGTATATCTCTATCTTTATAGCTACATTTATCTTCGTCAAAACTAGATGTTGAAGAAAAAGTGAAAGATGGTAAATTGGAACAATTTCCATGGCTTCTATGTCTCCCTTATGGTCCCTTAATTTATCTCATCTAGGTTTGAATAAGGCCCTAGGCCTTGAGTCCCTTCTTATTCTATGACTTGCTTCATCTCCTCTAGGATTATCTATGATAATTGAATATAGTTCTTGAATATAATAAGTGTCAACATGAGCATATGAGATCCCTGCTTGTAGTAGTTCACTCCAATTCTCTTCAATATAGAACCTACCATATCTCCTACTAGTATTCTCATCATGTGATGCATTATTGGTCCAATGAAAATAAGACATGTTTTTATTTAATAATATGTATGACTCAAAATGTTAATATTTTTGAAAAGATAAATCATTAATACTTTTACAATGATTGTTTATAATATAACTAATCTAGATCACTAGCACCATCCTCGACAATGGTGCTAATAATGAGTAAGAGGTACCCCCTATGCCCAACCATACAAATCACAAGTGTTCACATGCAATCTAGTCAAATTCTATGGATGGAATTAGTGTGGTATTTAGATTGTTAAGCATTGATTATAGGTTGTTGTTTTTCCACTTAGACTAGTAGTAGCTTTGTCATGTATCATTTAATCTAAAGTGAGACATATCATTATTGATGTCGTGTGGCCCTTGAACTAACTAAATAATCATGTATAAATTAATTATTTAAACTCAGTAGTAACAAGAAGATAAATCCTAAACCATCCTAAAAATGATGAGTGTCCATTCCCAACCTACCATACATGTCCTAAACTCATGTATCCATTGTTGGGATTATCAAGTTTTATGCTACTTAGTGAACCAAGTAATAATGTTGCTAAGATTACCAAGTGAATAAGTGTTTATACTTGAAACTAGTCATGTTCATTCTATCGATTGATTAACATGCATAGAAATGTAATTATTAACTAAGTAGAAAATAAATTACATTGAAAGTAAATCTATTCTAAGTCAAAGTGTTACAATGAATAAGAATCAATCTCAATCTTATGGACGTTTATGAAATGTATCCAAGTACAATGCCACTTGAATAAGATGACATACAACTAACTCAAATCCACACTATGGGCACTCATTGACTATTCTTTAGGGTTATAGAATAAAAATGCAAGATTTTGGCTACACTATTGACCAAATGATGTTAAATATACAATAGGTGTTCACATATTTATAGGTAAATATAGGCATTGCATCAACGAGGATATGTAAATGCATTTATTTGCATCGATGAGGATGTGTTGATGTAAATGCATCAAAAAGGTTGTGTTAACACATCTAAGATGCATTGCCGATTAATGCATTAACACATCCTCATCCACACATATGTGTTGATGCATCTAAAATGCATTAATAAAAATAGATCATTAAGGCTTCGTCAATGGGAATGTGTCAATGAGGCTACATTGATGGGGATGCATCGATGAAGTTACCCAACGTATCAACTGTCATTAATGGGCTATGAAACAAGACATGTGAGACTCTTGGGGTCTATGCACAAGAAAAATTATACAAAATGCAATCCCTTATGATCTAAAAGCTCATTAACTATGTAGTCAAGAAGGAAGAGAACTCAAATATATGCAAAGTTGTAAGGATTATAATAGGGGTTTATCCCTTTAAAAAAGGATGTGTATTCCTATGAGATGTACGAAGAATAATATCTAATTAAAGAAGTAATTCAAAAAAAAAAAACCCCTTAGAAATTTAGAAATTGATGAGCATCAAAGTGTCTATTTACATGGTCTTGCCTCATTGATGGGGCTACATTGACATAGTGTTTGCTACATTGATAGGGTCCTGTTGATGCAACCCTAAAGCAAAAACTATAAATACGAGCTCCCAGCTATGTTTATGGGGATTCAATTTATAGTAGTAGCCAAACTCATGTAGTTTTTACCTTTGAAAGTTAGAATATTTACCCAAGTGCCTGCAATAGGAGTCATTAAGTGTATGGATCTTTATTCAAGCACTATTGTACTTGAACCAAACCAGTGTGTATGCCAATAAAGATGAGCTTCTTGATAAACCTTGTAGCATTCTGGATAGTTTAAATGTTTTATTTTTGCATTTAATATTTTTAGTCATTTGTTCAAAGTTTCTCAATGATTAAGCTAATTAAGTGATTGAGTAAGATTAGCTAAATAGATTAGATACATAAGTACAACCACTTCGAGTGTAAACATGTATTTTCTTAGTAATCCTAGTAGTGTTATCACTTGGCACGCCTAGTGGCATAGCACTTGGTAACCTTATAGTGGATACATGGGTTCAAGACATGTACAAAAGATGCGATCAGATGCTTATGTTAGGACTATTTAGGGATTAATTAGTTAGTCAAATTAAATTAGTTATTAAATTACTTCATCTCTCTCTTCAAGCATGAAAGAACATAAAAAATAAAACAATAAAAATCATATGCCTTGATTACACTTAACCATACCATGTGCATCACAAGTGTAATTGGGAAGACAATGAATGACCTTAGGGAAAGGTTCACTTCCTAGAAGACTAGTGTACTAGAAACTAGAGAGTCCATGAAATTCATTTGGATGGTGCATGAATACTTTGTGATTCATATGGTTAGGTGTAGGGGTACCTTGAATACTCATCATTGGTGTCATTGCCATGGATTTTATTTGTTGAAATGTGTGCTATCTAGGATTAGTAAACATTAGTAATATTGTTGGATGAACTCAAGGTCAACATCACTCTTACATGACATATAATTATAGCAACACACTAACATTTAATTTATTTGAAAAATTTCTTCTTCTTCTAGTAGGCGTGAAGATGTCAAGTTGTTGGTCCCACAATAGTGCAAGGTGGTTTAAACTCATCCAGATGAGTATACGCCCAATTTCATCTTCATCTTCAACTAGGATGAACAACTTCAATAGTGTGATATAGAAGGCAAAATTGTAATGCCTCCTAATCAATTTATGCTTGTAATTCTACTTCAAAATCTTAAGAAGCTAGGCATCTCCAATCTTCAAGAAGAATACATTGTGCATGATTATGATTACTAGGACTACTATCCCACTAGCACACAACATATAAAAGATTGACACTAGGAGAAGCACCATGATCTTGCAAAGGGAAAACATTCCACCAATCACTTGTTCTTTCTGAACTAAGACAACAATGTGGATTCTCACTCTGGGGGTTCACAACATGGAGATTTTCTACCCCCTATTACTAATGATAAGGGTGTGGCCCTAAACTTGCAGTCAACTATTAGCAAACTAGGGATCTTAGGATGGTGGTTGTAATAAGCGAAGACATGGTGGTGGAGGTTCACCTTCATCTTCATTTGATTCCAAACATTCCTCTCCATCTTCTAGTTTTGATACAAGCCACCAAAGAAATAATTATGATGAAGGTAATCAGTGAGATAATACTAACCATTATGCCCACAATAATCAAAGTGGTAATAGAGGACGTCATTGGTGACAACAAAATAATGATGATGATGATGATGAGCCCTTGTTGGCAACTCAAAGCATGCTCAACGTTGCAAAGGTAGTAAAGATTTCAACTAGGTAGGTGAAAGGTAGTTAGATCAAACACTTAGACATGAACAATAGCTTAATATTTGAGGGGGGATATAACTGTAATTCATAAAACATTTGCAAGCCCTTCATGATGCCTACACCTTACAAAACATTGAAAATGAGTAGCAAACATTGAAGATATTTCCTAGGAGACTCATCAAGGAGGCAGAAGGTTGGTACCAATTCTTGGAGCTAGAATCTATCCACCAATGAAGTATAATGCTTGAGCTATTCAATGATAAATACTAGATGTACTCCAAAGTATCTAATCTTAGAAGGCAAATCTAAGGTTGAAAACAAGGAACACCTAAACCCTTGGATGCCACCATGGGTAGATATTATTCTCTCTTATATTGATGTCCTAGTCATGATTATTCTGAAAGGGAACAACTCTGTCACATTATAGATGGGCTTAGAGTAGAAACTAGAAGAACTTTTGGGGTTTATGCCCAAGGAATACTATCTAAATTAAGAGCTTATTAGATAAAAATCTTGATAGAGTAAGTAGCAAAAGAAGAAGGTGAGTTGCAAAAAAGGAAAAGTGCAGAGAAATATAATAGGGACCATTCCATTAGGAAAAGGGAGGTCTAATTCTATGCCAATGAGGAGTCACCACTCAACAAAGTGGTAAATAGGAAAATCTTGCCCATCTAAAGTCTATTTCTAACATTTCAGCAAAGGTTGACAAATTATGGAACTCTTTGGATGAAAAGTTCTAAATTGCTATGAAGATTGTTGAGGCATTCAAAGAACAAAATGGTGATCATGATTATATGAGGCAAAAAGAAGCTAAATGTGCCTACCAAAGAGGTAAGGGCAAAGCTGCTATAGTAGAAGAAGTTGTGGATACAAACTTTGATGATGATACTGGCTTTGACATCTGTTAATATGAACATCTAAAGGATAGTTGTCCTATGCTGTCACAATTACAAGAATCTAGGATCTACATGCTGAATCCTCAACTAGCATGAAGGAAGGCACTTCAATGATTACCTTATCCTCAAGGTAATCCAAGGTAGTTTTATCAGCAACAACAGAAATACTATCCTAGTGGAGCTTCACCACAACCATATGAGTAGTACCAGTAGTGGCACCAACCATAGTCATGGGTAATGCCACCACCAAGTAAATAGTATCCTTATAGGTAACCAAATCCATATGGGTACTATATTTAGAAACTTGTTTCTCCATGAAGCTTTGCAAGCAATGCATCATTCTAGCATCACTATTACCCTCTAGAGTACCATTAAACTCATTCATCATCTACTCAAAGGGAGCACCCATATCCATACCATCCTCCACATTTATCTACACACATCCCTTTAGCCTATACCTAGTTACCTTATGCTCTATCCATGCAGGGTGAAATTTCCACACAGTCATAGTAATAAAATGCTACAAGGGCTGTAAATTTACAATTGGCCTTCTAGCCAAGTGGTTCTGATAATTGATCTAGAAAATGACCATTTTTGACCCAATAGTTCTTCCAAACCCTCACAATATAATTCAACTACTAACCCTACATCTCCAACACCCTCATCCTCTATAGTAAACACATTCAAGCACTCTTCAAACCAAACATTGCCTTAGATCCACATTATGATGTTAACTCATGTTGNAAGCACTCTTCAAACCAAACATTGCCTTAGATCCACATTGTGATGTTAACTCATGTTTTCTTTGATTGGATCAAGGCTAAAAATCTTCACATTAAAAGAACTAATCCAAGAAGTTTTCTGATTTACTTGCAAATCACTAGATATAAGCCATGCAAGGCTCTTCTTAATTTTGATCCCAATGGCAATCTCATCTCCCATGACATGTATAAATCTTAAAACTTACTACCTCTCAAGAAGAGCAACATCTGTTTGGAATTGGCTAACCAATCAATCACTATTTCTTTGCAAATAGTGAAGGATATTGTGACCATAGTTTGTAAGCGATCCTATTCAATCGACTTTCTAATGATCAAGGTTGAGAACTACAAAGGTGACTTCCCCAACATTATGGGGAGGGCATGGCTAAGCATGGTTGATGCATGAATAGGCATAAGGGACCTCTCCTTAGAAATCTCCAATGAAAATAAATTTGGATGGCTAGAGAAGAAGCATGTTCCAAGAATCACATATTGCAATAATAGATGTAATTGTGTGCAAAAAAATTTGTTCCATCAAAAGTACATACATAAAAGCATGCAATTAGTGTGCACAAGATACAAATATCCAAAGGTATCTATACATAGCAACCACAAAATAGGAGGGCACCTAGTAGCTGACAGCTAACTCTAATAGTATCACATTAAGCATGGAATCTATTGAGAGCCTAACATGTGCCTATCTCAAAGGCATGGATTAACTTGAACAAGTTCATCACCAACTCTTTGATGATGAAGATCACGATACTTGTTGGGAAAAGTTGGAAATCCCTAATAACTTCAAGTAAGAGCCCCTAGAGTTAAAAACTCCACTAGCTAGCATGGAATATGCATTTTTAAATAATGGCAAGCTAGTTATCATCAATGCCAAACTTTCTTCTAAACAAAAAGAAAAGTTGTTAAAGGTAGTCAACAATTGGCCAACAGCCTTTGCTTGGTTATATCCCAAGCTAACTGGAATCGATCCAAGAATATGCCAGCATGACATTTACATCGACTTAGCCATGAAGCCAAGAAGACAACCACAAAGTCAATTGAATGCCAAATTGAAGTAGATCGTTAAGGAGGAAATAGAATAACTCCTCAAGGCAGGGTTCATCTATCCCATCACAAATAGAGAGTTGGTTAGTCCACTTCTAATCATGCCAAAGAAAGGTGGTAAGTGGCAGGTCTACATCGACTTTAGAATATTGAACATGATAACATTTAAAGATCAATTTCCATTGCCATTTTTGGACCAAGTATTCAACACTATCTTCAAGAATTACTATTATTGCTTCTTGGATGGTTATAGTGGCTATAACCAAATTCAAATTACACTAAAAGATAAGGTCAAGACTACATTCACAAGTCCATGAGGGACTTCTGCATATTGTAAGATGCCATTTGATCTATGCAATGCCCATAAAACATTCCAATGCCTAGTCCTTAGTATTTTTTAATAGTAGATAGGTAGTGGGGTAGAAGTCTTTATGAATGACTCTTCTACCTATGGGGCTACATTTGAGCAAGCCTTAGATAGCCTTGAGTAAGTACTAAAGAGATGTGTTTAAACAAACCTTAGGCTTAATTGGCAGAAAAGCTATTTAATGGTCTAGGAAGGCATAGTACTAGGGCATCGAATCTCATAAAAAGGGAATAGGGTACACCCAAAAAAGATAAGGGTCATCTAAGGAATCACACACTCACGAGAGATAGTCAAAGACATCTAATCATTTCTTGGATACACTAGCTAATACCACTGGTTTATAGAGAATTTCTCTAAGATCACAAAGTTGTTGGTCAAGCTTACAAAGAAAGATGCTCCACTTATTTAGACTAAGCAGTGCGAACATGCATTCCAATAGCTAAAGGACAAACTCATAAAAAATCCAATTCTATGGGTACCAAACTAGTCTAGACCATTTCACATAATGACAAATGCATCTAATTATGCTTTGGAAGTTGTGCTTATGAAATTTGATGATAAGAAACATCCATACTACATCCATTATGGTAGTTAAAGCATTATGGGTGCACATTTGAATTACACCATAACTAAGAAAGAACTAATGGCAATGGTGTATGCTTTTGAAAAGTTTAGGCACTATGTGCTTGGCTATAACATGTTTGTGCACACAGATCATAGTGCCATTCACTTCCTAATTCACAAGCGAGTGGTGAGCCCTCGCATCATACGATGGTTGGTGATCTTTCAGGAATTTGATCTCACAATGTTAGATTAGAAAGGGACTGAGAATGTGGTCACTGACCATCTCTCTTAGTTAAGATGAAATAATAAAAAGGAGGAGAGCCCACTCTCTAATCAATGTTTGAACACACTCCTCTTTACAAGAGCAATCAATGACCAAGTGTCCACTGAAACAAAATGGTACAATGGCATCCTCACTTGCCTTCTCACTCAGGAGATGCCATAAGATTTGGACTTTAGGAATAAAAAATAGTTTCTTCATCAGGTAAAATACTCCATGAAAATCAATGGATACCTTTACAAGGTATGTGTTGATGGCCTGGTTCATTGGTATGTCCCTAATGCAGATCAACTACACATTCTCCCAGATGCTCACAAAGGTCCTTGTAGAGGCCACTATGCAGGGAGGTGAATGGCCATAAAACTCCTAATTGTAGGATACTATTGGCTTACAATCTTCAAGGATGTCCATCAATTTGTCCAATCTTGTGAGCCCTGTCAACAAGATGGCGGGATCACCACTTGAATGGATGATCCTCAATAGTGCATTCAACCACTTAAGCCCTTTAACATATGGGGCATAGACTTTATGGATCCCATCATACCTATGTCCAACGAAAAGACATACATCATCGTAGCAGTCAACTACTACACCAAATGGGCAGAAGCAATAGTCATCACTAACTATACATCATTCACTACTACTAGATTTGTACAACAAAATATTGTAAATAGGTTTGGGATGCCATGTGTATTGATTTCTAATAATGGAACTCATTTTATAGGTACCACCTTTCAAAAATTTATGCAATGCTTGGGGGTCAAACATAAATTAACAACACCCTATCACCCCCAAGCCAATGGTCAAGTAAAGGTAATTAATAGGGAGATCACAAAGATCCTAACAAGGACCATAAGCAAATATAGGAGAGATTGGAGCACAAAATTCAACGATGCCCTGTCGACCTACCACTCAACATGGAAACTCCCTATTGGCTACTTTTCCTACAAGTTGGTGTACAAAAAACTTCCAATGCTCCCAACTCAATGTAAGCTTTGCACACTCTCAACAGTCTATGAACTAAATATTGACCTAAGCCTAGCACAAAAAGAAAGATTGATCAACCTCAACATGCTAGACAAAAATTGATTAGTGGCCCTATCTTTGAATGAAGTATACAAGGCATTCAACAAACAATGACATGACCTAAGGATATGAAAAGTAAAATTTTAAGCGAGAGATGAGGTTCTATACTTGAGCCCCACACATGTACTACAAAAAACTAAGTTTCAAAAATTGTGGAAGGGACCTTATATAATTGCTAAAACCTTTTCCTTTAGGCCATGACCATATACAAACCTGAGAGCCAAAATAAAAAGTAGTTGGCCAACATCTAATAGTAAAGCTTTTTCATGAGCCCAAGCAAGCCAATTCAACGAATACCTCAATGGATGGACAACCATGTTTAAATTTTTAGGTCTCTTTCTTACATCTCAATCATGGGGGAGATGGCCATTCATACTAAATTATCCGTATGGCTCTTTAGTTTTTCTATTTTTTGTCTTCCATGTTTTTTATTTTACAACTTTTTTATTTTCAAAACTTTTCCTATTTTTACACCATTTTTTGTTTTACATCATCATTAGTACATTTGAAGCTTTCTTGAATATTTTACACTTTCTTATATATTTTACTTTTTTTTTGTTTGAGTGTGATTTTCAAATTTTTGCTAATAAATATGCTTTGTGCCAACAAGACACAGTGGTGCTATAGCTATTTTTAATGGTGGTTTGTGCTTCATGTTTTTTTTTTTTTTTTGCTAGTGTCTAGTTTCTATTTTTTTGAATTTTATTGTCAATTACTAAGTCATAGTTTCTTTTTCATGGAACAATCAATGAGTCCACGACATCCACTCATTCACAAACTCTATGGTTTTCCTTGTTTTGTAAGTTTGAGGTCTCTTTCATTAATAAACCTTCAATAAATTGGTAACCTTTGTAGTTTCTAAAATTGGGAAGGATTCAAATATTTTTACATGGTGTGGCTTCAAGGGGACTCAATACTCTTTGTACCCTTCTACTTACTTGGGTGCTTTAGTGTTTTCATCAACTTCTTATGGTTCCATGTTCCAATAACAGGAAGTCAAATATGGTCTTTGCATGGTGTGGTTCCCATCCAAAAAGATAAAAAAACAAAAAAAAACATTATGGTAATTCAAAGCACACCCCTTAGAAAAATAAATGGGCTACAACCACTAGTTATGGAACTAGAAAGATATGCTACCCATGCATGAAGGTCCCCTCTAATTAAGTCCCTCTCTCACTTCCTACTTCTATTTTCTTCTCTTTGTGGAATAGTGATTGTTTTGTGGGAGCACTCTTGTGTCTCAAGGGGATGGATCAGTCTTAGAGTGGTAATGCAAAGTCACTAAAAGAGGTTGGTTTTGGTTTGGACTAAGGATGGATCTTCTCAAGTCATTTTAAATACAATTCCCACAAAGGACTTCTTATGAACCCTTAATTTTTAATCACAACTAGTTACACCATCGACCCATGAATGTTGCTTGTGCTACCCTTAAACTAGTTACACTATTCATATCATCTAAACCTAAGCGCCTATCAGGTTTATTATCCTATTTTCCCAACTGGGTCAACATCCTCTCTCTCACCACATTGTTATCATTCTCCTAAATACTATCAACCCATATCCTCTCCAACAGGACCACCACCTCATATACATTACACTTCTCCTCAATTTCAACATTCTCATCCTTCACCTCCTTCCACATTGCCACCAAATGTTCCAAAAGATTTTCAATCACAACATCAACCCATGAATGTTGCTTGTACTACTACTATCAACCGTAGTGAGAATCCTCCACAAAATCAAAGGCATCCCTTCTTTAGGCATGACCATAGAAAGGGACTGCATAGTTCTAAGACCACTACATCCTCCAACCTAGCACAAGTCCAACATGGTGGTGCATTCTTCTCCTCGAACCCAACACCTCGTGTTACCTTATCAAGGCCACCAATCAACACTCCAACAACCATGTGGCCCAATGAATATAGCCATGTAGGGAGACATATCGAGCCTTGGATACCAACTTACGGTCATGGGTGCCATAGTGGGAAAACTCCTTATCATATGACTACATCTTATAATTTTCCCCCTTATGCCTACTTTAATCAAGTGTGTGAACCCCAAGTTGGACACATTCCAACCACCACATCAAAAGATACCTAATGGTTTGGATATGACCGGGTCCCAATATTTCCAACATGCATGGATCCTAACCTTCCATTTATTAATTCTAGCCATGCTCAACTATTTAGTTATGGGGGATATCCTCCATTCTAATAAGAAAAATTAATAAATATTTTTCCTTTTCTTTAATTTTACAATTTTTGTTTTCCAGTTTTTTCATCTTTCAACTTGTTGTTTTATCTTTTTGTCTATTTTTTTTATCTTTTTATCTTTTTATGGGTAATCTCATTGGTGAATAAAATACTCATGTGACTCATCGGTTGAGGTGTTGTTCTATGTTATCAAGTCTCAAGTAAATTATTTGGACAATGAGCTCACCACATCCACCCAACCATTCTATTAATAAGAGGTCCTACTCTGGGTACAATGATATTCTTGATATCATGAAAACTTAAAAGTAATGCTATGCTCATTATGCTAGAGAAAAAAATGATGGACTAAGAAGGAATGACTAGGGTGTGACATCAAGGGGACTTGTGGATTCTTTTTGGTGACATCTATAGGTGCCATCATGCAGCTTGGTTGTACTAAGATCCTTGAAGATTTAATGAAATATGGGAGTAAGAGTAATCAAGGCACTCAATAAAGAAACTCAATGTTGTTCTAGGGGTTCCACTGGAAAGACATGCACCCATGCTTGAAGGTTGGTAGCTTCTCTGGTTCACTGTTGGAAAGGACAAAGTGCCAAAGCAGCTAAAAAGAAAAAAAAAACAACAACAACAACAACACACAAGAAACAAGAAAGAAAAGATCAAGAAAAAATGTGTGTGTATGTGCCACAGAGAACTTCCAAATCACTCCTCCCATGGACAAGATGCCAAGTGATCATACACCTTGCTATCATGGTGCTCTTATGGTTGCCCATCATTGGATGAAACAATGTGATGTCACTAATCGAAGGAATGGACTTGGTCTTGATTTTGGAGTGATGGGTTAATGACACATTAATCACGTCCTACACTTAGGATTCATTGTGCCCTGGGTCAATTACCTCACATCCCAATCTTTGCAATCCCTTCTACAATTCATTTCATCTCACTGTCTAAGTATTTCTAACTTGTGTCTTGTGTGGCATAGAATTCATACCTCATCACTATGTATTTACATATGTGTGTTCTGGGAAACTGGTATGGATTACATTTCATCCTTTTAGTGCCTACGAACATTTTTAGGTGTGGTTACACAAGGGCATCATAGGTAGGAACCTGCCCTGCGGAGGACCCACTTGCGTAACTTTTGTAATTTGTACTTGCTACACACCACCACATCATTTTATACCCTTCGAATACTTCATTGCCAAATCTATTCTTTCCTTTGTCATCATTTTATCAAACGTTCCTCAAAACCATTATATATCCTTTTATGTGTCACCTAAACAAATCAGGTCAGACATTAAACTTTATGTCAGACATTAAAATTTTAGGGCAACTTCCTTGAAAAAACTTCTAACTCTAAAATCACACTAAGCAAAGAATTCAACATTTATTAAAGGTAATGAGTAAGGCATGAAATAATTGAACTTCTTTTAATAACCTTACTAACAATTTATCTTTGTGTGATTATAGATGGCCCCTAAAAAGAGGACAACAAGGAGGACCTTCTCAAGGTGCAACTGAACGTCCAAGGGGAGGTAGAGGCCAAGGACCTCATGTAGAACATGTAGAGCAGGAGGCACAATCATTCAACATCCATCAGGGAACTCCTATCACTACACAATCTGGCCAAGAAAAAGGTGGAGAGGTCAGGGCCGAGCCTATCAAGAGGAACGATGACTATTTGCAACATGGCATGTCAAGCCCAACCAAGTATTCTCGTAGCTTTCGTGTCCATAGAAAGTGCTAACTCCATCAAACATTGGAACATCAGCATGGATGACTCATAATCCTCGAGTAGAAGAGGAGAAACATCAGACACTTCTTCAACAGTATCAATCTCAGAAGCCTATAGCACATGACAAAGGAAAGGCACCCATGGAGGAGCCACTGCCACCAAGAACCACATGAGTTCCAATAAATTTTGTAATTCTATGTCTATGTCCCAATTATGTTGTGTTCAACTCTCCACTGTGGCATGAATAAATTTCTAGTTAGTTAATAATCTCATACCTATCCACTGTGTAAGTAATTGAACTTGTTCCTCACTTTCTTTGACTCGAGGATGAGTTGTTATTCAGCCGTGGGGTTACAATGAATCATGGTTTGCCAAGTGCTGATATCATACCCCTGTTATCGGACCCCTAATATCATGTACAAGATACCAGGTCTAATGAGTCCTGATATTGGACCCTCGATATCAGGTATGCGATATCGAAGCCTGCTAAGCGATATCAGACATCCGATGTTGGGACCTATCTCATTGCCTATAAATAAGAGGCAGGCGCACTTGGTTTTGGCATTAGTTCTTAGTCCCTTACCCAAACTCTTGCAATTTTTCCTTCTTAGAGTTACAATTATTTCTGAGTACATGTCCATAGTGTGGTGATTATAATTGTATGGAACCTTTATTCGAATGTGACGTACTTGGACACGCACATGACTGGTAATAAAGATCAAGATTACTTCATCATTGCAGCATTCACTTAGTTTTAGTTATTTAATTATTATTGTTATTTATTGCTTTCTTAGTTAATATTTCTCTACCCTCATTTCCTATCCCTATTATTAAATGTGAATTGAGTACGACTTAATCACGAGCATTTAAGTGTGACTACTTGGTATCCCAATAACATACCTAAGACATGCACTTGGTAAGCCCAGTGGTAGTGGTACACAAGGTCCAAGATGTGTATGGATGATTAAGGAATGGATACTCATCATAACTAGGCTAGCTTAGATTCTCTCCTCCCCTTTCCTATTAGCTTAGACTCTCTTCACCCATTCCCTATTAGCTTAATCAAAGTTGCTTTCCATTGCTTCAAGGAGTAGCACTAGGTTAGAAATCATATCATACACCTCACTCTGGACTAAACCATATGTGACAAAGCAAATACTAGTCTAGGTGGGAAGACAGTGAACTGTGATCAATGAGTAACTATCTAGATCCCACAATTAGTCCGTTTGCGGAGTTTGACCGGATTGTGCATGAACGCTCATATTCGTATGGTTGAGTGTAGGGGTACCTCGCCACTCATCACCACCAGTTATATTTATGGCAATTGAGATTTTAGTAGCAAAGAAGCTCTTGCAGTTTGTTCAAATGAGAGTTAGAATGTTTCTCCTAAGTGCTTGTAGTAAGAGTCATTGAGTGTACGGATCTTTACTCGAGCATTGTTGTACCTAAGCACAATAAGGTGTGCAATAATAAAGACTAGCTTTCTGATAAACCTTGTAGCACTTTGGATAGATTANAAAGTGGGACTAGATGCTTATGTTAGGACTAGTTAAAGGCTAGTTAATTATTTAATTTGAATTATTTAATCTAATCACTTTTATCTACATTTGAACATCAAACCATAAAATACAAAATGATAAAAATTAGATGCCTCAGTTACACTTAACCATACCAGTGTACGTCACAAATGTAATTAAGAAGGCATCCATTGACCATAAGGCAAGATTCACTTCCTAGAAGACTATTGCACCATAAACTATAAAGTCCACGGAATTCGATCGGATCATGCATGAACGCTTTGTGATTCATATGGTTGGGTGTAGGGGTACCTCACCGCTCATCAACTATCTTTATTATTTTATTTTTTCTTAGGCCATCTCTATTCCTATTTGTTCAATTCTTAAACAAGTTTAAAAGATACAATGCAAGCTTCGTGAGTACCAATATTATAATCTTTTTATGATGTTAAAAAGATATGCTGCGATGAATTATTTTATAGCGAATTCCATTTAATGAAGGAGCTTAGACTACTAATTTATTTAAATTATACATGAATTAGAAAAAATTAAAA
Source organism: Gnetum montanum (assembly GCA_015680685.1). Taxonomy (NCBI): domain Eukaryota; kingdom Viridiplantae; phylum Streptophyta; class Gnetopsida; order Gnetales; family Gnetaceae; genus Gnetum; species Gnetum montanum. The sequence continues at coordinate 138,481 of MNCI01028006.1, read as the reverse complement.
ATTACTATATTTTTTGTTTACAAATGTATGATAAATGGATTGCATCAAGTCATATTATATATATATAGGAAGAATAGAATATCTATTTTCATTTTAACCATAACTCTTTATAAGAGATAATTCCTAAGAATGATCTTGCTAATAATAAATTTAATAAGTTTTGGAAGACAAAATTATGACTACAATTTTAAATTAAAAAAATAAATGATGGAAAATTTTCTATTTTTTCAAGAATTTAAATTTGTCTATCATGACTAATATATTGAGGTCTTCCAATCAATACTTGTTTTCAATATATAGGAATTGTTTTTCCTTGATATCCTCTTTGTAGAAGTGAAGAGTACTTAGTTGCATAATATGCTTTGAAATGGGTATTTAGAATTTACAACTTTCAACCTAGCATTAACAGTATCATTCTTAGTGATTAACCTTCGTCATCTACTACTTGAAATTTGGAACTTTCTTCAACCACTTATTCTCTATTTTATTTAGAATTTTGGTTATGTATTTATATATTCAACAGTAGAAACATAATAATGATAGATCTTCCTTTATGAGTTCAATATCATATTCTTAAAGATGTTGCCTTTCAGTGATAGCTTTAAACAATGAAAACTTCTAGTGATGGCTAAATAATTAGTTTATTTCTTAATTCATTTATGGACTTCAAATGAAATGTAATCATTTTCTGGTGCAGTTTGTTTCTTATTTTTTGAATGTTGTATTTATTTATTTATTTTGGAGAGAGTATTCTTGTTTTCTTTACATTTAGAAAAAAAAAACAACTCCTAATAAAAAGTGAAAACATATGAAGGCTCTTTAAAACCTGGACAATGCACATTAGTGAAAACATATGAAGGCTCTTTAAAACCTAGACAATGCACATTAGAAGGGACCTTTTTTGAAGACTCTTTTATGTTGACAATGTGAAGTACTCTAAATTTTTTAAAATATTATTTGTTATTTTTGGTATTTGACACCTACTCCCCTAACCCAACTACACTAACACAACACACCCCCACCCACCCTATTATATCCTCCAATGTAGAAAAACTGCAGTAAATTATTTACTTAAATACCATATTTAAGTTTTAATGAACAATACATATTCTTAGTCCCTATACAAAATTTACATTTACATTGTTTTATTGGGAAAAAGTGTAATTTCTTATTTATGTAAAAAAGGGAGTGTAATCTAACATGGATACCGTCCCCCATTCGATAGGATATTTCTAGAGTTAGCATGTGCACATCATCATCGGGCTTTCCTATCCTCAAGATTCAACCTCGTAATTAAGTTTTCCTACTCTCAAGATTCAACCTTGTAATTAAGTAATTAAGATACCGTTTGGTCCAAGGCGCAATAAACCGCAGATTAGTCTAGAATTGATAACAAATGAATTGCACCACAAAGACGAAAAACAATATACACGTAAATCTTTTTTTCTACATGTAAATCTTTTTTTCTTTTTTTAACATTGGAGACCGAGGATTTCCATGGCAATTAGTCAAGTTACAGAACACAGTGATTTAAGTAATCTACGTAGCCATAGCAGTCAATTGCCATTTCGTCCCCACAAAGAGCCAACTCGCCCGTGAGCTGCCGCCTACGTGCAAATAATCAGGCAGGGAGGCCGTGAAACAGTCCATTATTTCAGCTAAACAAAGCAGGCCAAACAAAATACCAAAAATAATTACAAAACCCAATTTTCCTTCTTCTTCTTTTTTGCTAATTCTTGCGGGCACGCTTGGCACGAAGCTTCTCGGTGGCGAATAGGCCGAGCAGGGAGACGACCGAGAAGGCGGAGAATACGGCAGTGGCGATATCGAGGGACGCATGGCGGCCTGTAATTGGGACGACGACGAAGAAATTGGTGGAATTGCTGGATTCGCCATAGCCGACGACCTGGATTCCAGAAGAATCCAGAGCGTAGATGCGCACGAAATATTGAGCTCCTGGCACGTCCTTGGACACCAGCCATGTTATGGAGCCAGCGCTGTAATTGGAGATTTTTACGGAGATTGAACATGCTTTGTCTTTGGAGAGATCGTTGTTGGCCTTCCGCCAGTCTCGATCCTGGCGACTGATCGGTGCAAAGCACAGTTTGGCTGAAACCTTGTTGTAGCTCCTGTCACTGTAGCCGTTTTTCAGTGACCATGAAAGTTTCACCGAGTCTTCCCCGGCTTTTGCAACTGCGAATGCAGGAGGAGGATCACGTTAATATGTTACGAGGATCTGATCTCGGCAGCTTGCATGTTTGGCTTCGCATTGATTCAATGTAAAATTGGAGATGGATTAGTGTCTGTGAAGAAGGGCCACATGTATTGGTGTAGAGCTCTGAAGGATAAGGAGCATGCTTTTTTTTATAATAGTTTGACTAACGATATGATTATTTCTGTTGCTCCTGTGATTCTTAGTTTTTTGAAACTTCTNCTTTGAGCTTATAGTTGCCCTAGTAAGGTAAGTCGATAACTTAATTAAAACATTGTAATCTTTATGAAAATTACAAGCTCTAAACCACAAGTTATAAGTCCATATAATGAAAAAGATGATATTGAAATTTTATAAAAGGTGGTAATTTAGTGGTAGAAGGCTTAGTATGGAAACTCATGCTATAAGTTTATTGATTAATCTTGAATTATGGATTTAAAAAATTTAATAAAGTCTTGAGTAAAACCTATCATGTAATTACTTAACATTATAATCACATCCTTTGCCTACTTTCAACAATATTCATGAGATAGAAATACCTTGAAGAAGCATCAATTTTATGCCATAAATAAAGATCAAATAAAGTAATGAAATTTTAATTTTAAATTCAATTTTAAAATACATGGTCAGATAAAGGAGCATCAACCGAAGGTACAATGGGTATCCTGTGAAGCCCAAGAACTCAAAAAAGGAGATGAATAAGCCAAAGCCTAAACTCGTCAAATGACTGTGACCAAACTACATGATTATATACTTTATAATATAAGGCTGATAAGCTTCTCAACCTTGCTTATCTGTTAAATTAACTAACAGTTCGTCCTTCCATAGAGCAGAGGCTACAAAATTCCTTCACCCTAGGCATCCATAAAGGCAGCTAAACTTGAGGCTGAACTACAGAGAACGTTCGATGCTTAACGAGTCCATTTGTCTCAATATGAAAAGAATCAATTTAAAAAGAAAAAAGAAAAAGAAAAGAAAAATCATCGGTACGAAGTTCTACTCTCACAAACATCTATCAATCATACAGGGGTAAACTTTTAGTCGGTTAACTCTCAACCAATTGAGAGGAACAAAGCTGCTGCCCGGAATCAAAGTTTGTTCATAGGGCTGAAACGATCTTCTAAGAAAAAAGCAAAACAAAAAAAATACAAAAAAAAAATTTCTACTGATCTTGCACTAACTTTATAAAAATGTATAATTGGAATCAAACTCAGAAGAATTGAATATTGCATGCAAACATACCATTAGCAGCCTCAGATTGGTCGTTGGCGCCATGGATGATGGAGTAGCTGACGTCCAGAGACTTGGCAAGGTTGCTCAAAAGCACGGCAGAAGAAAGCCCCGCCTGAGACAGAACTGCACAAAGAACCAAAACCAGCCCCAAATTCCTGAATCTCGCCATCGCTAGGCACTGTAACTGCAACTATTGCAGTATTAGCCTGTCTCTCGGAGTTTCCGAACCTAAATCAGATCTCAATCGCTGCACACGTATTTACGGATCTGGTAACCATTGTGAATATATATAATCTGAATGTGGGAAGCTTTTCAGAGCTTGCAAGAGTCCATGGCCGCTAGCTGCCATGCCTATTATTTCAGGCCGAGGCGAATCGGCCATGGGCAGCCGGCCATTGACCGTGCCAAAATCAGAAAAATTTCCCAATATCGCATCATCAAATCGGTGGCGGCCTTCCAGAGAAACAAGAGGCAGAAATGCACTACCTCTTGTGCATTTGACTTTGTTAAAAATTCTGAGCTTGAATCAGGGACTTTGGCTTCTGGGGCTTTTTTATAATCCAGTTCGTTAGAGAATCTGTGGAATCACTAGAATCTCGGTGGAATGGTCACAATTTTGTACCAGGTTGTACCAGTTCCTGCATTAGATCGAATGCCTGGATGAATCGAGATTACTTTAAAATATGGATAATCGTGAATTCTGAAATAGGGAATGTGTCGTGGCCGCTGCAAGTGGTGGATGAAGCACAAGAGGGGGATCTCAGGCCATGACGCATAGTTTGAAAAATGGTATCAGTAAATCAGTAATCTTTTTTATTAATCGGATCACGAAAATTTAAACAAATGGGTGTAAAAATCGGATTAAAATCATCAATATTTACAAAAGAGAGCACTCATGTTAGTAATGACATTTTCCATTTTTTTTCATCTAAGAACTCAGTTGTACAAATTTTAATTTTTGGCTGACATCAGAATTAGCAATATACAATATATTAAACTTAAAAAATCAATAAAAATATTTAGATAAAATATGTAATCTGATCTTGAATTGGCTTCAATGTTGCTTTACCATTTATCGCAGATCTTGCAATTCATCACAGATTTCTCAATCTATGCCATGATGTGCAGACAATTTGGATTTATACCAAGATTCAGTTAAGTGGCCCTCAAGTGGCCCTCTAAAAAACGCTGCTGTTAGAAACTCTTCTCTTTTTTTTTTTTGTCTTTTGGCTTTTTTTTTTTCCTTTTTCCCCGTTTTTCTGGTTTTTTCACTTTCCCAGCTTTTGACATTCAACCGTTTGTTTTGTTAACCTTTCATTTCTGGGACTGTGTCGTGATGCGCATCACACATTACATCACCGCCAACTCATTTGAGCTGTCTTCTGCGCCATTTTTAATATGTTTTTTGCTTTTAAAAATGCTGAAAATTTTGGTATGTTTAAAAGTTTTTCATGGCTTATATCTGAAGTTCTGAACTTTCTGGACTTTGGACCCGTTTCGATCGGTTCAGATATCATGGCTTTTCATACGGATTGGTACGGACGGGATTCGAATCGTGATGATTGTAGTGTTGCACATCTTGATCATGGTTGAACAGCTGAACTTTGGGCGGGTGAAATCTTGGCAGGAACACAGGTGGAGAAATTGCGCAGATTCAAACTTTTAAGTTCAAAATCACGCTACTATCAGACTTGTAAGTATTTATTACTCTACAGGTGACCATACACCATAAGAAATATCGATCCTTCTACCGATCGTAAAACAGTAATAAATAATGCCCTGCTGTAGTTTTTCTACTGTTTGTCGGTTTCCTTTTTATTTAAAATAAATAAATAAATAAACCTTTTGCCATCAACTTGGATATAGTCATACTTTTAAAGTTTAAACTAGAAGATTTAACAATAATGTATTAGTCTAGTGGTAAGAATCTTGATTAGAAAGCTCCAAGTCATGGATTGGGTTTTGGTGGATAATGTTGAGTTATAAAATTCTAATTGGATTATATATTTTAGGGTGTGCCTGTATTATAATTATTTTGGGATTAATCTTTCTCCTTAACCTTAGGTTAACAACCTTTTTACTTTTTAAAACTTGAGCACAATTCCAAAACCTCTCCACCACAAGTTATTTTCCTTCAATTCTTCCTTTGACCATGCTAATAATACCTTTAGAGTTTCAAAACACTATTAGGCATACTCAACATTACCTAATATGTTATGGTATATAGATTATTTGTTGCCAACTTTCAAGGAGCAACAACCCAATGGTTCTTTACCCATTCAAACTTATTAAATTTAATCTAGAATGATTTCAAGCTTTATTTCCTTACCCAATTTGACAAGTTCACTACCCTTGCATTAACCTCAAGTAATTTCACTAGCTTAAGCAAGCTTAATAAAGAGATAATCCAACACTACAACTTGAGGTTTCTTCAACACTAGCATATGTTTTGAACAAAATGCATTCACAACTAGAAGAAATCCTTAATTTCTTTGTCTCTAGCATTGATCCTTTCTTTGCATATGCTAATAGGAGTCCTCCTAGCCAAGACCACAAAAGGTCTATCAATGGTACACATACTGAGTTGATCATAAAAACTAAAGATAATGGGAACGTGAATTACAAAGCTTACTTATGTATATCATCGCATTTCATTAAAAAAATGTTAAAATACATATAATACAAGAGAATGAACCTATACCGCAATAGGAAAATGATATTTTTACTATTTTTATAGTTTGTGTTGGAAGCTTGAAATAATTGTAATATAAGTAGACCCCAAGATATATAGTTTAATTAGAACTTTATAACTCAGCATTACCCACTAGAATCAAACCCATGACTTGGAGGTTTCAAATTAAGCATCTTATCACTAAGCTAATAATATTTATAGTTTGGATATTTTGATGTACTTTTATAAATATAAAGAATAAAATAATAACTAAAACTCATTGTAATCCCTCACAACATAGGTGTAACATGTAAATCAAGCACACATAAACTATGTCATAATCCCTTATAGGATAAGTGTGACACTAACATATAAAAGTAATAAAATCTTCTCAATCATAACCTTAATGGCTCAACACTCATCATCATCATCTTGTCCCAACAAAATAGAGTCGACTACATGAGTTCTTTTTTACTATTCACCTCTACGAAGAGTTAGATCTTTAATTATTTGTAGTTTTTTTCAAATAATCTTTGAATGTTGTTTCCCATGTCTTCTTTACTTTTTTTTAGTGGCTTTTCTAGAACAGTGATGTAGTAACATTTATTTATAAGCTCATTTTCAAATCTTCTTTGCATATGTCCAAACCATGTAAGCTACCATTCTTATAGCTTCTCTGACATAGAAGCTACTCTAAGTCTTTCTCTAATGTCTGTATTATGTAGTTTATCTCTTCTAGTAACATTCATCATCTATTAAAGTATTCATATTTCTACCATACTAATTTGTTTTACATGCATCTTTTGTACTATCCAACACTCAACACCATATAAGATAGCATGCTTGATTGTTTTCCTATAAAATTTCTTCTTTTATTTTATTGGTATTTTTTATTACATATATCTCCATTTTGATCATCGTACCTCAATTCTATTTCTGATATCCTTATCAATTTCACCATCTAATTGGAGGTTTGATCTTAGGTAGTGAAACTATTTATAGTAAGAGACTTTATTGGCTCAACACTATTTTGGACAAATATGACCTTCTTAAGCAAGTTAAAATCATCACGAGCTCCACATAAATATATTAACATATCTAAAAGAATTAATTTAAATATAATTTTTAGATCTAATAAATACTTCATTGATAAGATATCATATTTGATGAGCAATCAGCATTCTCTATGCCTAATCATACGAATCACTAGCATGTATGTGTGGTCTAATTGAATTCCATGGACTTATTTACCTAAGTAGCTAATATTCCTAGATGATGAATTATGTAGTTGTGAGTCACCGTCTTTCCAATCCACACTTGTGTTAATCAATGCATATTGTTAAGTATGCTTGAGGCATAAGATGTTTATTTTTGTGCTTTTATTATTTTTACCTACATGTTAAATAATTAAGTAAATAAGGATTTCATGTTTGAATTAACTAACTAATTAACTAGTTTATTAATTAACTAACCTAACGTAGAGTATCCATTCCCACTTTCTATACACATCATGAACATATATTAATACTATTCAGTTACCAAGTGTATATTACTAGGTATACCAAGTATCCACTGCTAGGATTACCAAGCATTAATATGTCAGTCTTGAAGTAGTCATACTGACATTGCTTATGAACTATAAAATTAATTACTTAGCAATAGGAAAGTAAATTACATGTAAAGTAGACTGTAGAAAAGTAAAGTTATGCTAATCCAAGTGTTATAATGAATAGAAGAAATCTTGATTTTATTTTCGTTTATATAAATGTATCAAGGTACATATGCACTTGATTGAAATATTGTACAATCACTTGAATCCATGCTATGGGCACTTACAGGAAAAATATTTTAACTTTTACAAGAAGAAATTGCAAGAGTTTAGCTAAACTATGACTAAGCAGTGCCATAAATGTAAGGGGTATGTACCTTTATGTAGGCAACACCTACATCAATGTCAATGTGCCTACATCAATGCATCCTAGGATACATCAATGAGGTTGCATTGATGAGCATCCATCAACATAGCTAATGCTTCATTATGCCTCCATGATTGACTAAAAACTCATTCTCAAGTAAACAAATTTGTGATTGAATTTCTCACAAAATTTGTAAAAGTATGGAACTTTATTAATAGACTAACTAACTAACTTCCTCTAACTAACTCTAAGTGTTATATAGTAAAAATTACAAAAATGAATGTAATTTATAACAAAAATTAGACAGTTGGATAAAAATTCATAAGTGCCTATTGAATAGACATAGACATGATGAAGTCTCATACAGTGCCTATAGGTGGAGGCTCCTATGGCTCTAATGAACTTTCATCATGTTTTAGTGGTCCTAGATGTTGAGGCTACCCTACTACTATCATTGTTGCTACTGAAAGTTTAAAGGCATCTACGAGTGCCTTTATTTTCTCTTCCTTGTTCCATGGGTTGTATATGGTCTAGGCTACTTCACCTAGATTATCTAGTGTAGGGATATCCCATGGGAATGGAACTAAAGGAAACATATCCTTCATGTTAACAAACTAGGATATGAATTTTTTATGTTCAATATTGACCATCTTCACAAGATCCTGTAACTCATGGTAGTTATTTGTTCTTCTCACCAAGTTCTCAACAATAGCTCATTGATCAGTGAATCTACTTCTGAGAACATCAAGCTCCATGTTGGTTATCCCCAACCTTTGTTTTGTATCCTTCTAAAGCTTGAACTCCACCTCATAGAGAAGGTTGGAGCTAGCAACCTACTTCTCCAATGCACTTCTTGGTCTCCCTATTGTTAGAATTACCAAGTTTGCATAGGCAAGGTTAGTAAGCTTCATGTACTCAATCATATCCTTAATATACAACTCCTTTAGGTGGATCTCTACTTGATTGTATGTGTTTAGTCCATCAAAGAAAGACTCCTATGCATTACCTCTAAACTGGAATTACTGGATGGCCTTGTTCACCTTTGTCTTTGTTAATTTTATCTCAATTTCATTGATCTCCATGAGTCGTCCAACATGGTCCTTGTAGTCATTCTTCATTTTCTTAAATTTTTGGACCTCATTTTTCTAGGAAGCTATCTCAATTATAGTTCTATAGTGAAGGGCATGAACCTTCTCCATCAAGAGATTCCTATTTTTGGCTATCCACCTCCTCAAATCTAAGCTTACCTTGGCAACCTACTCTTGCCACTGGAAAATATAATTGACAAACTAGTCCTTTTGTTGTTCATCATTTTGTAGGTAATTTTTATCTCTAGTAAGGACCAAGTTCTCATTATGAACTTATGATAGGTCCTTGACAATATTATTTTCCATGACCTTTGACATAGATATGTCGAAGATCATCATCTCCTTTGCATTTTTAGCCTCCTAATATTTCTATTGAAGATATTGGAAAGCTTCATATTTTGTTAGCTAAGAGTGGAGAATGGAAAGATCTAAGAGACCATCTCATAGTTCTACAACTTCAGCAACCAATCGTTAATTGGTCATGGTGGCCTCATTATGTTATGTATTAGTAATAAGCAACTTATCCCTTATCTCTAGTAGATATGACTAGTTGATTTTGTTATCATCTAAGAGATCAAAGATCTCTAGAAGTAGTTACCTAGCTCCCACCAGTCTTTCTAACACGTCTTTGTATTAGGTAGCACTCATCTAACCACTCCTTGCTCTTATTAACGCATGGATATCTTCCATGACAACTATATCTAGTACAGATGTAGCATGAGCATTGAGGGATTTTTTTACAGCTCTATTAGCCACTAGGCACCCTCCTATTTTGTGGTTGTTACATATATGCACCTTTGAATATTTGATGTCTCAACACACTTATTGTATGCTATGATAGATGTATTCTTCATGGTCGATATCTTTTCCAAGAAATGGTACCCTATGTCACTATATGCTATGCATGGAACTTGCTTCTTCTCTATCTTTCTAAATTTATTTTTCTTGTATATTTTCAAGGAAAGGTCTTTGATCCTCATCCTAGCATCAATTTTATTGAGCCAAGTCCTTCCCATGATAATAGAAAAGTTTTCCTTACAATTATTCACATGGATCATCGGGAAATCTACTTGATAAATTATGGTCACAATATCCTACACCAATTCCAAGGGAATAGTGATGGATTAATTTGTAAGCTCCAATTTGATGTTGCATTTCTTAAGTGGAGGCTGGTTTCAAGTCTTATACATCTCTTGAGAAATTTCATCTGGCTGTAAGTTCACTACCCTCATTGCATTTTGTTTTTGAAGGTGCAGTGAAATTTCCCCTTGCATAGGTGGTGCAAGTGATAAGCAAATGGTATTAGAGGGTGTAGGGTGAGTTGGTGGATACAAAAATGGATAAGTGGAAAGAGACTCAATTCATGAAGTGGATGTTCTATGATATTCTAGGGAATAGTAGTAATAAGAGAAAAAATTATAGCTTTCAGAGCCATGAAAAGATATAGGTTGTTAGATATAATATCCGTAAGGGTCTAGCTACTGATAAGGATATTGCTACCACGTTGATGGCATCCCCAATGATTGTGAATTTTTTCATTACTAATACTACTCTTGAGGTTGAGATGACACTCCACTTGGATAATACTATATTAAGTGGGACTGCTATTGATAATTGCCTTATGGATGAGGTAATCTCCTAGGTGGTTGTCTTTTTTTCTAGTTTTGGATTTAACATGTACACCCTAGATTCTTATAGATGTGACACTACAAGACAACATCCCTTGGGATATTCATATTGACAAATGTCATATTCTTCATCATCTATTTCTAAGTTTGCAACCTCATCAACTACTATAGCCTTACCTTTTTGCTAATAATAATCCTTGTCTATATCTTTCCTCCCTCTTCTATCTCTATCTCTATTCCCCTACTTCATTTTCTCTTCTATAATTTTGAGAGTAGTTTAAAACTTCTCATTTAATAAGTCCCATATTTTGTCCAGCATAGCCAATATTTTTGTAATAGTAAGGTTTTTTTTTTTTTTTTACACCAATTCATCTAATGGTACATCCTTCTCTAAATCATAAAATGTACCTTTCTTTTACTAATGGAAGGATTTCTATTGGATTCCTCTGCACTTTTTCACTTTTCTAGCTCTCTTTCTTCTGTTGCCACCTAATCAATTAGCCTTGAAATCTAATAGGCTCTCATTTCTAAAAGTGTCCCTTGGGCATAGACTCCAGGAGTTTCTCTAGTTTTGTTTCAGAGCCCATCTACTATGTGGCAAAGCTACTCAATTTGAGAAAACCTATGGCCTAGCTATCAATGTAAGAGATAGTGATACTTTTCCAAGGTTGTATCTAAGGACTTATGATTGTCTTATTTCCATCCTTGGATTTGTTTTCTCAAGTTGGACATTCTAGAGTATGTTTGGTACTTCTCATTAAATAACTCTAATATTGTACTCATTTGCAAATGGATTCTAGCTTCAAGGATCGATACCAACTTTTAGATTCTTTGATGAGTGTCCTTGGGAATAGTTTGAGATTTTGCCACTCATTTTCAATGTTTTGTAAGACACAGGCATTATGGAAGGCCTATAAATGATGCTATGAATCAACATTGTGTCCTCCTTTAAATTTATGGATATTGTTCATGTTAAGCCATTTAATTATACTATTCCTTTTATGCCTGGTAACAATTTGAACTACTTCTAAAACATTGAGCGTGTTTCTTATAGCCAACAATGATTCATCATAGTCATTACATTCATGGTGGCCCTTATCATGGCCATGTCTCCTATGATGTAACCTACTATGCCTTCGTTCAAGATGATATTCCTCTTCCTCTTCTTATTGATGATGCTTTTTTTTCCCATTACTACAATGGAATTTCTATTCATCTTCATCTTGGTTTTGATCATTCCTCCTTTGGTCCAACCATGGTTCCTCCTATTAGTGGATTAACTAGCCTAACGTAGAATATCAAGTATATACTACTTTTTGTACACATCCTAACATCTATTAACATTGATGGGTTACCAAGTATATACTACTAGGCATACTAAGTATCCACTGCTAGGATTACCAAGTGATGAGTCATTTTTTGGGCGACCGTGATATCGCATACGCGATATCGCAACCCAACCCGTGATATCGCGGCCTATCTCCTCATCTATAAATAAGAGGTAGACAGATGAGTTTTGGGAGTTAGTTCTTAGTTCCTTACCCAAACTCTTTCAATTTTCCCTTGTTAGAGTTAGAATTATTTCCCAGTGTATGCCTGCAGTGTGGTGATTGTAATTGTACAACATCCTTTATTCGAGTGTGACGTACTTGGACATGCACATGATTGGCAATAAAGATAAAGATTACTTCATCATTGAAGCATTCACTTAGCTTAATCATTTAATTAATTGTTATTTACTGCTTTCCTAGTTAATATCTTCCCACCCTTAAACTCACGTTAAACCACGGAATGAGTACGACTTCATTATGAGCATTTAAGTGTGACTACTTGGTAACCCAGTAGTGTACCTAGGATCTGCACTTGGTAATCCCAGTGGTAGTCGTGCACGAAGTCCAAGATGTGTACAGATAATCAAGGAACAGATGCTCATCACACGTAGGCTAGTATAGATTCTCTCACCCTCTCTCTCCTAGATTAGTGAATATTACTTTCCATTACCTTCAGGAGTAGCATTAGGTTACAAACACATCATACACCTCACTCTGGACTAAACCATACATGACAAAGTTAATACTAGTCCAGGTGGGAAGACAACGAACTGCAACCTAAGGCTAACTGTCTAGATGCCACAACTAGTCCGTCTACGGAGTTCGACCGGATCGTGCGTGTAACGCTTGTATTCATATGGTTGAGTGTAGGGGTACCTCGCCACTCACCATTGGTGTTGTTGCCAGGGACGGTGCTAGTTATCTAGATTAGTTATATCATACAAGGTCACTGTAAAGGACTTAACGATATATCTTTTATAAAGAAATAATTATAAAAAGTCACACGTAAATTCACACACAACTTCACAACCATGCCTCTCCTACAAGATCACGATAATGCCACACT
>MNCI01028006.1:80093-124468 GCA_015680685.1 Gnetum montanum | reverse complement strand
TTTACATGAGCATTGGGGAAACACGTTACATATAGAGTTCATACAGAGATACTATGTTCAATCACAGTGGTAACAATCCTAGTCATGGGGGAGACCACCCTAAACTAGAGACATCCTTCATATCATCCAAATCCAAATGCTTATCTAGTTCAACATCCTATTTCCCCAACTGGGCCAACATACTCTATCTCGCCACATTATCATTCTCCTTAATACTATCAGCCCATGCCTTCAACACAACCACCACCTTGTGTACCTTATACTCCTCCTAAATTTCAACATTCTCATTTTTCCCTCCTTCTACATCACCACCAACTATTCCTAAGGTATCTGCACCACAGCAACAACCCACGAACATTACTTGTGCTACTACTTTCAACAGTAGTGAGAGACCTCAGCAACATCGAAGGCATCCCTTCTTTAGAAATGACCCTAGGAAGGGACAACACAATTTCAAGGCCACTGCATCCTCCAACTCAGCACAAGTCCCACACTATGGTGCACCCTTATCTTTGAACCCCATGCCTCATGTTACTTCAACAAGGCCACCAACTCACACTCCAACAACAATACGGCCCAATGAACACAGGAATGGAGAGCGACAACTCGATCCTTGCATACCATCTAATGGTCCCAAATATCATAGTGAGTCAACTCATTATCTAGGAACTACATCATATAAATTGCCCCACTATGCTTACTATAATCAAGTGTGTGAACCCTAATGGGGTAAGTATGACCAGGCCCCAATATTTCCAACATGCAAGGATCCTCATCTTCCATTTATTAATCCTTGCCATCCTCAACTGTTTAGTTATGGAGGATATCCCCCATTCTAGGAACAAGCAGGATTACTAACCACTTTTTATTTTCTTTAGTTTTACAACTTTTTTTTCCAGTTTTTCATTTTTTAACTTCTTGTTTTATCTTTTTATCTTTTTGGTATTTTTGTCTTTTATAAGTAATCTTGTCTACAAATAAAACACTCATGTGGATCATTGGTTGAGGTGTGTTCTATGTTATCAAGTCTCAAGTGATCAATTATTTGGATAGTGAGCCCACTACACCCACTCATACACTCTCCAAATAAGAGGTTATGTTTGAGGGTATAGTGATATTCTTGACATTTTTAAAACTTAAAATTAATTTTGTGTTCATTGTACCTAGAATGAAGAAGGATGGACCAAGAGGGAATGATTAGGATGTGACATCAAGGGGATTTACGGATTCTCTTTGGTGATGTCTGTGGGAGTTATCATGCAGCGTGGTTGTACTAAGATCCCTGTAGATCTAATGAAAATGGGAGTAAGAGTAATAAAAAGGGAACTCAAAAATCCAATGCTATTCTAGACGGCCCCATTGGAAAGACATGCACCCATGCCTGAAGGTTGGCAGCTTCTCTGAATTCAATATTCAAAAAGAAAAAAAAGGAAAGTTCCACAAAACAAAAATCACTCCTCCTTTGAACAAAACGCCAAGTGATCGTATGCCTTGTTATTATGGTACTCTCCTAGTTGTTCATCATGGGATGAAACAATGCAATGTCACTGGTCAGAGGAATGGACTTGGTCCTGATCTTGGAACGATGGGTTAATGACACCTTAATCATGCTTTACACGTAGGATTCATTGTGCCCTGGGTTAGTTACCTCATGTCCCAATCTCTACGATCCCTTCTATATTTCATCTCATCTCATTATGCATGTAATTGTAGCTCATGTTGTGTGTAACATAGAATTCTTACCTCATTCCAGTGATATTTACATGTGTGTGTTTTGTGGAATTAGTACGGATTACATCTAACCCTTCTAGTGCCCACGGACACTTTAAGTGTGGTTACACAAGGGCATTATAGGTAAGAACCTGCTTTGGGGAGGATCCACCTATGTAATCTTTTGTAATCTTCACTTATGACATAGCTCACACACACCATTTCTTACCCTCAACATAATTTTCAAATGACTTTCTTTCCCTACTATTATCCCTCTGAATTTCCACGTTCCTATGTACCATTACATAGCCTTTTTCTCCCATCTGAGGTTTTATTGAAAAAATCCACATCATCATCATTAATTGTGCCTTTTGAATTAATGGAATTGCCCTAGAACCCCTTGATAATAGCCCAAATTCCTCAATTTACAATGTTGATTTCAAAAAAATCCTTAAAAAATTTACTTTTCTTGTGGTGCCCTATGTCCCTAGGGCCGTGATATCGCATACACGATATCGCGGCTGATGTGATATCACGTATGTGATGTATCGTATGCAATATCACGTCCCCACAACATATAAATAGGTGACCCCCCCCCCCCCCTACAACACTTAGCATCATTTTTGCCATTCACACGAGGGATTTTTCAATTTTTTTCTCTACGACTTGCGATTGAGTGACCCTTGCTTTTCTAACTACATCTCGCTCGTTAGTACTCCGATTTTAATTCCATTTGAACCTACTTGAACCAGGAGTGTTAAGCTTAGTCGTGGGGGAGGGACACCTACCGAAAAGTGCCTACCATTTTTGGAATTTATCATCACCCAAGGACATCATCTAGGGTAATTAGCTATAACACTTAGAATAAATGTGCCAAAAAAATCATTTAATCCCTAGGTATATCAGGAAACTAAAAATTGAAAACCACCTAATTCATAGGACTCATTATTATAATCTTTTGGGAAATATCACAAGGAGATAAAATAATATCATTAATTAAGGTAAGCAGTATGGTATAACTTAACTTCAAAAAATAGCCTTACTAACACTTGACCCCGTTTGATTGCAGATGGCCCCGAAACGTGGACAACAAGAAGGTCCTTCTCAAGGTGGAAACAAATGATCTCGGAGAGGTGGAAAACAAGATCCTGCTAGACAACATGTAGACCAGGAGGAACAATCATTCAGCATTAATCAAGAAAATCCTTCTACCGTACAATTTGGGTGGGCAGAAAGAGGAACTGCTGCAGTGCCTGAATAGGGATAATATCTCATGTTGCCCCAAGATTGTGTTCAGGCCATCCACGAGAAGTCCACTTTTTCTGCGGTGATTGTGGAATTGAACTTTGAATCATTTGTAAAGTTCACTCTTGAGGCCATTAGGTATCACCTCAAAGGGTCTCCCTTATGGCCTACCCTCTCTGAAAGCATTTCCTAGTACCTAGAAGAGACGTACCAATTTTGGCACAATAGGAAGCAAGGCACCACTGTCAATATTTGTGGTGTGACCGTTGATTTTTCCATGTAGGCCATTTCAAAAGTGTTAAACCTTCCAAACACAGGGCCCAAAGTTTCTCAGTTATCCACTCATTCAGACCCCGATGTGCGAAAGGATTAGTTGGAAAAGGCTTATGGTAGAGATAAAACATTTTGTAAGTTGACAACAGAAGAGAGGATTTACTTCAAAATTGGGACATACCACCTCTTCCCCACAAAGGGCCTAAAAAGAATATCAATGTATACGGCAAGAGGATGTGTAGTGCTAATGGAAAAGTTACGCTAACCTGTCCCATCTATATTTAACGGAGATCTTGAGGAGATTTGAGGAATGGAAGACAAGGAAGATGGCGCTACCTTTCCCTTGTCTTATTAGAAAGCTTTGCCAATGTGCTGGTATTTGGGGGTACACCAATGATGTCCTCCAAAAAGCCCAAACCGCTTCATATGCTGAATTGCTAAAGTCGCCAGCTCTAAGGAAAATCACTGGCAAGACGTGGGGACCAGAAGAAGAAGAAGAAGAACAGACAGCTGGACAACCTGCAACTTAACTTGCAGGACCCAGATAACCTCCAAGCATAGGTTCCAGCTGACAATAGGAAGCAGGGCCCAGCACAGACTAGGATCAACTGCCACTGCCACAAGACTACAGACCGTCGGTGAGCCATCTCAGGGCCATCGCAGAGATGGTTAGTTGGGGAAGTCATGATGATGCAAACCTCTTCCGCATCATCAATGATGTCATTTAGACTATGGTTTCTTTGGATTGCACAAGGGATGAAATGTCTATTCACACAGGAGGAGGGAAAAGTAGATGGTCACAACAAATCTCAAGAAACACAACATCTTTCCAAGTGTAATTAGAAACTGGTGAAGGAGCCACTGTGGTGGTCATGCAACACTAGGATGCCGCAGGAGCTGCAGAACTGGTCGTAAACCACATCAAAGAATCCTTTAATGTACCTATTATGCCATTTTCAGATCTCACAGGAGCATGGGATGCTCAAACTTTGGCCAGAACCTCAATGACTCCTGCGGAACATGAGGATGCACTTGATCAATTGTTCCAAACAGGGCAAGTAATGACGTCCCTATTTGACATCCCTTAGGATGTTACAATAATTCAGTCAGACCTCATTTCCATGAAGGGGAAGCTGGTCTTAACAGAAGTGAGGGTGAAGCATGCTGAAGCAAAGGTGCAGAAACTACAAGAGTAGCTCATAGCCTTACAAGTAGCATAGCGAGATCCTCTGCAATTTGTTCTTGTGGACTAGCTAGATAATTTTAGAACTGAGAAACTAACCAAGCTAATAGTGAAGAATAAAAGGGTGGCTAATGAAAAAGAGAAGGTTGTTTGGGATGCCTCCGTCGCACAGGCGCATATCAAGGCACTCAAGGTCTTACAAGAAGAAAACAAGCAGCTCGTTGCAGACAACCTTCGGTTGACCACTATGGAAAAGCAAAAGAACATTCTCGAGGAACACTTCCATCAATTACAAGAACAATTCAACTAGGTCAACTGAGACGTAAGCTATTTAGCCAGAGAAAATCGAACCCTCTCAATGGAGGAGGTACACGCCATTCATCAAAGGTTAGCTATTGAGATAAGCGCATGGAAAAATGAGGCTAAACAACATGAGAAGCTGAAGGAGCACTTCCGAGATCAGGTGGGGATGTACAAAAAAATCCTTGAGAAGGAGATCCATATGGCCAAGGCCCAAATCAATGTTATCAGTGCTCAACACACTGAATGGCAGGCCATATTGGACACATATGCCTTCACCCACAAAGCAGAAGTTAAGAGATGGGACCTGCAGATTCAAGATTTGATAGAATACATGGAGTTGGCCAATCTGAGGTATGCCAACCTTGCCATGTTAACAGTAGGACACCCAAGAATAGAGCTTGAGTAGTAGGTAGCAACCACCCACATCAAATGCAAAGTATAATTTTCAGAATGCAAGAAGCTTTTGGAGAAACTAGAAGTTGCAAATTTTGAACTTAAGGTGGTGAAAGCCAGCTACCAAGGATAGAAAGGTGTCACAACGGACTTGGCTCGATGGCTAGTAGAATTTTAGGAGTACAAGGATAAAGCCAAAGCCTATGAGAAGGAATGACAAGTGTTCGCGGCTTGGTATGTCAAAGCCAATCAAATGTTTCTGCAACTACCCTATCCATGGGAACTTCTGACTTCGTCAAACATCAGAGCATTAGCATGAATGGCACAAGACCCTCGGACCAAAGAGGAGAAGCTCCAGGCCATACTCCAATGCCATCAAGTCTCAAATCCTGGAGCACAAGACAAAGGGAAAGCACCAATGGAGGAGCCACCGCCACCAGGAACTACATGAGTTCCACCCATTTTTGTAGTTGTAGAACATTCTCTGTGTTGTGACTTCATTTTTTTTCCATTCCATACTATAGCATAATCCCATTTCTCACCATCCAATAATCCCATACCTATCCACTGTGTAATAACTGTAACTTGAGGACGAGTTTTCATTCAGTCATGAGGGTATGATGAGTCATGTTTTGGGTGACCGCAATATTGTGTACGCGATATTGTGGCCTGTCTCCTCATCTATAAATAAGAGGGAGATAGATGAGTTTTGGGAGTTAGTTCTTAGTTCCTTACCCAAACTCTTACAGTTTTTCCTTGTTAGAGTTAGAATTATTTCCCAGTATATGCTCGCAGTGTGGTGATTGTAATTGTATGGCATCCTTTATTCGAGTGTGACATACTTGGACACGCACATGACTGGCAATAAATATCAAGATTACTTCATCATTGCAGCATTCACTTAGCTTAATCATTTAATTAATTGTTATTTACTACTTTCCTAGTTAATATCTTCTCACCCTTAAACTCATGTTAAACCGTGGAATGAGTACGACTTGATTACGAGCATTTAAGTGTGACTACTTGGTAACCCAGTAGCATACCTAGGATTTGCGCTTGGTAATCCCAGTGGTAGTCATCACGAAGTCCAAGATGTGTACAAATAATCAAGGAACGGATGCTCATCGCACGTAGGCTAGTTTATATTCTCTCACCCTCTCTCTCCTAGATTAGTGAATATTACTTTCCATTTCTTTCAAGAGTAGCATTAGGTTACAAACACATCCTACACATCACTCTGGACTAAACCATACGTGAAAAATTTAATACTAGTCCAAGTGGGAAGACAACAAACTGCAACCTAAGGCTAACTATCTAGATGCCACAACTAGTCTGTCTATGGAGTTTGACCGGATCGTGTGTGTAACGCTCATATTCGTATGGTTGAGTGTAGGGGTACCTTACCACTCACCACCAAGTGTTAATGTATTATGCTCAAAGTGATCATGCTCACGTTGCTTATGAACTATAATATTAATTACTTAGTAATTGAAAAGTAAATTGCATATAAAGTAGACTATAGGAAAGTAAAGTTATTCTAGTCCAAGTGCTATAATGGATAGAAGAAATCTCAATTTTATTTCCATTCATATAGATGTGTCCAGGTACAAATGCACTTAAATAAAATATTATACAATTACTTGAATCTACATTATAGGTACTTAGAGAGAAAATATTATAACTTTTATAGGAAGAAACTACAAGAGTTTGGCTCGGCTATGACCAATAGATGCCATAAATGTGAGGGGCATGTACATTTATATAGGCAATGCCTACATCAATGAATCCTAAGATACATCAACAAGCATGTGTTGACGTAGGCTTTTTATTGATGCTTCATCAATATTCAAGGATTAATGAAATAATCAAGCTATGCTTTATTCATCATGAAAATACCTGAATCCACATTAATTAAATAGTTTTGGGCTATGAAAGCATAGTAGCACTTCAATAGAGTCTAATTACATAGTAAAGCGATGATATAAAATATACCAAAATAATAATAATAATAAATTACACCCTTATCCAAGGGAGAAGAATAATTTCTTTACCCAAAAAATGTAAATTAATAATTCAAAAAATGAATGATAATTTTGTGCTTTCTTCATTAGGTATTTACAGTTTTAGAATTTGTAATAGAAGAGGTGTGGTAGCATACTAGATGAGGTGTCACACTAGGTGCAACAACACACTAGGTGAGGCATCACATCAAGTATACATCACTAATGATGTGCCACCATACTCTGAAATAAGCCTATAGTCAAAGACTTTAATGCATCCATGATTTTATAGAGATTCTAAATTATCACTAAATGCCTCACCATTTTCCCATGACTAAATTAAGCTAGTTATTTAGCTTACAATAATAAAATATGAACTAGAAATGTTTAACTTATTTTGATGTAAAGAGTTATAATAAGATATGACACAAGATAAAACATAGATTTTCCACATCAAGAAGAAGCACAAGAAGGTGCTAGGTATTGTCAAATAACTTTCAGCATGCCTAACATGTATTAAGGGTATAATAGGTATCTTTAGAATTATTATTCTAAGCTTGTCACCCTAACTTAGAGAATCTTAGTTTGGTTCCACATTAGTCCTTAGTCTCACTATAGTGCTCAACATAGTTTTTTCCTCTCTCATTTACATTTCTCATGACACCAACTTAGTTACATAAAATTATGTTGTGTGAGTTCCACAATTTTCGTTGATAACATTTGGATTAATGGAATTCACCAATGGATCATTTGGCTTTGCTTCTAGTAGTTGTTGTTAGGAATGTCTCTAACTTAGTACTTAAGAATAATATTGAAAACCTTCTAATTTTCTTAGTCAAGGAATTCAACCATATCAAGTTCTACAAGTGGTTCTAGTGATTCTTTTCTTTCAACTAATCATACAATTAAGGCATGAGATCTTTGAGTTCATGTGGTCTTAGCCTCTAGTATATGAAACATAATTGTTAAAACATGATTCTCTATGAAAATTGCTAAAATATTATGTAATTTACCATGATTATGTACCTCCATTATAAAAACTTCAATGAAAATGATAGAAAGTATAAAACCCAAGGATAACATGTGAAACATTATCACAACTAAGACCTAAGTGTATGTAGGTGTGCAAAATGTTACAAGAAATTTTTCAAAAATCATACATGTTCTAGTGCATCTACCTCATGACTAAGGTATGAAATACTTGGATTGGACAAGTAAAAGATGTATTATCACTTGCAATGAGAATACAACAATGAGACATACCTCAAGATCTAGCTTGAAAGGCATTCATAGTAATAAGAATACTAAAATTTTAGGAAAGGAAAAGATGATGGATGGGAAAGCCCATATAGACAAAAAATCAATTGAAGAGAAAAGATGCTAAGTTCTCTTTTTCATTCTCTTATAATTATTTATTATTTTATTTTATTTTTTTGATAAAATACAAAAACTAAAAAAAAGTTGAACTATATTATAAAATTAAAAATTAAAAATAAAACACCAAATGAAATTTAAAGAATTTATATAAATCATGTTTGTTTTATGGAGAGGTTATTACATGGCATGACTACTAACTATAGTGTGATTGTATTGCTCTAGAAAAGCACCACTCATAAGTTTGAAAACAATCAAGTGTTCTAGAGTAGACTCAAGATGGACTATGTCTTAATGATCACAATACCTACTAGCACAACATAAGTGAATCAAAAACATTAGTCTAAAGATTAAGGGCATAACACATACATCTTAGGTAATCATATCAATGCTAGGATCAATGAGACATGCATGCATGTAAAATCTTAAAGAGCATTAGTATACACATAGGAGACATTGTTCCTTAAGAGAGCTAACATACATTCCTACACTAGTACATCTAGTAGTATATCCCCACTCCATAAAGAAGATGTGGTGCCTTAGCTAGAGAGGCTAAAGCCTCCCCAACAAGCCTACACATATTTATGATGTTGTTTATAATAAATCATGATAATGTAGTTCTATAGGATTATTATTAATGGTTAGAATAACATGGAACTCATAAGGATCTTCATGCTCCTTTTAGTCTTTATTTTTAAAAGGAAAGTAGTCTTTCGACCACCAATAAGACATACTCTCTATATTCATCTCTATTTGAAAGAAGTGATGTGCTTGAAGCTTAAGTCTTTATTCGTATACTTTCCCAAATGTGAAGAATAAAGTGAATATCAAGGATATTAGAAAACTAAAATCTCATTTAATAATTGTAGACAAATTTTAATGACTAGGCTTATTAATCATAAAGCATAAATGTTGAAATCAACTTAACATCCAATCAAGGTTTAGAGATACTTATGCAACTTAAGTTCAGGAACAAATGACTTATCTTTTTTTGTGTAAACAATACCAACATTTCTACCTAGAATAAATACTCACTTGAAATATGAATCATTTGACTACCCACTATAGTGATACAAGTGTAAAAATTTAGAAGAGCTCATGTCTTTATCTCAAAACTTATGCTCCTGACTTAAAGTCACAATCCCCAAACACATGTTCACTACTTAGAGTCATGATAGAAATTTGTGCTTCCTACTTGAAGTTAAAATCATGAACATGTGCTTCCTACTTGAATTCATAATAAAAACTTGTGCTTTTTACTTGAAGTCATAATCAAGAACGTGTGCTTTCTACTTGCAATCACTATCAAGAACATGTACTTCTTACTCAGATTCATTATCAAGAACATGTTCTCCTTGCTTGTATTCATTCCACCATATATACTTTCTCTCCACACACTCATCTGTGTGCACTCTATTTCTCTTTTTCCTTTTTCTACTTACTTTTAAATAATGCATCATGATAGCCACTTCCATCTCTCCTAGGTACAAACTACTCACATTGAATATTAGATCCTCCATTTTCCACTAAGAAAATTAAATCCTCATGTATATCGATTCCAAAATTTTCATCTCTTTTTCTTGATCAACACTATTGAAAATCATCAATGAAGCATTAGGTTCATGCTTAATTATATTTAGTCTACAATTCTCATCTTAATCTCTTCCACCATCTTTACATAAATAATCCTTAGGACATTCTTGGGTCAACTAATCCACATCACATACATAAGACCTTAAGCTATTATACCTTGGAGGATATTTGTAAAATCGTCTAAAATGTGGTCTTTTATTTAAAGACTCATTTTACTCTTAAGAAGTTTGATGCTTTTCATCCTCTAGGTAAGAGGATTGAGTACATGATGTAGGGATAGCATGGAGGGTCTTGAAGCCACAAAAAATAATTTGTCTATCCTCTTTTTAAGGCTTGTTATCCTCCTTGCTTTCATGTGGCTATTCCATGACATAGTTATCTTCCTTGCTTGCCTTGAAATCCATCAAACTACTAGAAACCTAGATCACATCCTTATATTCTATAATTTTTTGAGTTTTAAGCTCACATTGAATCCAAGGTTTGAGGCCATTAACAAAGAGTCTATATTTATTAGTCTCATTAATATTTGAGATTTATATCATAAAATTCTAATACTCCTAAATATATTCCTTCAACTTTTTAGTGTGCTATATTTCTTTCAACTTTGCCCAAGATTTGGCAATAGAATTACTTGGAAAAAAGTGCTCAATCAATGCTTCTTTAACTTGGTTCCATGTCATTATGAGTTTACATATTCCATCTTTTTCTTTTTGGAAAATATCAAGAAACTAAGTCTTTATAAATTCACCTAACAATTATGTAGCAATATGAGCTTATTTTTCCTTGGAATACTCATTCATCTCCAAGAACTCCTGCATTTCAAATAGAAAATCATATATAATTACATCATCTCTATCACCCTTATAGATTTTTGGCTTCTTCACTTGAAACTTGAGAACTGACCAACTCAGCCTTGCTGCCAATGCCCTCACTTACACAATTAATTGATTTTTCAAGACCTTAACTTTATTTTCTTGGCTCTCTACTAATATTTACTAGGTATATATCAACATTCTCAACTCTTGTCCCTCAACTTAGAGCTCATGAATAGAAAGATGAAGATCATTAATAACATCCCTAAGACACTTCACACAATTTCTTAACACTAAGTTTTGGGTAAAGGCAAGTTTGTATTTTGTACTTGAGTTCAACTCTAGCCAAATAGAAAGTTCTATGGGATTGTCTAACTTTTTAATTATTTTAGCCTTTTTTATTATAGATAGACATTGCATGATTATGTTGTATACTCGTAACACTTGATCCCATAGTTCTTGCATTTTTTCAAAGAATACATCAATATTTTTTCTCACCAACCATTTCATGTTTCCATCCTCATTCACCTCCTCATACATGTTATTATTATCATGAACCTTCTTATGTCTTTGATTTTTCTTATCGTTACCTATAATTGATGCATTGTATGGGTTAGGAACAAGAGGAATAATGTTAGGATTTGAGCTCCTCTTCTTCTTTATCATCATAGCACCAACTATCTGCATGAACTATGAAGCAAAAACACTAACCATGGACAAGTGTCCATGTTCTCTAACCTTGATTCTAATGCCAAGTGTAATGACACAACTCTAGAGATGCACTACTTAACACTATCCTTGAGTCCTAAAGTAGCAAGTATTTCATAGCAGACTCTAGATGTACTATGCCTCAACAATCACAACACCTATAAGAAGCAACACAAGTGCACCACAAACATTAGTCCAAAGGTTAGAAGTGTAGCACGTATGACTTATATAGTCATATAATGATCAAGACTAATGAGATACACATGCATGTATAATCTTAAAGAGCATTAGCATACATATAAGAGACTATTTCTTAAAATAGCTAATACACATTATTAGACTAATGCATCTAGCCATATGTCCTTACTTCATAGAGAAGACATGGTGCCTAAGCCAGAAAGACTAAAGCCTCGACAACAAGCCTACATATCCTTGTGACTAAAGTCACAAAGAATTAAGGTAATGTGGTTGTATGGGATTATTATTGATGGTTAAGATAACATATAACCTCTTAGTCACACTCCTTTAAGCCCCATAGCCCTACTCTAGAAGGGAAGAAGCCTTGAGACCACCAACAAGGCATACTCTCAACATACAACTCCATCCCAGATGGCAAGTCAAATTAAAGTGAACACATACACATGAAGCCTAGCAACCACACCATATTTCCAGTTTCATCCCTAACCTATATTAGTTAATGTTTAAAATTTGCATCTTCACCTATGAAAATCAACAAGATGAAACCAAACTTATTAGATGTTGATTTTGACATCATTTTTGCTACATAATGTGAGGATATTAAGGCTGGGTCATATAAAAAATCCTTGACTTATTCAATTTAGTGTAGCAGCACATTAAGCTACTTCAGTGAGTGACTGATTATAATACAACTATGTTGATAGTTGTGGTCTGATCCTCTTGGTAATGGTTGACATAGAACATATCATATGATTAGATTTTCTTGCTGCATGCATGATTCCTGCTGTAAATTCTTTTCTTGTTTTCTTTTTCTTTTTTTTTTCTTTTTTTCTTTCTTTTTTTTTTTTTTTTTGCAACATTGTTCTTGTAAATTAAATGATGATACTACTACTACAATTCTAGACACATAAACATAAAAAATATAAAGCTAACTAAATAAAAAATCTCACAAAATAACAAGCATATCCAAAGCATAACATAACATCCAAGCATCAGAAAGAACAAAGCACATAGATAACTATACTAACTAAAATTTCTAAAATACTAATTGTTAAATCCTTCTTTCCTTAAGAATCTTCCTCCTAAAAGATCTCAAGATGGGTTTATTGCATATTAGACTCAAGCTCCCAAATTGATTTTTAAGAATCATGATGACTCCACAAGGCCTTCACCATGGAAACTATTTTACTATACAATCACCACTTCATCTAGTCCATGACCCTAACAGGACACTCCACATACAAAGCATTAGTCTAAAGTTGTACTTCGATATGTTAGAACTTAACTTTAGGCCTTATGATAACCCCAAAATGCTCCAATATCTAATGAGAAGGAAGTAATATTGTAGAATCATAAGATCCTAACTCTATTCTTAATAATAACTACTTTTCATAATTCTCTACAATTGTAAGTATCGTAAGTCATATTAATTAAAATACTTAAGAATCCTTTTAAGATAACAAAGTTATATTAACATAATTCTATAACTTGGTACCAATCAGAAGCTATCAAAGATAGTCTATAACAAGTACTATTTCTTGTTCTAATAATTCATAATCATCATTTTTGGACTTGCTCTAATTCTATATTGAATCATACTAAGAACATAAAAATTTTTTGTATTTCAATAATGTTGCTTTTTCTCTAGCAATGCATCTTATTTTGGATTGCATCTACTTCTTCATTATAAGATTATAATACACTTACAACTATTGTTCATAACTCATTATATGGTAAATACTTGTACTTAGAATTTTCAAAGTCCTTACTTAGAACATCATTTTTAAGTCCTAAGTGATCTTAACTTCACCTTGTTTACTGCACTTCCATAAGTCTTCTCTTTAACTTAATGTTATAAACTTCTTTGCACTTCACTAAGCCACTCCTATCTTAGCTTCATCTACTTATAAACTACTTCTTTGTAATTCTTGATTTCCTAATTATATCATAACCTTCCATATGGCCTTCTCCTTTTTTTTTTTTTAAGAAACTAGACCAAGCTACATATGGCATAATTTGAACCTTTGGTTCCTCTTTAAGAAACAAGATGATGTGTTACAACAATTCCCAATGTTTCATGCAATACTTAACTCATCACTTTTTAGAACTAATAAACTCTTATTGCTCTTATATGTACTTCCGTCTTAGGGCATTCTTGCTTCATACTTTTACTAATTACTATTATTTATATTATCTACTTCACAAACATTTCTTGTAGCTAGTGTTCTAATGTTGCTTTCTCATTTTACTTATTATTACACTTACTATTTATATATCTTCTCCTTCGCTTCTTTGTTTTTCTTTGCTTCATCTTTCTTATTTTAATGAGAGATCGAGGGTTCTTGTAATAATATGACTACTCACTAAATCATCATAACCTTTCATAATAACTAATAGATTAAGTTAAGAAACTAATGATTGTAACTTAACTTAGGAGTATAATCTAACATAGTCTAATCAACAACATGATTGTTATCAAGAACATGCTTTCAAAGTATGGATATGTGAAAAAAATCATGATGTTTGAAATCTAAGAAGGAAAACTCACACAATATACCACCTCTCATATATGTTGAAGAACTTCTAACAACCTAATATAACAAGATGCAAACTTGTCTTTCTAATTAAAATGAATCAAATCTTTCAACAAATAAATATGAATAAACACCTTGTTACCAATCACAAACTTGAGAGATCTTCCACTACAGCTCATGTAATGAACATGATGATCACATGCTACTTTGATCCACTCATGAATCTCCCTACTCTAATATGTCATGCATAAAAATATGTCCAAACTGATTCACTACCTATCCTCAATCATGTCACAACACAAAGTATTTTTGTAAGTTCTATTGTACAAAATCTCATACGATATTGTTTTCAAACTTGCTCAAGAGCTATTGTTGTAGGAAAATTCTAACATTGATAATAGACCATCCTAACTATCTAAAAAATACAAAGCATAAGATCAAAGTATGTCTTCCAAAACTTGTTAACTTTATCAACCTACCCATCCATCTTTGGATGATATGCTAAACTCAAATTTGACCTAGTATCTAAGTTATTTATGAATTCTTCCAAAGATTAAGAAGTAAATTTGACATCACCATTAGAGAAAATTTTGATAGGAATGTCATGCAATTAAATAATCTCAATGATGAAGAATTGCATAACATCCTTTGCATTAACTATCATTTTCATAGCAAGGAAGTGAGTTGGCTTGGTTAACAAGTTAATAACAACAAGAATGATATTATTTCCACCCCTAGTATGAGGGAAATTGATAATAAAATCCAAAATCACCTTTCACTTCCACTCTAGAATAGTTTGAGGGTACAAGTAGTCACTCAGTTTTTGATGTTCAAGCTTAACCTGCTAATAGATTAAGCATCTTTTCATGAATTCTTAAACATGTTTCTTCATGTTTGACCACCAATAAAACCTCTTCAACATCTCATATATCTTGTTGTCATCTAGATGCATCTAAAACCTACTAAGACAAGATTCCTCCAACAAACGTTACTATAAGAAATTAGGCATACACACCCAATTCTTATGATGAAGTAATCCAAGCACATCTATTGCTACCGACTAATCACCAAACTCATTCAACTACTCATACCATGGATCATATCACTACTCTACTTGGATCTCATCTAACATGTTTGACTGAATCATCAAGTTGTGAAATTTAACAGCCACATGACTCTAGGCATTTGCAACAACATTACTTTTACCTATCTAATACCAAATGATAAATTCAAAATCAGCAAACAATTTGACCCACCTCCTCTAATGCAAGTTCAACTATGGCTAATTCATCAAGTACTATACTCCTTTTTGATTAGTCTAAATCATTAAAATCTCATCTAATGAGTAGCAAGGTACCCATTTTCTCAACCATACAAATACAAGCATGTACGCATGATCTGATCGAACTCCACAAATGAATTAGCTGTGGCATCTAGACAGTTATATGTTGATCACAGTTTGTTGTCTTCCCACCTGAACTAGTAGTAGCTTTGTCATGTATGGATTAGTCCAAGGTGAGGCATATAATGTTATCCTATTTCTACATTACTCCTGATAACAAAAAAGACATATTGAATAAATTAATAATGAGAGTAAAACTTAAATTAGTCTATGGTGATGGTATCCATTCTTAACCATCCGTACACATCTTGGACTTCATGGGATTACTATTGGGCATGCCAAGTATTCACAATTAAACACTCATGATTAAGGCATACACATTCCACTTAATGATAAGAAAAGTAAATAATAATAAATCAAACTGTTAACTAAAGAAGACATTAAATAATTAAAACAATGAAATTAATCTAAGTGAATGTTGCAGTGATGAAAGTAATCTTGATCTTTATTGCCAGTCATGCACATTTCCAAGTACGTCATACTCGAACAAAGGTGTTGTACAATTACAAACATCACACAATGGGCATGCACAGGGAATAACTAGCTTGGAAGAAAGAAACTGAAAACTAAACTGCCAAA
Source organism: Gnetum montanum (assembly GCA_015680685.1). NCBI lineage: Eukaryota > Viridiplantae > Streptophyta > Gnetopsida > Gnetales > Gnetaceae > Gnetum > Gnetum montanum. Next base: position 108,161 of record MNCI01028006.1, on the reverse strand, counting down.
AGAAAAGAACTTCTAACTTTCTAATAATAATCCCTTCACTATGCACCTAAGTGCTATATTTATAAGTAACAAAAGAATCGCAATATCGAGTATACGATAGTGTATCCAGGCCGCAATATCACGTACCCGATATCAGGGCTTGGAAAACTGCAATTCATCATACCCCCATGACTAAATAAAAACTCATCCTCAAGTTAATATAATAATAAATGAGCCCCTTACAAAACATTATGAAGGTATGGAATTATTGACTACTATTGACTAACCATACCACAGTATGCGAACACAAAACTTGGACACAAAACACAAAATCCAAAATGCAAAATGTTGGAACTCATGTGGTTTATGGAGGTGGTGGCTCCTCCATTGGTGCTTTCCCTTTGTCTAGCCTTACAAGCTTCTAAGATTTTTGATGAGTGAGAAGTGCCTTCAATTTCTCTTCTTTTGTCTGAGGATCAAGCATAGTCCATGTCGATGTTCCAATGTTTGATGGAAATGGCATCTCCCATGGACACAGTAGCTATAGAAACATCTGGTTTGATTTGACATACCACGCAACAAATTGTCGTCATTCCTCTTCATAGGCTCTAGCTTTATCTCATAATTTTTGGTAATCTATTAGCCATCGAGCCAAGTTTGTTGCTACATATTTTTGGTCATGGTAGCTTGCTTTGATCACTTCTAATTCAGAGTTTGCAACTTCTAATTTTTGCAATGTTTTCTTATATTTGGCAAACTCTATCTCATACTTAGCATAAGTGGTAGCTACCTACTTCTCAAGCTCAATTCTCAAGCACTCTACTGTTAACATGACCAAGTTGGCATATTGCAGACTTGCCAACTCCATGTACTCTGTTAAGTCCTAAATTTGTAGGTCCCGACTTTTCAGTTCTACTTGGTGGATGAAGGCATAAATATCCAATACGGCTTACCAATAGTGTGTTGAGCACTGAAAGAGTTAATGTGAGCCTTAGCCATATGGATCTCTTTTTCAATGATTTCCTTGTATATCCCAACCTAATCATAGAAGTGTTCTTTTAACTTCTCATGCTTCTTGGCCTCATTTTGCCACACACTTATCTCTATTATCATCTTTTGATGGATGGCATAGACCTCCTCCATGAAGAGGGTTCTATTCTCCCTAGCCAAGTGATTCATATCTTGGTTGACCTGAACTAATTGCTATCGCATCTATTGGAAACTTTCTTTGATAACATTCTTCAATTTCTCAACCATCATCAACTAAAGATTTTTAGTAGGAAGTAGTTTATTCTCCTCTTGTAAGGCCTTGAGAGCTTTAGCATATGCATACATTTGAGCTTGTGCCTTTGAAGCATCCCAATCAACCTGTTCTTTCTCCCTTACCACATTTTTATTTTTTTCCAATAATTTATTTAGTTGTTCAATTTTGAAAACATCTAATTGGTCAACTACAATAAATTGGGAAGGATCCCTTCATTCAGCTTGTAGGGTGATGAGCTTTTCTTGTAGTCTTTGCAACTCTACTTTTGCATGCTTGGCCCCTAACTTTAGCCATGACCAATTTTTCTTTCGTGAAAGTGAGGTCTAATTGTGCTACTATGACATCTTGGGGGATTTCAAACAAGGACATCACAACTTATCCTGTTTGTAGCAAGTAATCCAAAACATCGTCATATTCTGCAAGAGTCATTGAGGAATCGGCCAAAACTTGAGCATCACATGCTCCCGTGAAATCTACCAGTGGCACAACAGGGACATTAAATGATTCTTTGATGTGGTTTGCGACCACCTCTGCTATGCTTACTGCATCCTAGTGTTGCATGACCACAACCATGGCATCTTCACCAGTTTCAAATCTAACCTAAAAGGATGCAGCATTTCCAAATATTTACTAAGACCATTGGGACTCTCCTCCTGAAATCAATGAAATGTGTCCACTTGCAAGGTTGGCTAAAATAGTGGGTTGCATGGCATCATCAATGACCCTGAATAGATTTTCAACATCATGACTTCCCCAACTAACCATCTCAATGATTATTCAAAGGTGCCTAATGGACAATCGATAGTCTTTTTGCAGCAATGGTGATTGTTGGACTTGCTAATTTATAGGTTGTGTGTTGGGCCCCACTTCTTGTTGTTGGTTGGGTCTTACCATTTGAGGTGCAATGGGCCTAACTATTCACTCTTTCTCTTGCTCTAATTGCTCACCAACGTCTTTCCTTAGCACTGACATTTTGAGTAGTTCAACATATGAAGCATTTTCGGCTTTTCTAGGAACATAATTCGTATAGCCCAAGATTTCAACATGTTTACACAGCTTCCTAATGAGACAAGGGAAAGGAAATGCAAGCTTCCCTATCTTTCTTTCTTCAAATTGCCTTAATATTTTCGTCAGATATAAATGGGGCTTTCCCATCAAAATTACACTACCACGTGCCACGTAAGTAGATAATCTATTTAAACATTTGGTGGGGAAAATGTGATAAGTGTCGATCTTAAAGTAAATCCTCTCTTCCAGGGTCAATTCTCCATAAAATTTATTCTCTTTATCATAAGCCCATTTCAATTATAATTTTATTGCAACTGCGTCCAAGTGAGTGGAAAAATGATCAAATTTTGGTCCTTCATTTGGAAGATTTAGGACCTTTGCAATGGCCTTTGTAGAAAAATCAACAAAAACACCACCTACATTGGCAATGGTGCCTTCCTCCTTGCCATGCCAGAATTGGCATGTTTCACCCAATCACCACTTTCTGAGAGAATGTGCCATAGTGGAGATGCCTTAAGTTGAGTCTTCACTGGTTCAAGGGCAAACTCAGTGAAAGGCCTGAGATTGAGCTCCACAATCACAACTGCAAAGGTGGACTTCTCCAGAATGGCTTAGAGACATTCTAGGGATAGCATAAGATGTTTCCCTAGTTCTAGGGCTCTAACTTCGCCACCTTCTACATGGCCAGATTGCACTATCACAAGGGTTTCCTAATGAATGCTAAGTGAGTGGGCCTCCTACTCTACATGTTCTGCATGAGGTTCCTAGTCTCTACCTACTCTTAGGTGTTTAGCTGCTCCTTGGGAAGGTCCTGCTCAATCTCCTCTTTTGGGGCCATTTGTAATCACACACAAAAATCATTGTTACTAAGGTTGTGTAGAGAAATTTTTATCAATTCATACCTTACTCATTGCCTTAACTAACAGTCCATAATTGCGTAGTATGATTTTTAGAGTTTGAAATATTTTCAAGAAGTGGCTCCAAAAGGTGTTATTGTTGACCTTACAATCATTTGGGTGGCCTAGGTGATCAATAAAAATTAGCTTGGCATTTAAACATAAAATTTTTCTTTGGTAAACATTGAATTTCTTACCCCTATGATATCCTTTAGATGATGGAAAATTTTGAAAAAAGTATGCATACTTCCCACTATAGTACTCCCCCACAACTAAGTGGAACACTTCAGGTTCAACTAGAATCAAATAAAATTGAAATCAAAATGTTAGGGAGCGAGATATTATGCTTGGAAGATGGAGATCTAAAGCTCTAAGTCATAAAGAAAAAATTTCAACAACTTCCCTAGTGTTAAATGAAAGAAATGAACTTGAAGTGGATAGGGTCGTTAGCATATATAGGTACGGAAGACACGATATTGTGTACCCGATATCGAATACCTAGTATCGCATCATCCATGATATCACGTCACCACCAAAATGCAATAAATGTAGGGACTAAGTGGAAAAATAAATTTTTGATATGTAATGAAGGATTAGAGATTAAATTGGAAGCTTTTGGTGTATTTAGAAGATTAATTTTGAGGCACCAAAATTATGTCATGATGGGATCATATATGAAAATTTGTGAAAAGGGGCTAGGACAAAGGATGTATAGTAATTGTTGAGGAATGATTAATTAAAATGATAATGAAAAGGATAGCTCACTTAGGTAAGTATTCAAGGGTGTAAAATAATGCATCATGTGCAACAAGGACAAGTTACACAAGTGGGTCCTCCCCAAAGTAGGCTCTAGCCTATGATGCCCTTGTGGAATCACACCTCTAATGTTTGTAGGCACTAGAGAAGTTGAATGCAACATATACCTATGAACAAAACACACATGTTAAAAACCACTGAGTTGAGATAATAACACTACATTACATCAACCATAAGTTATGAACACTCGGATAATGAGATGGGATGGACAGTAGAAGGGATTGTCGAAATCAGGACATGAGGTTTCTAGTGATGGTCACAATGGAATCTTGTGTGTAAATAGTGGCTAAATAATCATGTGTCTAGCTTTCCAAGTTCTAGACCAAGTCCATACCACATTGCAGTGACACCGCATCACTTCATCCCATTGACAACAACCATAAGCCTATCAAAGTTGCAAGGAGTAACATCACTTGGCATTTTGTTCAAGGGAGGAGCAAGGGAGGAAAGTCATGCTGGCTCACTCTCTTCCTTTCCTTCTCTCTTTGTCTTTTTATTTTTTTTTTTTTTTTTTTTTTTTTTTTTTGTCATTTTTTTTGGCTTTATGAAGTCTCCTACCTTCAAGCATGGGTACATGTTTTTCCAATTAGAGCCACAGAAGCTTATTTAGTGCCATTTTGAGCTACTCTTACTTCCATTTTTCATTAGATCTACAAGGATCTAGTTACAACCTCGACAACACGCTAGAGCATACGAAAGTAGCCAAAGAGAATCTGTGAATCCCCTTGATGTCATACCCTTATCATTCCACCTTGGTCCTTCACTCGTCTCTCCAGACACAATGAATATCAAATTATTTATAGTTAGATGATGAAAAAGCTTATCATTTTTTGACCAGAGCATGAACCTCTTATATTAATAGAATGTGTGGATGGATGTCATGGTCTCAATGTTCGAATAATCAATTTCTTATGACTAGGCAACATAGAGAAAAACCTCACCTTAATGGACAACATGATCAACTTATTCATGGTCAAGATTATAATGAAAAATTGAAAACAACAATTAGAAAAAGTAAAAGAAATAGAGAAATGACAAAAAAGTGTAAAACAAAAAGATAAAATAACACTTACGAATTCTAGAAATTAGAATGAGGGCTAACCCCCACAACTAAACATTTTGTCATGGCTAGGATTAATAAGTGAATGAATAGGATCCATGCATGTATGAAATGTTAAGGGCCCATCATGCTCCAGCCACTAAGTGTCTATTGATGGTATGGTCATTGGGTAGAGAAATCGTTGGTCACACACCTAATTATAAAAAGCATAGTGGGGAAGGTTAGATGGTGTGTGTACATTATGAGGGACATCCAGCCCACTATGGTACCCTTGACTATATGGCAGTAAGCATGGATCTATGTGTTCCTTCACATTGGTAAATTCACTGGATCATGTGGATGTTGGAGTGTGAGGTGGAGTCTTGGATATAGTGACAATGGTGATTGATGGCGCTAAGGAAGGTGTGGCACCAAGTTTTCCTTGGGCTGGTTTAGAAGGTGAAGTAGGTTCGAAAGTGTGATTCTTCTTCTTATGGTCATGCCTAAAGAAGGAACGCTTTCAACATTGTAGAGGGAACCTACTTTCGTTAATAGTAGCAACACACATTACATCTGTTGGTTGGCACAGTGGTATAGAACCATCTGATACATCTAATGGCAGTGTAGAAGGAGGTGAAGGATGAGAATACCGAGGGTGAGAAAAAGTGTGAGAAGTATGAGGTGGTGATCCCTCAAGAGGAGACATTGGTTGATGGTACTTGAGAGAGTGATAACATCAATTAGAAGTAGAGGATTCAGAACTGGTGGGAGAAACAGGATGTTGAACATAGTAGGCATTTGGTTATGGCAAACAGGGAGGATGTGACTGACTAGATGGTGGCCTTCCCCATGCCAGTACGTTTTTCCACTACGGTGGAGCAAAGTGTTGAGGCTGGTAATAACTCCCCTCAAGATCATACAATGAGTTATGGGGTTTTCCATAATTACCTTGTGGAACAAGGATGTGCCTAAACCAATACCTTTGTACAAATTTTGGATGTAGCTTCCTTGCCCAATGCTCATATAGATGTCACAAGACTAGGTAATGGCCCTTTGGATGGTCATATAAACAGGCATCACATCCATCCTCATTATCTATAGTTGAGCCTTTGGCCTCATTATCCTTCGCCATTCTCCCTAGTTGGTTGCCGAACAGTGTTCTTAATTATTTTTGACTTTTGTACCCTCTATTTATTTTGATTGCTAGGTTTATTTTTGGATGACCCTCTCCCCAACAACATCTTCTAAATTTACACTTTTTTCATTTGCCCATACAGTCTTTTTGTTATGCTTTGCCTCAATTTCATCTATCAATTTCTGTATTGGCAAAGGTTGGGACTATATCACCCTTTTAGAATTGGTTGTCTCCTCTTCATTGTGGTTCCAAACCCTTGTTGTTTCTAGAGTTGGATCCCACTCAAATGCATTGGCATTCTCCCATTTAGATAATTTTCTCTCTTCTTTTGTCAAACACTCTATTAGTTCTTTGACCTGTGGCCTTGGAGCTTATATCATTTTCCTTAAGCATACTTTCCAAGGTTCACCCTTGTTTCATTGCTAAGCCCATCTATAATGTGGAGTATTTTCTCTTTCTTGAAGAACCTATGACCTGGACATTTATTCAATAAGGCATAGTATCTATCTAAGGCCATGTCCAAGGGCTCTTGTTTTTCTTGTTTCCATCTTTGGATTTGTCTCCTCAAGGCAAACACTTGCACATAGGTCTGGTGTCTTTTGGTCAAAAGTTCCAACATGGTTGACCATCATCTAATTGAATTTGGTTCCAATGATCTATACCACACTTCAACTTTATTGATTAGTGTCCTAGGAAAGAGCTTAAGCTTTTGTCATTTACTGTCCACATTGTTGAGCACACAAGCATCATGGAAGGCCTATAAATGATGTTGTGGATTTGAATCATAGCCTCCTACAAATTTTGAAATATTATTCAAGTCGAGCTTAGGTAGTCGACGCTTCTTACAATTCCTGTGAGATATCTTAATGGCCTCTATGATGTTCATTAGGCTTTTAGGTACTACCAAGGGTTTATCATCATTAGACAAGTTGTGATTAAAATCTCTATTTGATTGATGGTGAAGATGGGGCTTGTGTTCATGTTGATGACCTTGAGTGTATCTATGGATTTGATTTTACTTTTATTCTGACCCTTTTGTGAAGCTCTATCTCTATACCTACGTTCATCTTTACCAGAACTAGATGTTGAAGTTGAGGGGGAAGATGAAAAGGAGGAACTGGTAGCATGGCCATGGCTTCTATAATGTTCTTCAAGGTCCCTTGGTTTATCATTTCTAAGTACCAAGGAGGTGTTAAGCTTTAAGGCCTCCCCTAGTTTAGGACTGATGTCATCTTTTTCAAGATTGTCTGCCCTAGGTGACTGTAGTCTTTGAGTGTCGTTAGGGTGGCCATGGTCATGCAAAACCCCTTCATACAATGGATCACTCTAATCTTCATCATTGTATAATTCGTTAGTTCTCCAATGAATAGGTGCACTATGTGGCTCATAATCATTTCCACATGAGTGAGACATTGTTGTCGATTCATGGTGTGTGTTTGAATACTTCTCGAAAGATATATCATTAATACCTTTTTACAGTGATCTTATGTAATACAACTAATCTAGATAACTAACACCATCCCTAGCAACAATGCCAATGATGAGCGGCAAGGTACCCCTACGCTCAACCATACAAATACAAGCATGTACACATGATTCGATTGAATTTTGTGGATGGACTAATTGTGGCACCTAGATAGTTATATGTTGATTGAGTTCGTTGTCTTCCCACCTAGACTAGTAGTAGCTTTGTCACATATGGTTTAGTCCGGGGTGAGGCATATAATGTTATCCTTATTCTACATTACTCTTGATAATAGAAAACATTAATTGATTAAATTAATAATGAGAGCAAAACCTAAATTAGCCTATGATAATGGTATCTATCCTTGACCATCAATACACGTCTTGGACTTTGTGGGATTACTGCTGGGCATGCCAAGTATTCACACTTAAACGCTCGTAATTAAGGTATACACATTCTGCTTAATGACAGGAAAAGTAAATAACAATAAATCGAACTGTTAACTAAAGAAGACATTAAATAATTAAAATAATGAAATTAATCCAAGTGAATGCTGCAATGATGTAAGTAATCTTGATCTTTATTGCTAATCATGCACGTGTCCAAGTACATCACACTCAAACAAAGGTGTCGTACAATTATAAACATCACACTAGGGGCATGCACAGGGCATGCCCAGGGAATAACTAGCTTGGAAGAAAGAAACTAAAAACTAAACTGCCAAAAGAAAAGAACTTCTAACTCTCTAATAATAATCCCCTCACTATGCGCCTAAGTGCTATATTTATAGGCTAACACAGGAATCACTATATCGCGTATACGATATTGTATCCAAGTTGCGATATCGCGTACCCGATATTGGGGCCTGGCAAACCGCGATTCATCATCATTGAACAAATAGTGGTATTAAACCTTTAAGGTGAAGAAACTACTCCTAACTCAAGATTATAAGTGGAATAGAATGTCTCATGAGGTTTTAACTATCTCAAGACATACACAACCACTTTGCTCTCTTACATAAGGACATACCCATAACCTTTATGCAATGGATCAATTCAAACATCAAACGGTTTACATAGAGTCAATGAAATTAAAATATGAATCAAAAGCAATTTACTCTTAAGTTCATCAAAAGCAACTTAATAATGTAGATCCCATAAGTACCCAACATTATTTTGCAACAACTTTATTAGAGTTGAAGTGATGCAGAAAAAGTTCTTAATAAACCTCCTCTAATAACCTACTAATCCAAGAATCCTACAAGCCTCTCCAACATTCTTAAGGATAGGCCAATCCCGAATAGTTGATAATTTAGTGGGATCCACTATTATACTTCAAAATGACATGTCCTAAGAACTAAATCTCACAATGCTAAAATGAATACTTCAAAGGTTGAATGAACAACTGATGCTTTGTAAGTATCTACAAAATAGTTCCCAAATGCTTTTCATGAAGATCCTCTAATGATGAGTATCCCAGGATGTCATTGATGAACACAATGACAAAATAATCCAAGTATGAGCTCATGACATTGTTCATGAAATTTGTGAAGAGTATTTATACCATGCTTTTCTACAAGCCGAGATAAATCTTCAATAAAGCAAAATCTATGAAAATTTGAACAAATTTGACTATAAGGGCTTTTTGCAAAGGTGATTTTCCCAATGCTTCCACTACCAATTATTTTCAGTGATGTAACACCAAGATCCTCTTAACAAAGTCTCAATATATTATCCATAGCCCTAATTAGTGCTCTCTCTCTTCCAATTGTTTTTTCAAGAGTAACAACCAATCCAACATCAAGTTGATATGTATCTTGTTGACAATGATGCTACAAAGTTCATTGGTAAAAAGAAAAAGCAACAAAAAGAAACAAAAATCATTAATTTTTTGAATACTACTTGCCACTGTAAAAAAATTTGGATAACATACTATAATTTGTGTTGGAAAGAGAAATCATAGAAGTAAAAACCCTACAATTTTTGTAAGGAATAACCAAATTCTATAGTATGTGATTCACCATAGAATTTATGCATGCATGAATTAAATTACATTTTATATATACATGAAGTAAATTACAATTATTTGCATTTTATTGAAAGATATGTAGTGCCACTTATCAGGAAAATTGGCTGCAAATCAAATATTCAAAATAAAGATTTAAATTTAAAAACTAAGAAACTTAACCACTCTTAAAAGTATGCTAAACAAACTTTTAAAAAATGCAATTCTTTGTCCATTAGAGCATAGGATCCTTTATTAGAGCATAGGATCCTTTATTGCAAAAGCCACTTATATATCTATTTTTTTAAGTTATCAATGCTCGTAGTCCCATTATATCACATTGTTTTAATCAAGACAGCATAGTGTATTACTCTTACAAGCATAGAGCACGTATACCTTTACCTTTATATATGTAAAGATACTAGTAAAGAATTAAAAAAAAAAAAGATCTATGATTCTTTTTTAATTCATTAAATCAAATTCATTAAGATTTAAATATGACATCGAAGGTAAGATTTTGCATTATTAATGTTGAGCACTTTTTTAATGAAATTTTCAAGACTCATCAACAACCTTGTTAAAAAAAATTTCTATATATCCTTTAAAACCAGTTAAGGACATGATATACCATTTCTACTTTCACTTCAACTTTTATTTTCTAATTTAATGGAAGTTGTGCAGTGCTTTATTTTGAAACGCTACCATAATTCACTGCCATCGAACCACTAACGCAGGCAAAGTTTCCTGACAGAACAACATCCAATAGGCTAAGGAAATTCAACTAAACCTCTCCCACTTTGCCCTCGTATCCGCTTATTTTGAAATGTTTGCAGAGAGCTTTCCTGCAGTTAACAGTGACTTGCCTGGAGGACCTGTGTTTGTCGGTGAGTTTCTGAAATCCCAATCCCTGCCCAAAGTCTCGCTGTAAATTTCTAACATCACAGAGCTTGACATGACATCACGGAAGACAGGAATCAACACAGATATTCCCATCTCGTATTTTTTTCAGCATCATCTCCAATTCCGTGAGACACCACACAGACTCTGAATATCCACTGTAAAATATGCGCACATACACCCTGGAACATGCAATTGCTTCCTCAATGGCTTCAGGCAACCTCTCCCCACTCTGCAACTCTTCTCTATCCAAAAATACCGTGATGCCATTCAGCCTTAGCACATCGTACATGTGATAGGCTAAGGTACGCTTTGTATCAGGACCTCTGTGACTGATGAACCCATCAAACTTCTTGTTTTTGTTACTGGTAGCCTCAAACTTGAGGATGATCCGAACCCGGATCCAGCTCTGAGTAAGGACCAACTTGCAGTTGCTGCAATTTGTTTGCTGGGAATTCGATCTCTGCTTTCTCCTCCTCTTCTCCTGTCCGAATTCTCTTGAATGCTCTCTCCCATGTTACAATACTTGAGCCACTTCATTAACCTGTTCTACCAAAGCCAGAGACAGGGAAAGCTGTGTATATTGAATCTGAAACTAGAAGTGAATGTGTGTATAGAATCTGGAACTGAGACCATATATTGCACAGAATGCAGCAGGATGCTAGGCAATATAGCAATCCCGATCCAGCTATTTCATCTGATGAAAACTTTCTGATTATAAAGGTAAAATTGCATTGAAAAATAGCTGCTCTTTCTTTTGTAAGCTGGAAATCTCCTTCTTCTAGAATTGCATCGCATATGAAGGCATAAAGAAAGAGTGAAACTCCAATGTAAGGTACACGAAAAGAATGTCCGCAGGAATTTCACCTGTCGCTGTACACTTACATGATATACCGATGAATTGCTCACATTCCACATTCACAATCATCCGAAATTTAAATAAGATGTGGTTTACCAATCGAACAAAATGCTTTAAGGTGCATGATAGCACGAAAGAAAGCCTTACCGCAGCAAATAACGGTTTCCGAATGAATTCAAATATCAAACTATTCTGAAAAGGTGTACTCAAAGCCTCGTTAAGCGTCTTTGATTTACCAATGGTTTGGATTTTCACCTTGGTTGTAACTCTAATTTACTAAATTCTATGTAAGAAGACTACGAAATGGTTATTTAGCGGACAAAATGGACCCACAGTCACTTTTAAAGTATAACCTTTTGAGAACATCAACCAAATTTATAACTGTAATATTTCATTTATGGTTAACATACTTAACGCCAAAAATTGTAGGAAAATGTTGTTTTTAACTTCAATGTTATCTACATTGCTTGACAAAGACCCTATGCAACACACCCATAAAAAATAGCTAGTTGGACAATTGCATAATAGAGTTGATTTCTAGCATCCCAATCTAGAATAGATTCTTTATTAAGGGCAATTAAGACTTTCATACCACTAGTTGACTCTTTGAGTAATGTATTAATCCTATTTGTAAATGCAATATCATTCTAGGCCAAAATATTTATAAGAGGAGGTTATGTCCACTTGCTTATTTCCTAGACTAAATTTGTATATCTTATTACATGGCACAAATCATAATTTTAGTGTTACGTGCATTAACTTAAATTTTAAAATTCTAACAAAAATCATTAAGAGTACTAAGCATTTGTTGCAATCCTTTGTAGAGTTCAAAAATAACACAACATCATCATTATAAAGTAGGAGTTTGAGAAGACTATTTCTAATTGTAATTAAAAATTGAATTGTTATTTTATGCATCCATTGTTCAAATTCATCAATCAAAAGCCCAAAGAAACTAGGATGAAAAGCACATCTTGTTTTACACTAATCTTACTTATTTGTAAACCAAATGCATAACTCTTTGTAAAGCTTTTGGATAGCAAATAGCAATGTGTTAGGAACTCCTAATTTTTCCAAACGCCTCAATAACTTGTTGCAAATGAGCAAACCATAGGTCTTAGAGAAGTCTACAAAGCAAATAATTTTTTTCTCATATGGACTTTTTGCTCTATTAATAAGATATTTTAAAGTGATGAGAAGGTCATGATAAAATGTTGCTGCCTAAATTTTGCTTAAATTACCTATATCTTACATTCTTCAACCCATCTTCCAAGCATAGATTCTAAAACAATGCCCAAAATCTTAGTAAAAGTATTAGTAATTATAATTAATCTATAATTATTAAGATCTTTTTTGTTCCCTTCACTAAAGAGCAAAATTGCCTTATTGATGCATCATTTCTTTCTTAAGTCCACTTGCCCAACTAAATTTAACTTCTTCCAAATGATATTTCAAACTAATGTTGCTTTCCATTCAAGCATTTTTCCTAACAATTTGTTTACATCAAAAACTTTTTTTGATGTCAATTTTTTTATCCTATGCATTGTATCATTAAATGAAATGAATTGTTATGAAACTCTTTAACATGACTATGAATATTTTAACATAACTATGAAACAAAGTCTAAATTTTCAATATCTTTGAGAGAGAAATCATACTCCATTCTACTATTACTTTACTTTGAAACATAGATCATTTGGTTAAAAGTAGAGAACTTGTGATTGCACAATCCCAAGTTTGACTTCAAGGAATTTCAAAGAAATGTGTTATGTCAAGGCAATGCTAAAAATATACATTCAACTTACTAGTGGGTTAGCACATGTGGATGAATAAATGCATCAAAATAATGCTAAAAGGAAAAAGAGAAGACTACACTCCTCTTGAACTCTTAGAATAAAAATTCATTACTTTATTATTTAATTATTTTATTTTGGCCAAGAGGCCAACTACCAATTGTACATTACTAACGCTAAATAATATTCTATTCATAACACAGAGCTTCTTGGTAATACTAAATACTATTTCATCCCTTACGAAACCTATTTTTCATCTATAACAAAACTGTTTTACACCATTTCATAACTAAAATTCAATTTTGTTTGGTTTTGCATTGTATGTGCTTAGCTTTATATATTACCATTCTTGGCAATTTTATTGCATGTATCCTATTAGATTCATTAGAGAAACAAACTATACTATTGGGAATATATACGACATTTTTTATTTCTCTATTAAATAATTTTCAATATCAAAATGTGAAGAATTTGGTAAGGATGCACATCTTTCTTTATGAGAACAAAAAAGATTCTCCCAACCAAATTATAAATATATATTATTAAATATATAACTAAGCTAGTTTATCATTAGTTATTCAAGTTTTTTTAAGCCTCAAAAAAGCTATATTGCAACATTGATACAACTTCTAAATCTTAAAACTATCCTTCATGCAATTTTAAGTACAACTACAAAATTTTAAAAATGTTATAATGTCATTCTATTATAATCCCTCTTTCAAATATTATTAAAGTGTGGGGTGTCAAATCCTATATATATATAATAAAAATTTAGAGTACAAAACTAGATGAATACTAGAGAGACAAGAAACTCAAAATCAACAAAAAGAAAATGCCTAATGTTGTTGGGAATGCCTTTTCAGGTTTTCATCCTTAAAGCCAATCTTGAAAAGCCTTCCCTTTGGGGGTAGGAAATTAGACATTCCATAAAAAGATTAACATTAGGTAAAAGGGGAGAAGGCCCCTACTGTATCAATAGAATCAACATTATCAAAAAATATTATATTCATATCTTGACCAATAGCTACAAACAAATTTATAATAGTTAAAATATCTTGAACATGTTGTCCATTCTACAGATTTGGCATGTAATTGCCAATATATAGATATCTTTTACGTTTTTTTATTACAAAGAACTATTTGAAAACTATCTAAATCAACAATAGGTTTATGTGAAACCTTAGGTACACATATTTGTTTCCCATTAGTCATTAAAGAATTCTCTGAAATTGATTTGATTGGTATATTTTGTTGAACATTAGTAAAAAAAAAAAGGGTGTGTTAGCTATTGAAATATCAATAGAAGAAATTGTTGCAAGATTTGCAACAGCATTGGTAAAAAAAACCTTAGCAAAATCTACAACATTTGTAGAAGAAGCCTTGTTATATTTATAGTAGCTTGGTGCTAACGTACTTGTATAGCTTTTTTTCACAACATAAAAGGGCATGAATTAAACATATGACCCTCTAAATGACAATATTGACATGGCTTTAAAAGATTGTAATAAACAACCTTCTACCCATAATCAATTTTGCCAGCATGCAAAAGAATTTCTCACTTAAGTGAAACAAAATCCACCTTAATCATACATCAAATTCTACGAAAACCACTAGTTGTAGCTAAGGTTCCAAAATGGTTAACTGGCCTAATTCGAGAGTATCTTTTTCAACTTTTTTAAAAATCAATGGAAAATTCAACAATTCAACAAAACAAAGAACTCTTCAAAATTCAAAAGATGTTGAATTAAAAGAGGAATTCCACTTTCAAATAATTAATAAAGCATGACAATGATTGAAAAAACCAATATCAAAGGCCTTATAAACCATCGCCAAATCAACAAATTCTACCAACAAAAATGAGTTTTATAGATAGCATGCATGGATAGCATGTAATCCTTGATCTTTCCAAACCATAGTTAAATGACTTAAAAAACTTGAGAACATGCCTTCCAAAAATTTCATAAATAATAGATTCATATAAATCATTAGGTAACTTGTAGAATGGAAAAGAAGCAATGGATCCACTTGAAGAATCACCTATTGAATCTGAGCATATTGCATGTAATTCCAAATAGATTTGCAAGAAAAATATCAAATCTACTTTAAAAAATCAGATTCACTAAAGCAACATCCAATGATTTATATATTTTTCAAAATGTTATTAAAATGTAACCTCTAAACACTACATTACAAAAAAAAATTGTCAACATTTTTCTAATAAGTAGTTTGGTTTGCTTAAATTCCTTTCATCTTGTTGATCGTTAAGATCCAAAAAATAATCTCATTATGCTTGAAATCTTATTTTTATTAATATAATCACTTTTTATTTATTTAAAAAAAGGTGGTGTGGTTGGTTATCTTGATGTCAAATACAAGTAAAACCCCAGACCTCTCACAATCTAGTACAAGGTTCAGCATGGCACAGCACCAAAACTATCTAGTCCTAACTACCTACATATCTACAACCATTGCAGAATCAAGGCCATGTAGTTCTCCAAGTGAGGGTTGTATGAAGAGAGCTTTGAAAGGGATGCAACACAAGGGAGTCCTACTGCTAGCTTGGTATCACTAAGCCGGGATGGATTTTCTAACACTTGAGTGCCACCCAAGGGTGCCTCAAAGTGTTTCAGGGTCCCCAAACCATGGGGAGAGTCAAGGAAAACCTCTACCCTAAGACATTTCTCACAATCAAGTATTGTATTAAATAAGTGTTTCAGGGTCCCCAAACCACGGGGAGAGTCGAGGAGAACCTCTACCCTAAGACATCTCTCACAATCAAGTATTGTATTAAATATATGTCCTATAACTAAAAAGACATAAAAAACGTTGGATCATTAGTTTTATGCAATGTTGAAGTTTCACCTCTTTTTGGTATATTCTTCTCTAAAACCAAAAAAAATACTAAACTTACAATGAAGTCCAACATCCATTGATAGGATAGCTTGAGCACGGGGCTCACTTACCTTCAACGAATTAGATGCATTGAAACTTCGGCACGTAAACCAAAGAATGGTTTTATTCCTTTCCAGCCGTTCCTTGCCAGAGAACGAAAAATACAAGGATTGGTACAACAGCCGAAAGATACCAAGAACGGTATCATGGCATGTAATTATAAGTATTCATGCAAGTAAGTCACCAAAACAAGCCAACAATTTGATCATAATTGATGACCGAATCATCTGTAAACAGTATCAGGGCAGGACTCATAGAATTCCCTGTTAATTGCTAATGGTTAAAAAACAAAACCCAAAAAGATATAAAAAGGAAGGTATTTCAAAATGAATGGTTACGCACCTTACCTTTTAACTTATGAACACAGTCCTTTTGATGCTCTTCGGCAGTTTCAATGTCAAAGTGTAAGAAGCACAATCATCACTCCAGCTACGTTGACTACTCAAATAGTCATTCAAATTCATGTACTTTCCCCATGTACAGAAGACGAAGGTCGAGATCTGATTTCCCAGAGCTCAATATCGCTTCCCCGATCATATTCTTGAATATACTGATGTATTTTTCCAATATCAATCTGTTTTCCAATGAAGTAGGGCTCATCTATGCTTGCTCTCCTTGGAGTCAAGGAACCATCTAAAAGTTCAAGATATTAATCCTCAATAAAGCAAAAGCGGGAATGTTAAGGCATGATGCTTTGATTGTAAGTTACCTGGAGATTCAGGTATTTCTTCAAAAAATGTGCGAAAGTAATCATATCCATGAGCAACAACATCAAGATCCTCCATGGTAAAATTGTACCGTTTTTCTAATGACAAGAACAGAATCTGCAGTAGAGGTTTTGTAAGTTGTAAGATTTAGGTGGGAAGAAACAGCTGAACGTAGAAATAAGTTAAAACCCACCTTTTTTGATTGAGGTGGCATTAATTTCTCTAGCATGCTAAAAAAGGCATAAGTCAAGTCATTGCTGTAAATAACATCAGCAGCCAGAAATACATTGGCAGACTGCACTTTTTCAATGTCAGAAGATGTCCAGCTATAGTTATTCTTGTCCCTTCACAGCCAGAAAAGATTCCGTTTAGGAAAAATTATAATATTCATACATTATACGCTTCACTGTGTTGAAATCAACATAAAATGGGCGAAAGAAGCAAAAGATGTTGCCTGGTTGAGTATTCATCATCAGCAATTCTCTCTGGAGGCCATGAACCATTCCAATCCAACTGGCGTACCAAGACTGAATCTTTATCGTATTTGAATGTATGAGAATTGAGCTCAATATTGCGGAAACAGTTTTCCAGAACACTATATTCATAGTCTGCAAAAGTTAATCAAAAGACAAAGGGATGTTCAGCATTCTAAAAAATGGACTAAAATTAAATGCCATAGTTTATGTCAGAACTCTCATAACCTAAATTATAGAAAATACTTTGACATGAACATATATTCCTTCCATCTTTAGTTAAAATAACAACTTTCAAATGCATTGCCTCGATATACCACCAGCCAAATACGGAAAAACTACAGTTAATAAAATTTATTGAGGAACCTTAACAGTGAAAAATGCAACTTCATAGTTTCTAATTCCGAAACATAGAATACATTGACAATGGTCAATTCATGTATGCACGGCAAAGATCGACTCTTTCAAATACTTACCGATGAAGGAACCATATCAACAAACATTTTGCCAGCACTAGTTGTGTTGGTGGTGAAGAACCTGAAGCAAGCTGCTGGCTTCTACCTTACAGATTTTTGTAGTTTCAGATTATATTTTTATATTTAGCTCTTAAGATTGAGATGTACAAATGGATGTAATATATTGTAATGCTCACATATGGCATGAACTTAAACCATTCACAAGTTAGTGGGTCCTTGGTTTAAAGAGTTACATTTCTGAAACTGAAATTTTTACTTGCATTCTTTGAGACCCTTTGGATCTATGAGATCAGTTTCAAATTTTCCTTTTATGGAATTTTTTTAGAAATTCATAATTCAGTGTTGACCACTAGAATTGAACCTGTAACCTGGAGTTATCAAGCCAAAACTCTGACCACTCAGCTAACACCTCATTGATGGGAAATAATAAGTACATATCCAAAACTATCATGACAAAAAAAAAGCAATTGGAAGTGGGTCCAAGCCCCCACCTAAAAAGACAGAAGCTCAAGTTATCAATTCCATTATCCCTCATCACAATTTATGCATGTTGCTTAGCATTATGCAAACTAATCCTGGAGTCACTGAACCTAGTCATGGTTTCTCAACGACACCCAGAAGCTTCTAGAACTTCTAAAAACGTCATCTATGACATTACCATAATATGCTAGCATTGCTATCTACATCTAACAAGCAACCCCTTAATGCCAATATCTAATAATTGACATGACCATAATATGCTAGCACTGCTATCTACATCTAACAAGGAACCCCTTAACACCAATATCAGAGTGAAACTTTGAAACACACCCCTAGAATCAAGACCCCTTTACCTCTGCCCTACTTAAAGACATGCCACATCCATACAAACTCAAACTAAGAAACAAATGTAGAAATATAACCTGAAGCCACCAAAAACCATTGTAGCATACACAAGCAAGTACTTCAGGTTCTTTACCACGTAGTGAATAAGGCAAAAACCCAACAACTCAACAATTTCCCCTTCAACCTAGATAGTAAGAGCTCATACAAGTTCAGGAGGTAGTCAGGAGGATCCAACTCGATTTTCTCAAACCTTCAACAATAACATGGTCCCACTAGGCTCTACAAGTTTTATAACTGCTACAGTAGGCTATGCAAAACATGTCAACTTTGATATCTGCCTCTTTTCTTGGTTCAAGTTTGAACATCCTTGTTGCATAGAACTACTTTTATGTGTTAGCAATTCACAAAGCAATCCTTCTTTTTCCTTGAAGCATACTTCCACAGAAACAGTTCCTTCTATAGATAGCAATTTTTCTCATCCTGCAAACAAGCAGAAATTCTTTCATCTACATATCAAGAATCAAACTGTCCTAGTACCCTTGTCTTCACCTTGAAAATCCAGCAGAGAACTCCTGTATCCCAAATTCAGCAATGGGAAGAAAATTCCATTTACCACCGGTGAGTTGCAAAAATCTCCATTTTACCAACACCCCATAGGAAATTGCATCCTTCTTTCTGGCAGCAACCTGCAGGAAATGTTTTATCATGCTAATAGCAACCTAAAAGAAAACTCTACCAACAACAATCTGCAGGAAAAACTCCATCTTGATTATGACCTAGAAGAAAACCTCATTCTACTACCCACAATCCCTAGGAAAATTTCATCTTGCAAAACCCAGCTTGAAATATTGTGTTGAATCTCAATTAAAAACCATTACATACCTAGTTGCAAACCTTGCAACAGGCACAAAATGTGTATCACCAAACATCCAGTCACAAAATATATGTTGAATGTTATATTCTATATTGATGCACATTATGTCAATAGAAATATCTCCCCTTCCACAGATCATGCTTTTCCTCAGCCACAAAACAATCTCACCTCGTGGCAACAACAGTAAAATAGAAAAAAGAATTTTTTATAAAAAATCCATAACATTCTAGCACAAATTTTCCCTTATCAAAGTACAAATATGAAATCAAAACATCAAAACTCTTACAGAAATCATCACCTTTGACATAACCACGTCCACATGAATTTTGCACTTGGCTAAAATGATTGTTACGTCACATTTTTCCCTGGATAGATGTGTTTACAGCATGCTGACCAAACCACCCAATGCATTGTAGGAATTTTGTATCCCAATTGAACCACTAACTTTGCAACAAAACAATACAACATCTTGGTTGAATATCCTATGTTGCCACAGGACATTGCAGCATCACAACTGGACTACCTACTTTCTCATAGAACCCATTTAGCATCCCAGCCAAATCACTTACATAAATAAGCAAAAATAAATATAACATTTTATGCATGGTGACTTAGATGGTTTGGGCATGTGCAAAGAAAATCAAACAACAAGCCAATAAGAAAAGGTTGCTATATCATTGTTCCAGGAAAGCCACCAAATGGAAGACCAAAAGGAAGACCAAAAAAGACATGAGAAAAAACAATTGAAGGTGATCTAAAGAAATTGCAAATAACTAAAGATCTAGCTCTTCATAGAGGCAAATGGCACAAAAAAACTCATGTAGCCAACCCTGTTTTGTTGGGACCAAGCTAGGATGATGATGATGATGATTTCATAAATTCTCCAATCTTCATGGCCTTGCAAATGAGGTGTTAGCCTAGTGGCAAAGGTCTTGACATGGAAACCCAACTTCATAGGTTCAATTCCAATGTGAAACATTGAATTATATACAGATTTTGTAAAAGGGATTCTAAAACTACTATCACCCAATAGATCCAAGAGGGGTCTCAATGGATGTTTCATTTCAGTTTCAAAATTTTCAAACTTTTATACCTTTTCTTATGTGCAATCAAAGAAAACCATGAAAGAAGGAAAACGTGAACTACCTACAAAGAAAAAAATGATGCATTGAAGGCCATCGTGACAGAAAATGTAATTGAAAGTGCCTC
The DNA here is from genome assembly GCA_015680685.1 of Gnetum montanum. Lineage (NCBI taxonomy): Eukaryota > Viridiplantae > Streptophyta > Gnetopsida > Gnetales > Gnetaceae > Gnetum > Gnetum montanum. The sequence continues at coordinate 87,490 of MNCI01028006.1, read as the reverse complement.
TCAAGCTCCTACCAAACCAATGTGAATACTCAAGCAATCATTTCCATTATCATTCATCACAACTTATACATGTGCTTGCTTATACATAAACCAAGCCAATCCTAGATTCATCGAACCTAGTTATTGTTTCCCAACTATAATCAGAAACTTCTAGAACTTCTACAAACTTGCTCTAATACTCATATGCAGTAAATAATGCAAGCTAGCAAATGCAAAGGTGAATAAAATGAAAGGGCATGGGTAGAACAGAAACTCTAGCATTTAAATCTTTGTATGAATCTATTCAGTTACAATGGCACCAATAACTTATGAAAACGCCATCTGAATAAAAAAAATGAATACTATGAAGTTTTGCACTTTGTGGCTATTAGATAAAATATGAATTGATATTTTTAAACAAAATAAAAAGTATATCCTGGACCCCTTGGATCTGTTGGACAAGTTCAATTCGCTTGTATATCTCAGCATAACTCATTGAGATCAAATATATAACTTGTAGGATGCAAGTCACACACCTTAACCATTCTAAGTATTATGAGGTTTTATAATGGCTCATGAGAAGGGGAAAATCATATTTTAATAAACCTTAAAACATGGCAATACTTAAAACACCTGTAATAAACACAGTTTTTGCTGTACGACCAGCTAATATCCCGACCAAACCTGACAGGAATAGATTTGGCTATTAGTAAATAAAACTCCTTATATAAAGAACTAAACATACATGTTATTATTCTCATACAGAATTAACCTAAATTCAATTACCTGTACCAGCTCCCAGTTCCACTGCAATTGCATCATTTAGTACATCAGAATCAACAATTGAGTTTAAAACAAAGTCACCAAGGAGCAACGATGCTCTCCAGATCTGGAAAATAAAGACATTGTGTGGCTCAGTACTGCTTGCATGTGAAAAGAGAAACATAAATTAAGCAAGTTTAGATAAAATTTAAATTACCTGTAATCCAACCAGTGGAATACCAGTTTTTACATGGTGATGAAGAACAATAACATCATTTGTCTAAATTAAGCCACAAACACAAACATGGTTACATTGCATTGTATTCAAATCTAACAAGACCATCTGTAAAGAACTTCTATGAAAGAAACAGTGTTTCAGAACCTACTTGTTTCTAGCTTGCTAAAATTCAATTCCTAGGTTGAGAATTATTGTACATAATCTAAAATTGGGTAAAATAATATGTAGCAAAGAAATCATTGTATGAGATTTTCATATGCATTTCTGAGATAAGCATGTAGTAATTTGTGTCAGCATTCATATTATCATCATCATTATGTTGATTGCATTGCTTCTGGTTTCTATCACCAGAAAATTAATAATGAAAGGAAAAACGTTTAACGAGTTGTATGTGTACATCCCACAATACATCAAATGAATACACTGACAGATTCTGGGCTTCCAAAACAAAATGCTGAAAAACAATTACCCAATGCTTTACCAACAGGTGGGAAAAAAATATTGTCCAAGTCAAGTTTTAAAATAATTACCAGAAAAGGTTGACAAAGTGTAGCAGTTAAGAGCGCATTGCTTGAAGTCAATGCAAGAAGATTTGCTGAAATGATAAGATATGAATAATAGCAAAAACCGCAAAAGTGCAAAAATAAAGGCAATACAAATGAGTGAGACAAATACCAGAGAATTTCTTTGTACGGTATAAAATGAGGTCTCCTTCTTCATCAATTGCCAATTCTGAAGTTGATGTTATTTTCTCAGATGACCTGCAAAAAGTATATATGTCTAAGATATCCGAAAGTCATGTTATGACATAATAATAAGACACAAGGTGCACAGAGACAGTTAAAATAATAAATAATGTTCACTGATTTCAATTGCATTAACACTAATTTAAAAACAGCCTACTATTTTTCAAGTAGTGGGTAGTTATTATAATGTGAAGGCAATTTTCTTGTAAACTGTAAGTTCAAGATGCTATTTTACTACTAAAGTAATTCTTGAAGACACATAAGAGCAGGGACAGTATTTTCAAAGAATACAATGGTTGAAGACTTGAGACATTTCATTAAAGGAGATACAAAGTAATCCAAAGTATATTTGTAAGTTGGTTTGACTGTGGTTTCTAACAAAGTTATGGTTAAATGTAGAAGACAAGAAAAAATTTTATTTGGAATATATAAGAGGCAATTAGTTAAACTCAGAAGTTCATAATCTGTTAGCTGTACTCCTGATGAGATGTTGCATTTTCATCAGCATGCTTCATTTGATCTTAGAATAAAAAGCAAAAAATGGATGCCAATTCCTAAAGAAGAACACACATGTACACTATGTGGTTCAACAGATCTTGAGGATGAGTAGCATGTTTCTCTTAGTTGCCCTCAAACTGACCATTTGGGATAAAAATATAGTATTATAACAAAAGGTTTATACAATCTTTTCTTGTTACATCCTGTGTTAGCCAGCAATTTTGTTAAGTTGATATTTAATTTTTATAATACAAATGTAATATTGGTCCAATAGATCCTTTGGGGGTCTTTCAACATAATAAAACCTAGAATCCCTATTGATTATTGATTTATTTTCAATAGGGATTTTATATGACTAAAATCTTATAAATCTCCATTAAAAGTCAAAATCAAAAAGTCTTACTAATGGCATCCGTTAAGTAGATTTAGTCAATCCCAACCAAGAAGTAAAATAATGTGTCATCATATTTGTTATCTTCTTTTTTCCTGTTTACCTGGAGGAAAAAAGATGTCAAGCTGCTATGAGCTTCATGCTTGTAACCATAATGATCTCCTGCCATTCCCAACAGTTATATTTCGACCTTCAAAATCAATGATTCTTTAAATGAAATGACTTATTGTTTCTGGTCAGTCCCATAATAGCTATCCTAACTGCCACTGCTAGTTGGATTGGCCATAGCTACGTCAGATGTTATTCATTCATATTCTCTTCTTGCCTAGAAGGGTTTGTAGGTTCTCTTAAAGTGAAACGAAAGGTCACAATTTTCTATCCTCTTTTGTCAGTTCTGTTTCAAGCAGCAAAATTGTACTGCCATATTAATTGCTTTTCCTATTTCAACTTTCAGTCTTTTATTCTTGAAAATACCATATGAAATATGCATTGCAGGGTAGAACTCATAACAGCCCACTTAAGTAACTTATCCATCTCAAAACCATCATCATAAGGTAACTGTAGGTACACTGAACACTAAATAAAAATAAATTCTAGTGCAAAACCAATATCCGCAATCAAAGTCAATTTAATGAGAGGGACAGAACCAGTTTAAATAGTTGTTTCTTTCATAGCTTTAGGATTTCGAATAAAAAAAAAGCCAGAATCACCTGATGGGAAAACGAGTGAAGGAAGTTTTTATGAACGGTGAACAACCAATGTGAATTTCGCTCATTACCATCTCTGCTTCCTCTGCTTCTCCTTCTAAACGTTCGCCGCTTTCGGCTTCCTTGGGATCCATCAGTATCAACCCTCAAGTCTCAAGTCGCCAGGACAACCCTCAAGTCGCCAGGACGAAAATATTGCCCCAACGAAGTTTATTACAATACCAATTGAACCGCCCCATCTGCCAAGGAGTAATTTTAAAGTTAGAACTTTTGGGTCGGTGGGTCGGTGCGTCGGTGGGGGGCGGGGGGCTGTCGGACCCCGAAAAGTTCTATTGATATTAACAGAAAGTTAGAACATTTGTGATGCAATGCCGTATGTGAAATGTCTCTTGGAAGATAACCATAAAATTTTTTAAGAAGATTTTTAGGCTTAAAATTATATATGTTTACAAACATATTATTAAATGAATTAAAAATGACAATGGCTAACACTTCAATAAAACTTGGTGATAATATTTATGATTAACATTCCATGTCATTCAATGCAAGACACCTATAGTGCATTTGGAAGTCACAACCTATTGGGTATGAATTTTATTTATTAGTTCTTAAATGTAGAACATAAGGGTATATAACTTTGAACTTTTTTGCAAAGGCTAACTTGTTATGCACCCATTTCAAGTTCAAACCATCAACATTACTTTTAAGTCAATCATTGATAATTTACTCTCATCGACTATAAGTTCATGACATCCATTTTAAGATATAGCTTTAGAAAAGTAGTGTTATGCCAAACTTCATTACAAGTAAGCCCACCTTTTTAAGTTGAGATTTGTTGCAAAGATTTAGCTTTAGTCTTGTATACAAGCTACTGTTAATTTATTTTTGAGAACTATGAAGGTAACATTGAAGATAAAAGAGAGTCAGATTTTGAAATGGGCGAAGCAAGAAAGGGAGCAAGAGTAGGTACATTTGTGGAGGGGATTACAAATGCCAAAGGGGGAGTGGGGGATGGCATACAGGATGGTGTGGAGGGAACAGTTGGCTCCAAGGGGAGTGGGCCTATGCAGTTGGCTATGGGAGGGGAGGGTAGTGGACATGGATCGATTTGGACGCTGAGGGAGGACATAGGGACATTGCGGGAAGGCCTAGGGATTGGCATGCCTACTAGAGGGAGGTGGAAACCAAGAGCGGAAGGAATTGAAGCTGATATTGGTAGGAGGCTCACATACGACTACAAATGAAAGTCATTTCGAAGAGAAGATACAAAGGATAGAACACAGCCTCATCGGGAAATTCGTTTCAAGGTTGTCAAATCTAGACTCGATCTCATTGTGAAATGGGCATAAACCACGTGGAAAACAAGGGATGTTGGGGTTCGATGCCTGTCAGGGGAGCTACTCTTGTTTATATTCCTAACTGTGGAGGAATAAGACCAGGTTCTAACTAGGAGGCCTTGGTTCAATTGGGTGTGAGGCCTCACCTTAACCCCATGGAGACTAGGGGCACACAAAGAAGAAGATTTGTTTGCTCAAGCACCCATTTGGATTCAAGCATTGGGGATTCCATGGGAGATGTGAGCGCTAGAGTTCCTCAAAGTATTTACAAGCATGTTTGGAGACTTTATTACATTAGACCGATTCACTAACTCTGTGATGCGAATGGGTTTCACACGATGTTGTGTTTGGCACTGCCTTTAGTTGAAAGACCTAGTGAAGGAAGTTTTGCTAGAGTTTCCTAATGGCAAAGAAACTATCAGAATTGAATACGAAAACTTTGAGGAACCTAGTCCCACATTGTAGTGTGGGAAGGGCTATGCAGTCTATGGAAAGATCATATATCTAGTTGCTAACTGCAAAGTGAAGTAGGGATTTGGAGATGCAGTGAAACCCAAAGGTAGGCAGGGGAATGCATCGAGATGGTTCCAAATCCAAAAGGGGTGGGTAGTATCGGTTGCTACGGAGGAGGTGGTTCCTCTAAAGACAACGAAGGAGGTGCAATCGGATGGATCCGAGATGACAAAAAAGCTAGAGAAGGAAGGGGAGTCTACAAATATGAGCGCAGGGGGACTTGAGGGGGAGGCCTTTTTCTTGCAGACCCCCTACACAATAGTGGGGGGAAGAGCGAGGGGGACTGATGAGCGGCTAGGTATCCCTACGCCCAACCATACGAATACGAGCGTTCACGCACGATCCGGTCGAACTCCGTGGACAAGCTAGTTGTGGTATCTAGATACTTACACGTTGATCGCAGTTCGCTATCTTCCCACCTAGACTAGTATTTGCTTTGTCATGTATGGTTTAGTCCAGAGTGAGGCGTATGATGTGATCCTAAACTACTGCTACTCCTAGAGACAATTGAAAATAATATTGATTAAACTAATGAGTAATAGGAAATGAAGTCTAAGCTAACCTAAGTGCGATGAGCTTCCATTCCTTAATCATCCGTACACATCTTGGACCTCATGCACAACTACTACTGGGATTCCCAAGCATAGATCCTATGTACACTACTGGGTTACCAAGTAGTCACACTTAAATGCTCGTGATTAAGTTGTACTCACTATGCATTTAACAACAGGAATAGTAAAATGATGATAAATAAATAGTAACTAAGAAAGCAATAAATAACAATAACAATTAACAATTAAACTAGATAATTAAAACTAAGTGAATGCTGCAATGATGAAGTAATCTCGATCTTTATTTCTGGTCATGTGCGCATCCAAGTATGTCACACTCGAATAAAGGTGCCATACAATTACAAGCATCACACTGCGGGCATGCACTGGGAAAATAATCTAACTCCTACGCAAACAAACTGAAAGAGTCTAGCTACAAATGACAAAAGGATGCCTAAATGAGGTAGAGGGCCCTCTTATTTATAGGCCAGGATAGGCGGCTGCGTAAACGGGGCCTCGTCGATGCGGCCGCATATACGTGGCCCAATCGACGCATCGACTGATTAGCGCTTCATCAGGGACCTATTAATGCCAGAGCTCCCGTCATTAGGAGATTGGGTGTTTATTGTTCCCAGATCTTCCATATTGTCATTGTTGGAAGTTCGAGGGGAGGTCATTCAAACTCTTCCTAGAGGGGCTAAGATTGGCCAACCTAACACACCCATTGCAAGAAGCAAGCAAACACAACTAGAAATAGATTTGGGGATTCATCAAACCTTAAGGGAGGCCTTTGGGAACCGACCATCGGGTTGCCCATGAAGATCCTCTCTTGGAATTATAGGGGCTAGGGTAGACCCTACAAAAGAAATACCTTGAAAGACATTGTTGGGTGTGTAGGTTGTGATGTAGTTTTCTTACAAGAGACAAAGCTACAACAACTAGACTCTAGTTGATTGAGATGGCACAGTTGGAGTGCACAATTAGTTCCCTATAGCAGTAGAGTAGGGGAACTGTGGACAAGTCCCACTGGAGTCAAATAGTTCATTTGGCTCAAGAGAACCTTTGGCTCACAAACATGTATGGGGCACAAAACTGGAAAGTTTGATTATAGGAACTTCGAAGGCTTGCGTTGGTAGTGTCAGATAAAGAGTGCTAGATTTTGATTGGAGATTTTAATCAACATCTTTACCCATGGGAAAAGATGGGAGGATATAACAATATTCCTCTAGGCAACCAAAAGTCACTGAAGTTCCTTCAGTAGCATAGTTTGGTAGATATGGAGATAGAAGGTTGCAATTTCACTTAGGGTAACTAATGGGACGCGATATCGCGGTGCGCCGTCATATCTATAAATAAGAGGCGGCTCTCCCTTATTTCCTCATCCTAGGCTAGATAGTAGGAAAACTCTGGCAAATTGATCACTCCAGAGATAGAATATTTTCCATGTGCCCGCAGTAGGAGTCCTGAAGTGAACAGATCTTTATTCGAGCAAACATTGTACCTGAACACAAGTTTGTGTATAGCAATAAAGACGAGCTTTCCAGATAAACTTTGCAGTGCATGGAATAGGATTTTATTACTGTTATTTATTACTTGTTATTTACTATTTTCTCTCTCAACCCTTCTCTCCTAGTTAAGTGCCTCAGTACGACCACTTCGAACACGTGTGTTACGC
>MNCI01028006.1:66645-79736 GCA_015680685.1 Gnetum montanum | reverse complement strand
AATTAAATAACAATGTCTTCTTCTAGCAAAAGCAATTCACCACCTAGGGAAAATATAAAGGACAATCGGCAATCAAAAATACATAACCTAAATCCGCCAGTTCATCAACAATATAGGGTGGAATATACTCATCCCGATGAGCATATTCCCAATTTTACTTTTATCTTCCATCAGGATGAACAGATGCGCTGGAGAGATTTGCAAGGTAACATCGTGTTACATCTAGATTGGGCAGTCCCAAACATGCTTCTCCGTGCTTTGGCACAAATTGGCATGACAAAATTATATACTGAATACGTTGTGGAAAATTTTGACATGAGGGATTACCATCCCACAACTTTACAACGTATGAGGGACTCAAGGTAGGAGAGCCAACATACACTGTTGAAGGGCAAAGAGGTCCCGCACGTCCTAAGTGAAATGGGAGATGGTGAACCACTTAGAATGGGTTCTCTATTGAAAGATGTTCCCTCTCTTAACGATAGTGAGGAGGTGGGGTATCAGAACCTACGCTCAACGATACATAACATTGGTTCTGATGCCCGTGAACGCCAACTATTCACAGAGGGAACTACAATGCATGACAAGGATGGGCACTTAGATCATCATCACGATCGGGACCAAAGCCACAGAAGTGAAGGTAGGAAACATCGTCATGGCGATGGTTCTCCTTCTTCTTCCCCTTCTTCACATCACTCATCCTCTCCTTCCACCTCTAGGTGCAATCATAGAGAGCACAACGGTGAGGATAGAGGTAGGCAAAATGAGAGACCTCGATGAGAGAGTCGAGAGAGAGGACAAGGGCATGAATGAAGGGAGAGTAGGAAACAACACAGACATCACAAGCACCATGAAAGAGATGATCATGAAGAGCCCCTACTTGCAACTCGAAGTATGCTTGACATAACAGAGGCAATTTGATACCAACAAGGAATTTAAGGGGCAGCCAAATCAAGAATTTAGACATGAAAAATATCCCACGCTTTGAAGGGGGATACAACGCTGATCTGCAACATCATTTATAGGCATTCCATGATGTCTGCACCTTGCAGAACATAGAGAACGAGTGGCAGAAACTCAAGTTGTTTCCCAAGACACTCACCAAGGAAGTAGAGAGTTGGTACCGGTCCTTGGAACTAGAAACCATTAGGAGGTGGAGTATGATGTTAGAACTCTTCAACGATAAATATCAAATGTATTCCAAAGTGTCTAATTTGCGTAAGTAGATCCAAGGATGGAAGCAAGGTACTCATGAACCCTTGGATGCTGCCATGGGCTGCTACTACGCATTATTACATCGTTGCCCGGGCCATGGTTATGCACAGTGGGATCAACTCCGCCACATCATGGATGGGCTAAGGCATGAAACTAGAAGAACCCTTGGGACTTATGCCCAAGGAAGACTATCAGAACTTAGAGCCCATGAAGTTCATCGCTTGTTGGAACAAGTAGCAAAAGAAGAAGGTGAACTACGAAAAAGAGAAAGTGCAGAAGAATATAACCGTGATCCTTCCCTTCAGAAGAAGGGAGTGAAATTTTGTGATGAGGAGGATGAGTCACCACTCAAAGAGTTGGTGAACAAAAAAAACCTTGCCAATTCAAAAGCTAACAATAGAAGTATCAGCTAAGATGGATCAATTGTGGGATTCCTTAGACTCCAGACTTGAAACTATCTTGAAAATTGTAAAAGAGTCTAAGGAGGAACAAAGTAGTGATAAGAACAAGACAAAGTGAAGAAATTCAAGCCCTGCACATAACAAGGGTAAGGGGAAAATTACTATCTTTGATGAAGTTGTGGATTCAGACACAAACAATGACGGTGGATGTGAGATCTGCCATTATGATCATCCTAAGGGATGTTGTCCAATCATCTCACATCTACAAGAATCTGGGGTGTATGCACTTAATCCAAGACTTAACCAACGGTAAACACCCCAAAGATTACCTTATCCTCAAGGTAATTCAAGGCAGTTCCACCAACCACTAACGTACTATCCAAGTGGAACTCCACCACAACCCGTCGGATAGCATCAGCAGTGGAAATACCCACAGTCATGGGGGATGCCACCACTAACACAACAGTACCCTTACTAGCAACCTAATCCTTATGGCTATTATGTGCAGCAACCGGTTTCTCCAAGTGACTCTATGGGTTACACAACTCCCCAACGTCACTACCAAGTTCGGGAGTACTTTAAGAGGACTCCTTCTCCTCCGGGAGGCACCCCACATACTTACCATCCTCCAACTCCATCCACACCTATTCCACCTGTAGTTCCCATACAACCTACTCCAACAATGCAAGGGGAACTCCCCACTCAACCGCAGCAACGTAACGCTACGAGAGTTGTAAATATTCAACCTGCTGTTGGTTCTGACAACTATAAAAAGAAAAGGCCTTTCTTCAAAACCAAAAGCCCAAACAAGCTCTCGCAACAAAAAGCGGTTGAGCCTATGTACATGCCTCCACCATCTAACACTCTGAAGCACCCTTCAATTCAACATCAGAGCTGTATGCATACGGTTATGTTAATGCATACCGTAACTGACTGGATCAAGGTAGGCTACCTTCCCAGGAAACTATCTGACCCTGGGAGTCCCCTAATTTATCTACAAATCGCTGGGAACAAACCACATAAGGCTCTTCTTGACTCAGGTTCCGAAGTCAATTTCATATCACAAGAGATGTATCAAGCCTGGAACCTGCCCCAACTTAAGAAGAGCAACATTCAATTAGAGCTGGCTGACCAGTCCATCACCATTCCTTTGGGATTGGTGAAGGACATTGTTACCATTGTGTGTGGTTGGTCTTACCCAGCTAATTTCCTGGTGATTGAAATCAATAACAACGAAGGGGACTTCCCAATTATAATGGGAAGGCCATGGCTAAGTACAATAGATGCATACCTAGGGATCTGCGATCTTTCCTTGCAGATATCTAACATAAACATTTATGGAAAGATCGAGAATAAGAAAGTTCCATACATCACATACAGTGACTCAGAGGGTGATGACATGGAAGAATGTTCAGCATCTCTTCCATGTAATCGATGTGTCCAAGAAATGCAAATTCAAAGGTTCATGTATGTAGCAACCACACCAGTAGTAGACACCCCGTGGTTGACAGCTACTAGGAAGAGCAAACTAATATGCACAGAATGAATTGAGGAAACAACTCATGCTAACAACAAAGGCATAAACACCTTAGAGTATGAGCATCGCCAACTTCCACCCCTTAATTTAAGAACATTAATCGGGAGAAGTTGGGCACTTCTACGAAATTCAAACAAATGCTCATTATTGCGGATCTCTCCCTTACAATTTAGTCATGGGGGAGATGGCCACCTATGCTGATCCTTGGAGGCCCTCAATTCTTTTAGTTTTTTGTTTTACACATTTTTGTTTTACACATTTTTGTTTAACACGTTTTTGTTTTACACATTTTTCTTACACATTTTTGTTTTCCACATTTTTGTCTTACACATTTTTGTCTTACACGTTTTTGTTTTACATGTTTTTATTTTACAAATTTCTTTAACTCTTCTTGTTTTTGTTTTTCAACATCGTTATACTTTTCCATTTTTTGTGTGTGTTTGTATGTGTGGTATCCATCCTGTAAGTTTGTCACCCAATAAGTGTTCTTCACGATGGTATGAACTATTTTTCCATTGATTGCTAATGTTTGGCTTTTACCTTAAAGTTATGATGTTGATACTAAGGTATGTTTCTTTTGATATGACAGGCAATGAGTCCACTTCATCCATTTATCCACAAGTTCTATGGTCTCTCTTGGCTTGGAAATGTACAGTCCCTTTCATAATAAGAACTTTAACGAATCGGTGACTGGGCACTTCTCAAATTAAGGAATGACTTAGGGTTTGACAAGGATGTGACTTCAAGGGAACTTGATGCTTTTGTGTTGGCCATTCTCTTGGGTGCTTGGATGTTTTCTTCTTGAGTTTTCTTATTGTTCCAATGTTATCCAATTATCGAAAGCTGAGTCAATAAAAATAAGAAGTCTTTGCATGGTGTGGTTCTCATGCATAAAAACACAAAATACAAAAGAAGAAGAAGTGAGAATTCAAAGCACACCCCTTAGACAAAATAATCCTTGGGCTACAAGCACTAGTTATCGAACCAAAAATGTTCCCTCTAACTAAGGCCCTTCTCACTTCCCATTCTCTCCTCATTTGTTGCATCGGAATCATGGTGACTCTTGGGGGTGGCATTCTTGTTACTCAAGGGGATGGATTAGTTGAATGCATTGATGCGAAGTCACTAGATGTGGTTGGTTTGAGGCTGGAGTCGGAATGAGATTTGCCAAGTCACATTAATCATGAAACATACAAGAGGTTGTACACCACCTTGTTCCTGGGATTCCATTCCATTCTCTTCTCTCCATTATTCACCTCATTGCCAATTATATCATTAGTGTATATTTTGGTAGATGCATTGTTTTCTTTTAGGTAAATTCTTGTGGTTAACACTTTAACTCTTGTTCCAAATGACATTCCTAGAGCCTACGGACTCCTTGAATGTGGGTTTGTTAGGGCATTAAGGGCATGAGCCTTCCTTGGGGAGGACCCACTGACATTCCTATTTGGTGCAACAGTTAACTTCTTTCCCTTAACATTTTTGCAATTAATTTTATTTTGTTCATTTCCATCTTGACATCCATTTCATCGATGTCATAGTTGTCCCTTTTTCTCTATCTTTCTTATTCCTTTTCTTTCTCTATTCTAATGCTACCAAAGGTTCGCAATTAGTCATGGGGGTACGGGGCCCGATTTTTTCAATTTTCTCCTAGCCTCGATTTTTTTTCAATTTTTTTCCTAACCCCTACACCTTCATTAATTATCATTAATATTTCTCCAGATCCGTATCGGCCACACCACAACCTAGCCAATGGACTTACACCAAAGCAAGGTATCAATGACATGATGATTCATTTACCCTTGCTAATATAAGACTATGTTGTGTGTGCAGATGGTAATAATGCAACAACAGATTGGATCTGGAGGGAACGCTTGGAATGGAGCAGCACTGGAAGCAACTATGCAAGGAGAAAGATTGATGGTGTGCTTACAGATGGACAATAAAAGGCGCAATCTTGGCGTTGGCAGCAACAACACTTCTTTCTCTCTTTCTCTTTCTTAGCTACCAACTAAGGCCTAATGTTAATGTAATAAGGTGTTCACCCTTGTTGTCTTGAACACCAATTTTGTTATGTCTTGTAATGATGATCCGTTCACATGTCATCCCATTAGTTTCATTTGATTCAATACTCCCATACCTTCCCGATATTATTGTAAGAAACTTGAGGATGAGTTTTCATTCAGTCATAGGGGTATGATGGGACGCAATATCGCATGGGCCGTCATATCGCATCCCCTACGATATCGCAGTGCACCGTCATATCTATAAATAAGAGGCGGCTCTCCCTTATTTTCTCATCCTAGGCTAGATAGTAGGAAAACTCTGGCAGATTAATCACTCCAAAGATAGAATATTTTCCATGTGCCCACAGTAGGAGTCCCGAAGTGAACAGATCTTTATTCGAGCAAACATTGTACCTAAACACAAGTTTGTGTACAACAATAAAGAAGAGCTTTCCAGATAAACCTTGTAGTGCATGGAATAGGATTTTATTACTTGTTATTTACTGTTTTCTCTCTCAACCCTTCTCTCCTAGTTAAGTGCCTCAGTACGACCACTTTGAGCATGTGCATACGCGTGGTGATCCTAACAACGATTAGCATTTGGTAGCCACAGTTCCATCGGTTCAGGGTGTGTACGGTAAGTGGGAATGGATGCTGAAGCTAGGTTAATTCAGACTTAGTTCATTAGTTAGAGTTAGTTAATCTTCTCAACCCTTCACCTCAATAGCAAAGGAGACATAAAACATAAAAAGATATAAAAATCATATACCTCGGACTTACTTAACCATACACCGTAACAACTACAAGTAAGTCTGGGAAGACAACGAATAATTAACCCTAAGTGTTCCATGGGGCATGTAGGCACTTAGTCTACGGAGTTCGACTGAATCGTGCGTGCTACGCTCATATTCATATGGTTGAGTGTAGGGGTACCTCGCCACTGATCAATAACCAAAGGAAAGTGAATGAGCACGTCTAGTCAAGGATCAATTGTGTGTGGATGAGTATAGGTTTAGTTCTTCACTACAATATTCAAGTGACGAGTAGGGAGTGACAGGCATTTGATCATCACTCCCTCTTATGCAATCTGCAAGTGGCATGTGGCTTAGCCCCCAAGCCTTTTAGATTTGAGCGTACATGGATTTCTAAACCATGGTTAAGATTACTTGTACATAATATATGACAAGGGTACTCTGCAAAGGTGGACCCAAGAAATTTTCTCAAACATGGCTTACACATTCTCAAGGGCTAGATCAAGAATAGAGCTATAGCAGATAAATATGAGTTTCAAACCTTCCACTCCTAGTTGCTACACCATCTCACTAATGTGTAAGCAAGGTAGGAGTAGGGTGAAGATCTTCACAAGGAGAAATAAACGTTGTTGAGGGAGTTGCAGGATCTCTCTCTAGAGGAGGAGGTATACTAGCGATAGTGTACTAGAATTACATGGCTTAGGGAGGGAATAAAAATACTAAGTTTTTATTTGCTTCTACAAAGGAGCATGGAAAGGAGAAAAACAAGCTCAGGCTTGTTCAGGAAGGGGTCATGCTGGCAAATAAGGAGAAAATTGTAGATATGATGTGTCAATATTGGGATGAGATTTGGAGGGAGAACGACACAGGTCTTGTATTTGTGCTGATATAGCAAGTACTAGGACTAGTGGACAACCAAGAACTACTTTGTTCATTCACAATATAGGAGCTAGTCACTACAAGGGGATGATGAAGACTAACAAAGAGCTCAAACCTAATAGGTAGCCAATGGAGTTTTTCAAGGCACACATGGACCTGATGGGTGCAAATATTCTAGATGCCTTTAATCACATGCTACACTAGCGGGAGGTGATGAGTGAAATAAATTTTTCACGTGTTATCTTAATCCCCAAAATTTTGATGCCATCATCTCTCGCACACTTTCAACCAATTGGGCTTTGTAACACTCTCCTTAGAATTTTTACAAACATTTTGGTCCAACAGTCAACATTGTTGATGCCTCAACTTGTCAAGCAAAATCGAGCAGGCTTTGTGAAGGGTTATTTCCTCCAAGACCAAGTGCTTCTGATGTAACAAATACTACACTCATTCTAGACATATGGGTTCCTTAGGCTATGTGAAAACCTAGACATTACAAAGGAATATGACATTGTCAACTAGAAAGCACTGTAAGAAATAATGCTATGAAAGGACTTTGTGCTGTGTTTGCAAACTTAGTTGTCAGGATGATACTCGTTTGACATTGAAGGGAGGTTTTAGGGTTTTGATTAACCTAGGCAAGGCTTGTATCAAGGTGAACCCTTATCCCCTTTGATTTTTATTCTAATAATTTGTTACAAGGGTACTATTAGATGGAGGGGTTTTGAGCCATGTTGGTAACTAGGGTGCACTACATTGCAGAGCACTACACAGATGACATGATTATTTTTGCACATGTAGCCATCCCTTAGGCAATAGCCCTCCAAAGAGCATTGGAGCAAATGGAGGTAGAACTGGGACTTATGGTCAATAAGGTAAAGTTCATACTACACCTGATCAATACAGACACATAGGTGAAGGGTTGAATCTATTAGGTCTTAGGTATTTTTCCTGGGATAATGTAGGATTCCTACCTTGGAATGCCAATCTTTGATTAGCACATGAGGCCAGCATGGAATGCACTGCTTTAAAAGTTAGAAATAAAGATGGGACATTGGACAAACCATTTTTTTAAGAAAGGATAAAATAATCCTCGCATCATCTATTCTGATGGCGATGGTGAGATTTATGACCTCCATGACATGACCACCTGAGGAGATGACCCAAAAAATTGATTAGATTATAAGGTAGTTTGTCTAGTTGGGAGGAAAAGGAGGAAGTAAACTACACCTTATGTGCTAGGAAAATACAGCAAAGCCAAAAAATGTAGGAGGAATTAGTATTCTAAATTTTAAGATAGAGGTCCTACTAGGGATGTAAAGGCTTGTCAAC
Organism: Gnetum montanum; assembly: GCA_015680685.1. Classification (NCBI taxonomy): domain Eukaryota; kingdom Viridiplantae; phylum Streptophyta; class Gnetopsida; order Gnetales; family Gnetaceae; genus Gnetum; species Gnetum montanum. The sequence goes on along the minus strand of MNCI01028006.1, from coordinate 71,614 downwards.
AAACTAATGGTGCTGAAGGGACAACCTGCCCAATGGGTCAGCATTATTTGAGGAAAATATCAATTTTGGGAGGTTAGCTCGGGAGGGTCACAACTTTGGAGAGAGCTCTGTCGACATGCTACTCAAATGAGGGAGTGTGATCTACTAGGCATGACCCCAAAAAAGGTAATCCAACATTGTTTTCTATCAACCCTTGGATGGACTATTATATGGCAAGGTCAGCTGCCTAAGAAATTCAAGGTTTTCGTATGGTTGGTTGCTCATAAGGCATTTCTAGTGAGAGGTTTCCTATGTTAGAGAGGTATGGTTATCAACCCCTGATGCCCCCTCTACATGCAGGGTACAGAGATGATTCATCATTTCCCAATGCCCATACATGCTTGACACCTGGTGGGCCATAGAGCTTAGACTACCTATGAGATTGAATGGTGATGAGTGGCGAGATACCCCTACACCCAACTATACAAATCACAAGCATTCACACATGATCTGGTCAAATTCTGTAAACCTTAAGTTCCTAAGTACACTAGTTTTAGAACATGAAATCTAATCGTGATAACCGTTGTCTTCTCAACTATACTTGTGGAGCTCAATTGTATGATTAAGTATAATTGAGTCATGTGATGTTTATTATTTTATATATTATTTATCTACAATTAATAATAGGTTGAAACATAGTTTATAATCAATTTAACTTAATCTAATTTGTGATCAATAACTTACTATCCTAACATAAGTATCTGATCCCACTTTCTATGCACATCCTGAACGTGTATAATGCTACTAGGTTACCAAACGTTAAGCATTGTTGGGGTTACCAAGAGTCATATGCATGGTTGAAGCAGTCGTACTTATGTGCTTAATTAATTGGCTACTATTGAATCTAATTAGCTTACTTTGGCTTAATTACATGGAAACATTAAAGGAAATTTCATAAAACATTAAATGCATAAATAAAGTATTTAAGCTAGCTAATGTGCTGCAAGGTTTGATCAGAAAGCTCTTCTTTATTTTCGCATACACTACCATGCTTAGGTACAACAATGCTTGAATCAAGGTCTATACACTCAATGACTCCTACTGCAGGCACTTTTAAAAATATTCTAACTCTGGAAAAAAAAACAAACTACAAGAGCATTGCTATGATATCACAAAAACTATATGGAAATCATGTGCCCAAGTGCTATATTTATAGGCTGACATATACCCCACGATATTAGATATTCAACATTGCATCCTGGGGCCTGATATCAAGTATCCGATATCATGTATCCAATATTGGAGCTAGTCAAAATGTGACTCATCATACCCCCACAACTAAATGAAAATTCATTCTCAAGCAAACAAAAGGAGGAACAAGTTCCTTATAAAATATTGGGAAGGTATGGGATTATTGACTAACATGCAAATTGACTGAGATGAAATAGACTAATTCTAAGTGCTCGAGTGTATGGATTTACAATCATTTACAAAATTCGGTGTTCATGATAAGAGAATTGAACACCCTAGACAAAATTGACATCCAACTCCTCTAGCAGTAGAAGGATGAGTGAGAAGATTCAATGATCATGAAGGATCTTTGTCACATGATGCTACTACTTATTCTTTGGTGAAGACAGTCCCACTTCCAGTCTGTGCTTTCTACTATAATCACAACAAAATTATGGATTAGTATGCAATGTGTAACATATAGCTTTTAAGTACCTTATCTCATTGGCAGTTACACTTGGTTGGTTAGTGATTATGGTGGATTGATTTCATTAATAGTGTTAGTGGAAAGGTTGAAAAATAGGTGAAATGGATAAGCAGTCCATTAAATTCTAAAAAGTTTGAACATGATGAAATGCCTAAAGAGGGTTTAAGAATTCACAACAATAAAACATGATTACACTGAAAAATGTTGTGAAGATGCACACAATTAGATGTCATTGATGGTATGCAAAAGGATTTGATTATGAGAATGTCTAAGGGTAAAGAACTTAACTAACCCAACCAAAAGTTATGCAAGTGGGTCCTCCCCAAAATAGGCACTGACCTTTTATTGCCTTTGCATAACTTCAAACCAAGGAGTCCATGGACCCCATGGATGATTAATGGTTATGGAAAGTTAAGGACAAAAACTTGGAAGAAAATACCTATGAATTTTGACATATCAAACCATGACATCGAATAAGAACACAAAATCGGTAGTGAGGTGAGACATGGAAAGCACAAATGGATGAGAGAGAGAGCGAAATGGAGTTCCTGATTAAGGTCACATGAAGTCCCTTGTGAATTTTTTGGTTAAATGACCTAATAAAATCCATTGTTAGTTCATACCAAAACCAACCATGTTCAGTGACTTTGCATCACCATTCCAAGACCAGTCCACCCCCCTAAGACATAAGAGTGCTCACATAGAACAACCACCATTTCTTATTAAAGAAGAAAAGAGAAGTAGGAAGTCAGGAAGGGCCTTAGTTAGAGGGGATATTCAGGCATGGGTAACATGTCTTTCTAGTCCCATAACCAATGCTTGTAGCCTATTTAGGGGTGTGCTTTCAATTCCCATCATTTTTTTATGATGGAAACCACACCATGCAAAGACTTATTCAACTTCCTATTATTGGTTGACACAGAATGGTAAGAAATCCATAAAAACACACATGCATCCAAGTAAGTATAAAGGCACAAAGAGTATTGAGTCCCCTTGAAGCCACACCCTATTCAAATCCTTGAATCCTTTCCAAATCCAAAACTACCAAAGTTACAAGTTCATTAAAGTTTTATTAATGAAAAAAAAGACCTCATACTTCTAGAACAAGGAAAACCATAGAGTTTTTGGATGGGTGGATGTTATGGACTCATTGCCTATTTCATAAAAAAGAAACCATGTCCTAGTTATCAATAACAAAATTCAAAGCTAGAATCCAGACACCAACAATCAAATAACTAGATAGCACATGCCCACATTAATCAAACACATTGTACCCAATTGGCAATAAGGTAAGATATTATTAAAACATAATAAGAAAATCACATCCAAAATAAAGAAAAATATACAAGAAAGTGTAAAATATTTAAGAAAAAAATGTACTAACGATGTTATAAAATAAAAATTTTGAAAAATTAATAATGTAAAAACCAAAAAGATGTAAGATAAAGAATGTGTAAAATAAAAAGTTGTAAAAGTAACAAGGTGTAAAATAAAAATGTGTGAAACAAAAATATTAAAAATTAAGGAGCCACTTATATAACTAGCATGAATGGCCATCTGCCCCATAACTAAGTTGAAAGAAGGAGATCTAAAAGATTCAGCGTGGTTGTCCATTTGATGAGGCATTTGTTGCATTAGCTGGCTTAGGCTCATGGAAAGGCTTAACTTGTTATATGTTAACTAGCTATTTTCTATCTAGGCTTTCAGGTTTGTAGATCATCATGATCCCGGAAGAGAAAGTTTCATAAATTATATAAGGTCCTTCGCACAACATCTAGAACTAAGTTTGTTGAGGTATGTGTGTGGGGTTCCAGTAGAGGACCTTATCTCCCAGTTGAAATTTGACTTTTCTAATTTTAAGGTCATGAGACCTTTTGTTGAATGCCTTGTGCAACTCATTAGACGATAGGGCCACCAATCAATTTTTGTCTAGTAACTTAAGATTCGTTAATCTTTCTTTTTGTGCTAGACTCAAAATCATAGGCTATTGAAAGTGTATAGAGCTAGGATTGAATAGGAAGTGTTGGTAATTGTTTGTACACTAGCTCATAGGGAGAATAACCTATAGGAAGTTTTCATGTTGAACAATAGGCCTAGAGGGCATCATTGAGTTCTATGCTCTAGTCTTTCCTATATTCACTGGCAGTTCTCATTCGTATTTTTGTGATTTTCCTATTTGTAACCTTAGCTTAACCATTAGTTTGGGGGTGGTAGGGTGTTGTTAGTTTATGTTCAACCCCTAAGCATTGCATAAGCTTCCAAAAGGTAGTGCCTGTAAAGTGGGTTTCATTGTCAGAAATTAATGCATGTGGCACATCAAACTTGTTTACAACATTTCATTGTACAAATTGAGTAGTAGTAGAAGATGTATAGTTAATGACAGTTGCTACTTTTACCCATTTCGTACAATGGTCAACAGTGACTATGATGTACACCTTTCCATTTGACATGGGCATGATGGAATCCATGAAATCAATGCCCCATATGTTAAAGGGTTCCAATGGTTTAATTCACTTTTTAGGTTCCTCCATTCAAGCAGTCATTCCATTGTCTCATTGGTAGCTGATGAGACGCGATTCGCATAGGCCGTGATATCGCGTACGCGATATCGTAGTCCACCGCCATATCTATAAATAAGACGTGGTTCTCCCTTGTTCGGGATCCCAGTTTTAGAGTAACGAAGCTTTGGCAGTTTGATCCCTCCAAAGTTAGATTTTTTTCCCGTGTCTGCCTGCAATGTGGTGAATGTAATTGTACGATGTCTTTATTCGAGTGTGCCGTACTTGGACACAGACATGATCGGCAATAAAGATCGAGATTACTTCATCATTGCAGCATTCACTTTGTCATTTATTTAATTGTTATTTCTTTAATGTTATTTACCGTTTTCTCTCTCACCCTTAAACTCCTAAAACACAGAACGAGTACAACTTGATTACGAGCATTTAAGTGTGATTGCTTGGTAGCCTAGTGGTGTAGCTAGGATCTACGCTTGGAAACCCAATGGCGTATTTGGGATCTGCGCTTGGTAATCCCAGTGGCTTACCTAGGATCTATGCTTGGTAGTCCCAGTGGTAGTCGTGCACGAGGTCCAAGATGTGTACGATTGATCAAGGAATCGGTTGCTCGTTCGCACTTAGGCTAGATTAGATTTTCTTACCCTTTACCTCCTAGTTTAGCTTAGTTAATATTATTTTCCACTGCCTTCAGGAGTAGCGTAGAATTAGGAAACACATCATACACCTCATCTGGACTAAACCATACGTGACAAAT
>MNCI01028006.1:52747-64793 GCA_015680685.1 Gnetum montanum | reverse complement strand
TTATAAAGTGTGTGAAATCCAAGGTGATAAATATGGACCAGCTTCAATATTTCCAATATGTAGGGATCCTTATTTTTTATTTATTAATCCTTTCCATACTCAACCATTTAGTTATGGGGGATATCCCCCATTTCAATTAGAAGCAGGATTAATAAATATTTTCCATTTTCTTTGATTTTTCAACTTTTTTTTTCCAATTTTTCATTTTTCAACTTTTTTGTTTTATTTTTGTGTGTGTTTGTATTTTCATGTTTGTGCAAGTAATCTCATCTATGAATAAACACTCATGTGGATCATTGGTTGAGATGTGTTCTATGTTATTAATTCATGAGTGATCAATTATTTGAAACAGTGAGCCCACTACATCCACTCATCCACTCTATAAATAAAGAGGTTCTGTTCGAGGGTACAGTGATATTCTTGAAATTTCTAAAACTTAAAATTAATTATGTGTTCATTGTATCCAAAATGAAGAAGGATGGACCAAGAGTGGATGATTAGGTTACAAGGGGACTTGTGGATTCTCTTTGCTGACATCTGTGGGAGTTATCATGCAATATGGTTGTACTAAGATCCTTGTAGATCTAATGAAAAATTGGAGTAAGAGTAATCAAAAGGGCACTCGAAAATGAAACACTATTCTAGGGGGTCCCACTGGAAAGACATGTACCCATGCCTAAAGGTTGGCGATTTCTCTGGATTTAGTAAAGTGAAAAAGAGAAAAAAAAGAAGAGAGAGAAAAAGAAAAAGGAAGTGCCATAAAACAAAAATCACTCCTCCCTTGTACTAAACGCCAAGTGATCATACGCCTTGTTGTTTTGGTACTCTCATAGTTGCTCATCATTGGATGAAGCAATGCGATGTCACTAATAGAAGGATGGACTTGGTCTTGATCTTGGAACGATGGGTTAATGACACACTAATCATGCTTTACATGGAGGATTCATTGTGCCCTGAGTTAGATACCTAATGCCCCAATTTCTACAATCCCTTTCTATACTTCACCTCATCTCACTGTTCGTATAATTGTAGTTCGTGATCCATGTAACATAGAATTTCCATCTCATTTCAGTGATATTTACATGCGTGTGTTTTGTGGAGTTAGTGCGGATTACCTCTAACCCTTCTAGTGCCCATGGATACTTTAAGTGTTATTACACAAGGGCATAATAGGTTGAAACCTGCTTTGGGGAGGACCCACTTGTGTAATTTTGTTGTAATCTTCATTAATTCCCTAGCTAGAACACATAATTTCTTACCCTCAGCTTAGTTTTTCATAGTTTTCTTTCCCTATTATTATCCCTCAAAATTTAAACGTTCCAATGTACCATTACATTCCCTTTTCTTCATAACCGCCAAATTTTTAATTGCTAAATTCACATCATTATCATCCAAAGTGCCTCTTGAATTCATGTAATTACCCTTGAATATATTAATACTTGACAATGTCCTCAATTTACACCATTAATTTTAAGAAAATCATTAAAAATTCAGTCTTTTTCAGGTGTCTCACATTCATTGGGACGAGATATCGTGTACGCGATGTACCATACACAATATCGCATCCTATTTACCTATAAATAGGAACCCCCATCGCAACACTTAGCATCATTTGGCCATTTACGTGGGGGGAATTTTTGAATTTTTTCTCTGCGACTTGCGATTGCGTGACCCTTGCTTTTACACTTATATCTCGCGTGTTTTTACTTCGATTTTAATTCCGTTTGAACCTACTTGAACTTAGAGTGTTCAGTTCAATCGTGGAGGAGAGACACTTACCGAAAAGTGCTTAACTTTTTTGAAATTTGTCATCACCCAAAGGACATCAATTAGGGTAATTAATACTAACACTTAGGAAAATTGTGCCAAACATTATATAACCCTTAAGTACATAGGGAGATTAACAATGAAACCCAAATAAGTCATAGGACCCATCATTATAATTTTCGGGCACGATCACATGATAACATAAGATCTTCAATTAAAGGCATGTAGTAAGGTATAACTTGAATTTGAAAACAACCTTACTAACGTATGGCCTGTGTGATTGCAAATGGCCCCGAAACGTTCACAACAGGAGGGTCTTGTCCAAGGTGGAGCGAAACAACCTAGGAGAGGTTGAAGGCAAGGTCCTGCCGGATAACATACCGAACAGGAGGTGCAGTCATTCAGTATCCATCAAGAAGAACCTCCTACCAGATGATTCGGGCAGGCAGAAGGAGGAGTTGCTGCTACGCCTGAACCGGGACAATAACTCATGTTGTCCCCGGAGTGTGTTCAGGCTATACATGAGAAGTCCACATTCGCTGCGGTGATTGTGGAACTTAACTTCGAATCTTTTGCAGAGTTCGCTCCTGAGGCTATTAGGGATCACCTTAAAGGGTCTCCCTTATGGCCTGTCCTCTCTGAAAACGGTGCCTGGTACTTAGGTGAAATGTACTTATTCTGGCACAATAAGGAGCAAGGCGCCACGGTTAACATCGGTGGTGTGATAGTAGATTTTTCTACGTAGGCAATTTTGGAAGTGTTAAACCTTCCGAATTCAAGCCCCCATGTTGCTCGGTTATCTACCCGATCAGACCCTGATGTGTGAAAAGATTGGTTAGAGAAGGCTTATGGCAGAGATAAAGCTTTTGGTGAGTTGACAATGGAAGAGCGAGTTTATTTCAAAATCGGAACCTATCACCTCTTCCCCACAAAAGGTTTGAAAAAAATATCAACGTATGTGGTAAGAGGATGTGCAGTGTTGATGGGAAAGGTTAATGCTAACCTTCCCCATCTATATTTTATGGAGATCCTAAAGCGATTCGAAGAACAGAAGTTAGGAAAGATGGCATTGCCTTTTCCTTGCCTTATCAGGAAACTGTGCCAAGGGGTTGGTATTCGGGGATACAAAAATGACGTCCTCCGAAAAGCCCAGAATGCTTCTTAAGCTGAGTGTTAAAGGTGCCAGCTCCAAGAAAGAGCACTGGTGAAGAGCTGGGACCAGATGAAGAAGAAGAATAGATGACTGGATCACCTACAACTCAACTTGCAGGACCCAATCAACCTCCAGCCACAGGTCCCAGCCAACAACAACAAGCAGGACCTAGCACAGGCCAAGATTAGCTGCCGCCGCAAGACTATAGACCGTCGATGAGCCATCTTAGGGCCATCACCAAGACGGTTAGCTGGGGAAGTCGTGATGACGCAAACCTATTCCATGTCATCAATGATGCCGACCAGCCTACTATTTCAGTAGATCGTACCTGAGGTGAGTTATCAATGCAAACAGGAGGAGGGGAAAGCAGATGGTCACAACAGATCTCTGGAAACACGACATCTTTTCAAGTGCAGTTAGAGACTAGTGAAGGGGCCACCGTGGTGGTCATGCAACATTAGGATGTTGAGGGAGCTGTTGAAGTGGTCGCTGACCACATCAAAGAGTCCTTTAACGTGCCTGTTGTACCACCAGCAGATCTTTCAAGAGCATGAGATGCTCAAACTATTGCCTGAACCTCAATGACTCCTGCGAAACATGAGGATGCATTGGATAGATTGCTTCAAACAGGACAAGTTTTGATGTCTCTGTTTGACATCCCCCAAGATGTAATAGCAATTCAATCAAACCTCATTTCCACAAAGGGGAAGCTGGTCATATCCGAAGTAAGGGTTGAGCATGCTGAAGCTAAAGTGCAAAAACTACAAGAGCAGCTCGTAACCTTACAAGCAGCACAACGGGATCCTTTGCAATTTGTTCCCGCAGACCAGCTGGAAAGTTTCAAAACCGAGCAATTAACAAAGTTAATTGCAGAAAATAAAAAGGTGGTAGAAGAAAAGGAGACGGCCACTTGGGATGCCTCCGCAGCAAAGGCGTAAACACATGCGCATCTTAAGGCACTCAGGGCCTTGGAAGAAGAGAATAAGCAGTTGGTTGCGGATAACCTTCGATTGACCTCTGTGGAGAAACAAAAGAATGTTCTCAATGAACACTTTCATCAGTTGCAAGAATAGTTCATTCAAGTTAATCGGGATGTAAGCCATTTAGCCAGAGAGAACCGAACCCTCTCAATGGAGGAGGTATGCATTATTTGACGGAAATCAGCAATTGAGATAAGCACGTGGCAGAATGAGGCTAAACGACATGAGAAGCTGAAGGAGCATTTTCGTGATCAGGTGGGGATATACAAACAAATCCTGGAGAAGGAGATCCATATTGCTAAGGCTCAAATTAACAACATCAGTGCCCAGCACACTGATTAGGGGGCCATATTGGACACTTATGCCTTCGCCAACCAAGCGGAAATTAAGAATTGGGACTTGTAGATCCAAGACTTGACTGAATACATGAAGTTGGCAAACCTTTGATATGCCAACCTAGCCATGTTAGCAGCAGGGCGCCCAAGGTCAGAGCTCGAGCAGCAGGTAGCTTCCACCCACATCAAATATGAAGCAGAATTTGCAGAGCACAAGAAGCTGGTTGAAAAACTAGATGTTGCAAATTCTGAACTCACGGTGGTAAAAGAAAGCTACCAAGGACAAAAAGATGTTGCAACCGACTTGGCTCGACGGCTAACAAAGCTTCACGAATACAAAGACAAAGCCAGAGCCTATGAAGAGGAACGACGGGTGTTCGCGGCATGGTATGTCAAGGCTAATCAGATGTTTCCGCAACTACCCTGTCCATGGGAAGTGCTGACTCCATCAAACATCGGAGCATCAGCATGGATGGCACAAGACCCTCAGACTGAAGAGGAGAAGCTCCAGGCTATTTTTCAACGTCGTCAACCTTCAAAGCTTGGAGCACGTGACAAAGGAAAAGCACCCATGGAGGAGCCACCGCCACCAGGAACTACATGAGTTCCACATTTTTGTAGTTGTAGTATGTTTTTCTCTGTGTTGTGTCTTCCCACACTGCGGCATTAGTCCATTTCTTTTTCCAGTTAATAATCCCATACCTATCCACCATGTAACCACTGAAGCTTGTTCTCCTTGTAACTCGAGGACGAGTTTTTATTTAGTCATGGGGGTATGATGAGACGCGATTCGCATAGGCCGTGATATCGCGTACGCGATATCGTGTCTTCCCTACGATATCGCGTACGCGATATCGTAGTACACCACCATATCTATAAATAAGATGTGGTTCTCCCTTGTTCGGGATCCCAGTTTTAGAGTAGCGAAGCTTTGGCAGTTTGATCCCTCCAGAGTTAGATTTTTTTCCCGTGTCTGCCCGCAGTGTGGTGAATGTAATTGTACGATGTCTTTATTCGAGTGTGTCATACTTGGACACAGACATGATCGGCAATAAAGATTGAGATTACTTCATCATTGCAGCATTCACTTTGTCATTTATTTAATTGTTATTTCTTTAATGTTATTTACCATTTTCTCTCTCATCCTTAAACTCCTAAAACACAGAACGAGTACGACTTGATTATGAGCATTTAAGTGTAACTGCTTGGTAGCCTAGTGGTGTAGCTAGGATCTACGCTTGGAAACCCAATGGCATATTTGGGATCTGCGCTTGGTAATCCCAGTGGCGTACCTAGGATCTACGTTTGGTAGTCCCAATGGTAGTTGTGCACGAGGTCCAAGATGTGTACGGTTGATCAAGGAATCGGTTGCTCGTTGCACTTAGGCTAGATTAGATTTTCTTACCCTTTTCCTCCTAGTTTAGCTTAGTTAATATTATTTTCCACTACCTGTAGGAGTAGCGTAGAATTAGAAAACACATCATACACCTCATCTGGACTAAACCATACGTGAAAAATATATAATACTAGTCTAGGTGGGAAGACAGCGAACTACGGCCTAAGGATAACTATCTAGGTGCCACAACTAGTCTGTCCGCGGAGTTCGACCGGATCGCGCGTGCAACGCTCATTTCGTATGGTTGAGTGTAGGGGTACCTCGCCACTCATCAGCAGCGTTCATAAGAGTGGACATATTGATGAGCATCCCTGAAGATTGTTGGCCAATAGTACCCTACCATTAGGATTTTAATAGCCATGCATCTCCTAGCATAGTGGCCCCCACAAGGACCTTCATGAATGTCTTGGAGAACACATAGTTGATCAGCATTAGGGACACACCAATGAATTAGGCCATCAGCACACACCTTGTAAAGGTGTTTGTTGATCTTCATGAAGCATTTTATCTTGTGAAGAAATTGTTGTTTCTTTCAGTGATCCAAAACTTGTGGCATCTCTTCGATGAGAAGATAGGTGAGAATGTCATCATACCATTTAGGCTCAATGGACAATTGTTTAGTTATAGCCCTAGCAAAGAGGAGTTCATTAGGAAATAGATTAGATAGTCGGCTTTTGTCCTCTTTGTTGTCCCATCATAATAGAGCCAAGTGATTAATGACCACATTCTCAGTTCGTTTTTGATCTACCATTGTAAGATGAAATTCCTATAAGATCACCAACCATCGTATGACATGGGGGCTCACTATTGGCTTGTGCATGAGGAAGTAAATGGCACTGTGGTCTATGTGCACAAAGACTTTGTATCCAAGCACATAATGCCTAAACTTTTCTAGAGCAAACACCACTGCCATTAATTCTTTTTTTGTGATGGTGTAGTTCAATTGTGCACCCACAATGCTTTGGCTTGTGTAGTGGATGTAATATGGATGTTTTTCATCATCCAACTATGTAAGAATAGCTCCCAAAGAGTAATTTGATGCATTCGTCATAACATAAATTTGGACCAATCAAGTGCCTGTAGTATTAGAGTGAAACAAGTTTTTCTTTCAGTTGTTGGAATGCTTTTTCTCATTTCATGGTTCAAAAAAATTGAGCATCTTTATTTATCATCTCAACCAACGGTTTTGTAATCTTAGAAAAATTCTCTATGAATCACCGATAGTAGCTAGTGTGTCCAAGAAATGATTGAACATATTTCATAGTTTCTGGTTAGTGGGTAATTCCTTGGAATAATCCTTATTTTTTTAGGGTTTACCTTAACTCCTGCTTATGAGATTTTGTGCCCTAATACAATGCCCTCTTGGACCATCAGATGACTCTTTTGCCAGTTGAGCCACAAATTTGTTTCAACACATCTTTTCAGTACTTACTCAAGGTATTCCATGGCTTGCTCAAATGTAGCTCCAAAAGTAGAGAAGTCATCCATGAAGACTTTCACGCCACTATCAATTTGCTACTAAAAAATGCTTAAGACTAGGTGATGAAGCATCTAGTGGATAGCGTTGATGAAGCCCCATCAATGTGGTCACATGAACATGACCTCGTCGACACATCTTTCCATGCGTTGACATGGCCTTGTCAATGCAGAGTTCATTTTCTGCTATAAATATGCATGTACCCACCACATTTAGGGAACTTTTGTTCAATTTGTAGTAAAGCTCTTGCAGTTTGTTTCCGTAGGAGTTAGACTATTTTTCCCAAGTGCATGCCCACAATGTGATGCTTGTAATTGTACGAAACATTTATTCGAGTGTGACATACTTGGAAATGCACATGATCTGCAATAAAGATCAAGATTACTCCATCATTGCAGCATTCACTTAGTTTTAATTGTTTAATTGTTATTGTTATTTATTATTTTCTTAGTTAATATTTCTTTACCATCATTTACTATTCCTATTGTTAAATGCAAAATGAGTACAACTTAATCACGACCATTGAAGTGTAACTACTTGGTAACCCAGTAGCGTATCTAGGAGCGCTCAAGTAATGGATGCTTGGTAATCCTAGAAGTCGTACACGAGGTCCAAGATGTGTACGGATGATTAAGGATAGATGCTCATCATACTCAGGCTAGCTTAGACTTCATTTCCTATTGCTTATTAGTTTAATCAAGATTATTCTCCATTGTCTCTAGGAGTAGCCTAGTGTTAGAAATCATATCATACACCTCATTCTGGACTAAATCATACATGACAAAGCAAATACTAGTCCAGGTGGAAAGATAGGGAACTACAATCAACGTGTAACTATCTAAATACCACAACTATTCTGTCTGCGGAGTTCAACTGGATCATGCGTACACGCTCGTATTCATATGGTTGAGTGTAGGGGTACCTCGCCACTCATCATTGGCATTGTTGCCAGGGATGGTGCTAGTTATTTAGATTAGTTACATCATCCAAGATCGCTGTAACAAAACATTGAAGATATATCTTTCTTTTAGGAAGGAACTAATTACAAATAAGTCACACATAATTCATAACAATGTCTCTCTCCCAAGACTATGCCACACAACAACTAGTGAGGTAATTCATTGGAGAACCAACAAAATATATGCTGATGAAGACAAAGTTAGGAGTCCTCAATCCTATGTAGGGGTCTCCTATGATCATGAGCATCCCAACGATACTCAAGGAATCTTGTCATCCAACTCTAGCACCTCTAGTGAGGATGGGACATCCCATAGAATGAGGGGGCCTGTAAGGCCTAGGACCTTCTCAATAGTTAACAAGAATCTATCTAGGGATGATTGGGAGAATTACAAAAGTCATGATGAGTCTTCTAGTTCTTTCTCTTCCTCTACTCCTTCAATGTCAGGTCGTGACATGGATGACCATCTTTCAAGGGGTCGGCATAGAAATAAAAATTGAGCCCACGAGCAAAGTCAAAAATGCCAAAATGAATGAAGACAACATCATTCTAACTCGCAAATTCATAACCTACCTAGTGACAATGAACCCCTGCTGTCCACTAAGATCCTAATGCATATACAAGAGGCTATTTGAATATCCTACATGCATTGCAAGGAAAGCCATCTACCTAGGCTTGATTTAAATAACTTTCCCAAGTTTTCAAGAGGCTATGATTTAGATCTGCAACATCATTTACAACCCTTCTACGATGCCTATGTATGGAACAATATTGATAATGGGTGGCAAAAACTTAAGCTCTTTCCTACGACACGTTGGCCAAGAAAAAGTATGGTATAGGTCCTTAAGATCATAATCAATTCGATGTTGACCGACAATGGTAGAACTCTTCAATGAAAGATATAAAACCTATGCAAGAGTGTCAGCCTTGAGGAGACAAATCCAAGAATGAAAACAGGGGTAGCATGAACCCTTGGACATGGCCTTAGAAAGATACTATTCGTTGTTAAATAATTTCCCAAGCCATGGATTCGCTGAGGAAAGGCTAATGTACCACATCATTGATGGGCTCTGTAATGAAATAAGGGAGACCTTAGGAATGCATCCCCCAGGTCAACTATATGAGCTACAGACCCACCAACTCCAAGAGCTTATCCAATAGGTAGCAAAAGAAGAAGGAGAAATAGCTAAATGGGAGAATGTTGAAAGTTCTCAGCAGGACCAAAATCTCAACTTAGCAAGGGTCCATGATCATGAAGAGGAGAAATCAACTCACTTCAAGGAGGTGGAATCATCTTTTCCAATCCTACAATCACTAGATGAAATTGAGGCAAAGATCAATAAGACGATAGACTGGGTACATGAAATATGTGGAGAATATGCCAACATTATTAGAGGAAGAATCATGATGAACCAAGAAACAGGACAGAACACCACTAGATAATTGGAAAGAAGGGTTTAAGAGAATAAGAATAAGAACTCAACTACCAATCATACATATCAATGTAGTATTTACCTGTACAATCACCCCAAAGGCTAATGTCTAATCTTGTCACATTTACGTGAGCATTGGAAAGGAATGTTACATCTAGATTTCGTACAAAAATACCAAGTTCAACCACAATGGCAAAAACCCCAATCGCGGGGGAGGCCACCGTCAAACTGGTCACACCCTTCATACCATTTGAACCCAATCGCTTATTATGTTTAGCATCCTATTCCCTGACTGGGTCAACATCCTCTATTTCACCACATCGTTTTCATTCTCTTGAGTACTATCAACCCATGGCCTCTCCAACAAGATCACCACCTCATGTTTCTTACACTTCTCCTTGCTCTCAATATTCTCATCATTCATCTCCTTCTACATCACCACCAGTTGTGCTAGAAGGTTTTGCACCACAACATCAACCCACAAACATTACTTGTGCTACTACTATCAATAGTAGTGGGAACCCTCCACAACGTCGAAAGCATCCTTTCTTTAGGTAGGACCATAGAAAGAGATAGCACAGTTCCAAAACCACTGCATCCTCTAGCTCAGCACAAGTTCAACACTGTGATGCATCTACCTCCTTGAACTCAATGCCTCCTATTACTCTGTCTGGGCCACCAATCAACACTCTAACAACCATGCAGCCCAATGAATATAGCCACGTAGGGAGACATATTGATCCTTGCATACCATCTTACGATCACGGGTACCATAGTGGGTCAACTCCTTATCAATTAACCACATCTTATAACTTGCCCCACTATGTCAACTTTAATCAAGTGTGTGAACCCCAATTTGGATACATTCCAACCACCACATCCAAAGACACCCAATGGTTTGGATATGACTGGGTCCTAGTATTTCCAAAATGCATGGATCCAAACCTTCCATTTATTAATTCTCACAATGATCAAAAGTTTAGTTATGGGGGATATCCTCCATTCTAACAAGTAGAATTAATAAATGTTTTTCCTTTTCTTCAATTTTACAATTTTTTGCTTTCTAGTTTTTCATCTTTCAATTTGTTGTTTTATCTTTTTATTTGTTGTTTCATCTTTTTATTTATTATTTTATCTTTTTATGGGTAATCTCATCTATGAATAAAACACTCATGCGACCTGGTGGTTGAGGTGTTGTTCTATGCTATCAAGACTCATGTGGCTAATTATTTGGACAACGAGCCCACCACATCCACCCAACCATTCTATTAATAAGAGGTTCTACTCTAGGTATGGTGATATTCTTGTCATCATAAAAACTTAAAAGTAATTTTGTGCTTATTATGCCTAGAGAAAAAAATGTTGGACTAAGAGGGAATGGCTAGGGTGTGACATCAAGGAGACTTGTGGATTCTCTTTGGTAACATCTGTAGGAGTTATCATGCAGCTTGGTTGTACCAAGATCCTTGTAGATCTAACAACAAATGGGAGTCAAAGTAATAAAGGAACTTAATAAAGAAACCCAATGCTATTCTAGGGGGTCCCACTGGAAAGACATGCATCCATGCCTGAAGGTAGGCAGCTTCTCTGGATTATGCATCAAGAAAAAGAGAGAAAGTATGTCAAAGTGGCCCAACAAAAACAAATGTTCCACAAAGAAATTCCAAATCACTTCTCCCTTGAACAAAACACTATGTGATCATATGCCTTGCTATCATGATGCTCTTATGGTTGTCCATCATTGGATAAAACTATGCAATGTCATTAATTGGAGGAATGGACTTGGTCTTGATTTTGGAGCAATAGGCTAATAACACATTAATCATGCCCTACACTCTAGATTCATTGTGCCCTGGGGCAGTTACCTCATGTCCCTATCTTTGCAATCCCTTCTACAATTCGTCTCGTCTCGCTGTTCATGTGTTTGTGACTCATGTTGTGTGTAGCATTGAATTCATATCTCATCACAGTGGTATCTACATGTGTGTGTTTTGTGCAACTGGTGTAGATTACATTTCACCCTTCTAGTACCTACGAACATTTTCAGGGTGGTTACATAAGGGCATCATAGGTAGGAACCTGCTTTGGGGAGGACTCACTTGCATAACCTTTGTAATTTACACTCATTGCACATCACCACAACATCATTTTATACCTTCCACTTACTTCATTGCCAAATTTATTCTTTCCCTTATCATCCTTTTAATTCTAACATTCCTATGCACCATAACATGCCCTTTTTCCTCATTCTATTCAGGAATTTCATTATTAGATTCTACCCCATTATACTTTTTGTGCCTCTAGGTCTATTCAATGTTACCTTGGACCTTTCCAATAACCCTCAAATCCTTCATTTTTGGCCTTGGAAGTTTAGAAATTCATTAATTTTACTAAGTACCCTATTTTCAATAGGCCTCGATATCGGGTACCTGATATTGGGTCCAATGCGATATTGGGTCCATGCTATCAGGTATGCAATATTGCGTCCATCAAAAATATATATATGGACCTTCTCTCTCTCTCTCTCTCTCTCTCTCTCTCTCTCTC
>MNCI01028006.1:33207-52702 GCA_015680685.1 Gnetum montanum | reverse complement strand
CCATGCACGTCAACATCATTTTACACTATTCATGTAAGGGGAGTTGTTCAAATTTTCTTCCACAAAATTACTAGCTTGCGCACTTATCATTCAAACATCCATAACTTGCTCATTAATGCTTCGATTCCCATTCCAATTGAACCTATCTAAACCTGGAGTGTTCAGCTTAGTTGTGGGGGAAGGGTATGCTCCATGTTGCACATAATTTTCCAAAATTTATCATTGCTCGAAGGATATCATAAAGGGTAAATGAACATAGAAACTGTTAAACATGTTGCCAAATCAATTTTCTCTCTTCACTCATACCATGAGAATTAATTTTTGGAGCCACCTAATCAAATTAGGCCTAATATCAAAACTTTTAGGGGACATTTTCATAAAATTTCCTAACTCTAGATCACACAAAATAAAATAAAAAATCATTAAAGGTAAGAAGTAAGGGTATAAGTCACATTTTGTAAATAACCTTACTAATAGTCAGCCCCATGTGATTGTAGATGGCCCCTAAACATGGATAGTAAGGAGAAACCTCTCAAGGTGCATCCAAATGACCAAGGAGAGGTAGAGGCTAGGCGTCTCCCAAGGAATGTATAGAATAGGAGGCACAATCATTCAGCATCCATCAAGAGCCTCCTGTTACTGTGCAATCAGGACAGGTTGAAAGAGGAGCCACTGAAGCACCTGAATAGGGACAACATCTCACGTTGTCCCCAAAATTTATTCAGGCAATCCATGAAAGGTCCACATCAGCAACCATGATCATGGAACTCAACTTTGGACCTTTCACCGAGTTTGCTCCTCAAGCAGTCAAGGACTAACTCAAAGGGTCCCCATTATGACCTATCCCCTCTGAAGGTGGTGCCTAGAACTTGGGAGAGACATACCAGTTTTGGCACAATAAAGAAGAAGGCACCACAGTTGATATTAGTGGTGTTTCTGTAGATTTCTCTGCCAAATCCATTTTGGAAGTGTTAAATCTTCCAAATACAGGGCCAAAAATTGCTCACTTGCCTACTTACTTTGATGCTGATGTGCCAAAAAGGGCATACGATAAGGAAGACTTGGCTTGATGGCTTATAGACTACTAGGAATACAAGGACAAGGCTAGAGCCTATGAGGAGGAACGACAGTTATTTGCGGCCTAGTACGTCAAGGCCAATCAGATGTTCCCACAACTGCCATGTCCATGGGAGGTGCCGACTCCATCAAACATTGGAGCATTAGCATGGATGACATAGGACCCCTGAACCGAAGAGGAAAAGCTCTAGGCACTCCTTCAGAGCCATCAACTTCCAAAACCTGGAGCATAAGCCAAGGGGAAGAGGCCCATGGAGGAGCCACCACTGCCAGGAACCACATGAGTTCCAACAATTTTGCATTCTGCACTCTGTGTTTGTGTCTCAATTTTATTTTGTTTAATTCCACATTGTAGCATGAGTAAATTCCTAGTAGTTAATAATCCCATACCTATCCACTATGTAATTAATTGCACTTGTTCTCATTTTTTTTGACTTAAGGACAACTTGTTATTCTGTAGTGGGGGTATGATGAAGCATCCAGTGGACAGTGTTAACGAAGCCCCATCAACACAGCCATGTCAAGGTGACCCCGTCGATGCATCTTTCCACGCGTTGACATGGCCTCATCAATGCAGAGTTCATTTTTTACTATAAATATGCATGCACTCGTCACATTTAGGAACTTTTGTTCAAGTTGTAGCGAAGCTCTTGTAGTTTGTTTCCATAGGAGTTAGACTATTTTCCCCACGTGCATGCCCGCAGTGTGATGCTTGTAATTGTATGGAACCTTTATTTGAGTGTGACGTACTTGGACACACACATGATCAACAATAAAGATCGAGATTACTCCATCATTGCAGCATTCACTTAGTTTTAATTATTTAATTGTTATTGTTATTTATTATTTTCTTAGTTAATATTTCTTTACCATCATTTACTATTCCTATTGTTAAATGCAGAATGAGTACAACTTAATCACGGACATTAAAGTGTAAATACTTGGTAACCCAGTAGCGTATCTAGGAGCGCTCAAGTAATGTACGCTTGGTAATCCCAAAAGTAGTACACGAGGTCCAAGATGCGTACAGATGATTAAGGATGGATGCTCATCGCACTTAGGCTAGCTTAGACTTCGTTTCCTATTGCTTATTAGTTTAATCAAGATTATTTTCCATTGTCTCTAGGAGTATCCTAGTGTTAAAAATCATATAATACACCTCATTCTAGACTAAACCATATGTGACAAAGCAAGTACTAGTCCAGGTGGGAAGATAGCGAACTACGATCAATGTGTAACTATCTAGATACAACAACTAGTCCATTTGCGGAGTTCAATCGGATCATGCATACACACTTCTATTCATATGGTTGAGTGTAGGGATACCTCGCCACTCATCACTAGACATTAGAATGTAATAGGAGCATTGCATAAACCAAAAGGCATCTTATAATATGCAAAATTCCCTTAGGGACTCGTTAATGTTGTTTTGGCCTAGTCCTCTAACATGGTCTAGATTTGGTTATAGCCACTATAACCATTTAGAAAACTATAACAACAATGCTCAAATATTGTGTCTAACACCTAATCAACAAATGACAATAGAAAATGATCCTTGAATGTTGCCATATTTAATAACCAAAAATCGATGTAGACCAGCCACTTGCCACCTTTCTTTAGCACAATCACAAGTGGATTAACCCACTTGCTATCTGTAATGGGATAGCTGAACCCTACCTTCAGGAGCTGTTTGATTTCCTTCTTGATTATCTACTTTAGTTTGGGGTTTAATCACCTTTGTGGCTACCTCTTTAGCTTCATGATCGAATCAGTGTAGATACAATGCCAGCATATCCTAGGATTAATCGATGTGAGTTTAGGATATGACTAAGCAAAGGCTGCTGACCATCTTTCAAACACATTTAATAGCATATGTTTTTGTTTTTGAGCAAGATTGGCATTGATTATTACCAGCTTCCAATTTTTTAAGAATACATATTCCATGCTAGTAGGTAGAGTTTTTAATTCAAGGGGCTCTTTCTTGAAAATTTCTAGGAATTTTCAACTCTCCCCAATAAGTATCATCATTTGCATTATCAAAGAGTTGGTGATGAACTTGCTCAAGTTCATTCATACTTGCAACATATGCACATGTTAGGCTCTTAGTAGGTTCCATGCAAAATGAAATACTTTCAAAATCAACAGTTAGCCATTGGGTGCTTTTTTTAGGGCTGTTACATACAAACACCTTTGAATATATGCTTCAAGTGTATACTACTTGCATGCAAAAATGGATGCTCGTTTAATAAACCAAAGTTTTTGCACACAATTACACCCTGTATCATTGTATGTGATGCATGGAACTTGCTTCTTCTCAATCTTCTTGAATGCATTTTCTTTAGATATTTCCAAGGAAAGATCTTTGATGCCCATTCTTGCATCAACAGTACTTAGCCATGTCCTTCCCATAATGATTAGAAAGTCCACTTTGCAGTTCTCCACCCTGATTACTAGGTAATTAGCAGGATATAACCATCCACAAAAGTGGTCAAAATGTCTTCTACCAATCCCAATGGAATAGTGATGGATTGGTTTACCAATTCTAATCTAATATTACTATTCTTGAGAGAGGGCAGGTTCCATGTAGTATACAGTTCATGATAAATTAGGTTGACATTGAAACCTGAATCAAGAAGACCTTTACATGGTTCATTCCTAGTAATTTGCAAATAAATAAGAGGACTTCTAGGATTAGCTAATTTCTAGGAAGGTTTCTAGCATAGATCCAATCAGATATAGCATGAGTAAGTATAAAGTATGGATCTTTGCAGCATTTGATTTGAAGAGGACTCGAAGGAATTTGATACATAGGAAGATGGAGAAGCAAGGTTGCCAACTGCAGGTGTATGTGAGGGCTTAGGTGAACTATTAAGTCAGAAGAAAGGTTTTTTCTTAGATCAAGTGTCTGAACCACTAGGTTGATGAACAAGTTGTAGATTGATGGCCTTGGTGGCATTACATTGTTGCAGTTAAGCTGGGAGTTCACCTTGCATAGATGGAGCACATGGTAGCTATGTTGATGGATGGAGGAACATGTGTAGTAATAGGAGGAGGATAAGGGTAAAAGGTGGTATCACTCCTTGCATGTGGAGAATGAGTTCGATAATAATCAAGAGGGTGAGGTTGGAAAGTAGAAATGTGATTGGTAGAGTCACATGGAAACAAGGATTATTGAACATAATACCCATATGGATCAGGTTGTCTATAAGGGTATTATTTCCTTGGTGATGTTAGTGTTCATGACTGTGGTTACTACCACTATTGAAACTGCTCATATGGTTACAAAGGAGTTCCACTTGGATAATACTATTGTTGCTAATGAAACTACCTAGAATTGCCTTGAGGATAAGGTAATCTTCTGGGTGTTTACGTTTGTGCTAGTCATGGAGTTAGGGCATACACCCCAAATTCTTGTAAGTGCGACATAATAGGACAACATCCCTTAGGATGTTCATAATGGTAGATGTCACACCCATCAGCATCATCTAATTTAGTTCTCGCAACTTCCTCTATTACAACGATCTTGCCCTTACCTCTTTGATTGGCACGTTCAGCTTTCTTGTGCCTCCTGCAATCACGATCACTACCTTGTTCTTTGGACTCTTCAACAATTTTCAAGAAAGCTTGAAATTGGCTATCCATGGAGTCCCATAATTAATCAACCTTTGTCAAAATTTCAAAGCTAAATTTTTTAAGTAGGAAGTTTTTCTACTTTACCATCTTATCAAGTGGTGATTCTTCCTCACTTTTATAGAATCAAACCTCCCTCTTGCGAATGGAAGGATCATAGTTGTACCCTTTTGCACTTTCTCATTTTCTTAATTCTCCTTCCTCTTACACTACCTACTCAATCAACCTTTGGATCTAATGGGGTCTTAATTCTAACAATCACCGTTGGGCATAAATGCCAAGAGTTCTCCTTGTTTCTGATCAAATCCCATCTACAATGTGGCAAAGTTATTTCAATTGAGAATAACCATGGATAGGAAATCTATGCAATAAGGAATAGTATTGGCAAATGGTAGCATCCAAGGGTTCATGTGTCCCTTGTTTTCATCCTTGGATTTGCCTCCTTAAATTGGATACTCAGGAGTACATCTGATACTTGTCATTGAATAGTCCAAGCATTATACTCCGTTGTTTGATATATTCTAGTTCTAAAGACCAGTACCAGTTTTTTGCTTTTTTAATGAGTGTCCTAGGAAACAACTTAAGCTTTTACCACTCATTTTCTATATTCTACAAAGCTCAAGCATCTTGGAAAGCTTGGAGACGGTTCTGTGGATCTAAGTTATATACCCCTTCAAACCTAGGGATATTGTTCATGTCTAGCCTCTTGATCCGGCTATCTTTTATGTGCCTTGTGGGAATTCTTATTGCCTTTGTAATGTTTAGCATACTCTGGGTAGTAAGCAAAGGTTCATCAAGGCCATTATTTTGGTGCCTATGATGCCCTCTACTACCCCTTTATTCATGATAGCTCGTCCATCTTGAATGCCTGTGCCCCTGGTCTCGACTTGCTTGATGGTCCCTTCGATTATCTTGGTCCCATCGACCACATCCATCATGGTTGCATCCCCTGTGGTTATAGTCAAAGCCAAAAGAGGAAGAAGAAGATGATGAAGGTGAAGAGGAAGGAGGACTGGCATCATCACAATGTCTGTTACCTCCTCTTTGGTGATCATGACCACGATCACGATCTTGTTTCTCATCCACATCCCTGCCCTAACTCTCCTTCTTAGATCCTCCTTTCTCATTAGATCCATTCTTGCTAAAACCAAGATTTTGGATCATGGACTGCAGGTTCTAGTTTTGACCTACTTCACCAAAGTCAAAGAGAGGAATTTCATTGAATGGAAAACCCTAGAGAAGGGTTCTTCACCATCTTTTTAGTATAGCAGGTATGAGGAATCATTGAATCATTTTCCTTTCACAGATTCATAGCGTTGTTCTAGCTGTCAATCTGTTAGATGTTGTGCCTTAGTGGGATGATAATCCCTAATGTCACTATCTTACACAACATACTTAGCATGAAGTCCTTAGAGGCCTAAATGCATAAGACTTTGTTGGAGCATCGCAAGAACAGATCAATTGGGTAGCAACACGATGTTGCCTTCCATGTCGTGCCACCACAACTATTCATCCTAATGTAGGATGAAGGTAAAATTGGGTACATACTCATTAGGATGAGCATATACCACTTTGTATTATTGGGACACTTGCTGATGTACTCCATCAGACTTGGGTGAAGAATTGCTCATGTGAGAATAAGACATCTTGTGTTA
The DNA here is from genome assembly GCA_015680685.1 of Gnetum montanum. Taxonomy (NCBI): domain Eukaryota; kingdom Viridiplantae; phylum Streptophyta; class Gnetopsida; order Gnetales; family Gnetaceae; genus Gnetum; species Gnetum montanum. The sequence continues at coordinate 46,340 of MNCI01028006.1, read as the reverse complement.
GAGAAATAAAAATGTAGTGTGCTTTTTCCTTTTTTTAAAAATTGTTGTAGTTATTTTCAAGTATGATATGACTCTAGGGTTAATTCCAATGATTTTGAATAATTGTTACTAAATCCTAGATAGCGCACGTAATAACTAAAAGGCCCCTGGCAACGATGCTAATGATGAGCAGTGAGGTACCCCTACACCCAATTCTACAAATCACAAGTATTCATGCATGATCTGGTCAAATTTCATAGACCTTAAGTTCCTAAGTACACTGGTTTTAGGATGTGAAATCTAATCATGACAATCATTGTCTTCTCAACTATACTTGTCGAGCTTAATTGTATGATTAAGTATAATTGAGGTACATGATTTTTATTATTTTATATTTTATTTGTCTACAATTAAGAATAGGTTAAAACATAATTTATAATCATTTTAACTTAATCTAATTACTAATCAATAACTAATTATCCTAACATAAGTATTCAATCCCACTTTCCGTGAACATCCTAAATGTGTATAACGTTGCTAGGTTACCAAATGTTAAGCATTGTTGGGGTTATCAAGAGTCATATGCATGCTCAAAGTGATCGTACTTATGTGCTTAATTAATTGGCTACTATTGAATCTAATTAGTTTACTTTGGCTTAATTACTTAAAAACATTAAAAAAATTGCATAAAACATTAAATGCATAAATAAAGTATTTAAGCTAGCTGCTACAAGGTTTGATCAAAAAGCTCATCTTTATTTCCACATACATTGTTGTGCTCAGGTACAATAGTGCTCAAATAAAGGTCCATACACTCAATGACTCTTACCATAAACACTTTGGAAAATATTCTAACTCTAGAGAAAATAAATTGTAAGAGCTTTGCTATGCTATAACAAAAACTATATGAAAACTGTATGCCCAAGTACTATATTTACAGGCTGGCATATACCCCGTGATATCGAATATTTGACATCACATCTTGGAGCCTGATATTGGGTATTCACGATATCGGAGTCAATCAAAACATGGCTCATCAAATGAGGATAAGAAGGAAACAATGATGTCATGGGCAGCTTGGAAGCACTGCAATCACTTGATTTTTAGAGGACAACAACTACTATTGCCATTAGTTGTTGCCACTAATGGACTTAGGTTGTGGGAAGACGCAACACATAGTATGGGGCTCCTGCGATATCAACGACCAATGGTAGTAGAGGTCAGAGTTGATAGAGAGTTGTGGGCACTAGTGCAATGGGTTGGATGGGAAAACTTGCTATCTTAGATTGATGGAGTGTCAGATCTAGCGAATGATACTTTCTTTGAGTAGTGGGTTAGGGAGGAGACAACATTTCCAGGAAGGAGGATCTTGTTGATGGAGAGGGCTGTGGCTAAGGTATTGGGTGTCCTAGCGAAGGGGGAGGTGTTCCAACTGGTGCTACATAGCTACGAGTATGTGCATCAATTCTTCCATGGCCCTACACCAAAAATGACTAGTGGTCATGTCCCTTAGACTGCACTACCGTTGATACGGCAAAAGGCGATGGCCCTTGTTGACATGTTTCTAATGCAATTTGGCACTATGTCGAAGTTGCTAAGAGTGCACTTTGCATTTATGCACTATCTTAGGAGGGGATTGTGGGTTAACATACCATGCTTTCTCTTAATTTCCTTGTGAAAAAAACAACTAGGAAGGCATGCAAGGCTTATTGTGGTGCTTTGGTGACATGGGACAAAGGTCCCAATAGTGGTTTTTCTAACGCCTTTGCTAGTTTACCAATGACAGTGGTTCTGGGACAATCGTGGGGCTATTGTGTTAGGCTCTAGGTTGCCTAGGGGAGGGGGTGGGGTAGCAAGTTCCTTAATAGCTCCGCAGGGGAGGAGTGAATAGGTGCTAATGAGGCTAGTGGAGGTCAAGTAGGCATGTAGGGCAGTGGAAAAATAGGCTTGAGAAGAGAAGATAGAGTTTTGTAAGGAGGGTTGGAACTCTTGTGAAGAGGCTCTCCACAAGGCGATCGATTTGGCGACTAGGCACAATGAAGAATGGTAGGATCTATCTTATAGGAACTAGCAAAGATAGGAGTTGATTCAACAATTATTATAGCATGACGATCCATGGTTGAGGGAAGAAAGGGGCATGTAGCTAAATGCAGAGAATGCACAACAGGAAATAGCAGAGGGCCAAGATGAGGGGGAATCACGCTGGGGGATCAAGTTGGGTGCCATGATCAGGATTAGCCACGACTGCGGTCCCCTTTTGGCTGTGGTCAAATGGCTATTTGTCATTGTCCTGGAGGGGTTGCTGGGGGGTAGGTGGTTTGGTGTTGCATTGCACAATTGTTTGTCTTAGCTTTGCACTTTCCTATAAGTGATTGTGATCTTTAGTTCGTCTGGAAACCCTCCTTTTCTTTGGGTTTTGGGGTTAGGTTTTAGTTTGATTGTAGGTTAACAGCTGCAATGGTGGCTTGTGTGGTGTTAGCACATGGGATGGTGGTTGCAGGATGCCTCTGTTCCTAGTTGTAAATTTTTCTACTTTTTAATAAAGGCTAACCTATTTTCGAAAAAGAAAAGAAAACATTGAAGATAAAACTAAACTCAAATTTAAATTGTATAATTAAATGAGTCAATTCAATGGAAAGCTCATCATGGTTCACCTACCAAATTAGTTGGTAAATACAATCCACACTACAACTCAACTAAGTTAAGTGAATTTTTTACCGTTCACATGTGAGCTCTCACTATTATGAAAGTTTTTGCCTTAGTTTGGTTGAAATTTGAAATGTTTGTGCTCTGTAGCATGGTAAACGTATCACTACTCAAGCTTGTGAACTTGATTGTTAAAATATAGCTTTTTACTTGAAATGGTCTTTTGCTTTCCAAAAAAATAGCTTATTTTACAATGTCTTCCTAGATTTTTTCTAAGTGAATGAGTGAATAATAGATAAAGTTGTGTGTAGAAATATAATTAATCTTTTTAAATACAAAGAATTGGGCAAATTCCAATCAACCAAAAATCAGTGGCTTTTTATCATTAGTAAAATGGTTAGCTTGTTTAATCTTTAGTATTGGCACTCCTTTGTACTTTATGCAACTAGCTTAAAAGAATGTTCTAAGCACTACTATACTCATGATATCCTTACAAAACATTTTTACAAGAAAAGAATGGAAAAAAAAAACCTTTTACATACTTAGATTTTTTGCTATTTAAGATTCAATATAACAATTCATATAGAGATTCTTGCTACTTTCCCCTTATGATATTACAACATTCAAGGAATTTTAGTTATTAGCAAGATTTGTGTTGAGTATTTTACACATTAAAGATTTACTCCTACTGGGATTACATAAAAATATAAAAAATGTATAAAAGAAATTGTGAAACTGAACCCTTTTTTATAGTTCTATGGCCTTGGGATCTCCAAATGGACACAATGAAATACTTCCATTTCCATACTCAATATCAATTATCATTACTCTCTTTTTTCTTAATAGCTTAACAATTTTGAAGCCATTAGTGTAGTTACACCAAAACATAAACAAATTTTTGAAAGTTCCTTTAAGAGTTTTGAATGTCATTGCAAACATGCCTTGATGTCATTAGAAATCCTTTAACTATGCAAGACCATAACTTAAAATTAATGGAACATTTTTCATTTGAATGCTTCCATTATCATAGTAGTTATTTAAACATGTTTTCATTTTTACTAGAAAAAAATTCTCCATATTTCCAAAATGCCAAATCATTGTTAGATATACTTGCTACTTCTTTAAAATTGCCAAAACAACAAATTACACATGGGTTAGATGTCCTACTAAACAGGTATATAAACAATATTTGTTATTTTTCGGTGCAAGAATTAGGATAACTTTATGAAATTGAAATTGAAATTTTATTCATGCATAAAATCTATTTGACAACAGAAATGCATATGCTATGAAATTTACAAATACCCATGATATTTAGAAGAAATCAATCAAATTTGAAACTATAATATTTTACTTATATCTAATGCACTTAAACGCATGATATTATAGGAAGATGTGATATTCTTTTTAAATGTTATTTATATTGCACACTAAACATGTAATAATTACAATAAAATTTTAAAGTTAAAAAGTGTTACCCACGATAAATAAATTTCCCTGAATCTTCAGGGAACATTTACCATGTGAACCATTACAGTTAAGGAAGGGGATATACCTGGAATCATCCCTTTCTATGAATTCCCAGTAACGATTGCCATCTCCCCATGTAATTACAAATGATCTTGGGGATCTCATGATGCATGGTCTTTTGATTTCTTGGTCGATCCAAACTTTCCATCACTCACTAGTCAACCCGAAGGGAAAAAGCTACTGTCAGTCGTCTGTTTTCTAATTTCTGTGTTGCAAAAGATTTTCATTAAAAAAAGAGGCTAAACATGCTATCTTGGTTTTGGCATCGATGAAGAGGGGCTCCTTGTAGAGACGATCCTTCAGCAATTTTGATGACTTAATTGCTGAACATCTGTTGCAGAAGCTTCTCTGGACAAGATGACCTCGCAGAATCTGTCATATTCATATTTTAGTTCTGGTAATTCGAATATCCATCAACCATGACAGGCATCCGCTGAGCTTTTCCATATCTGGCACTACTTGAGTCCTTGGAGTTCTGCTTTATGTTTCTTCAATTCAATCATGAACAAAAGGTTTTCTTTGTTTGGAAAGAGATCCCCTGCGTTTTTTATGGTATTTTTTTCTCATCGCTGAAGTTGTTTCTTTATATATTTACACTTGCCCGTCGACAGAATCTCTACTCTTAAGTCTTATGAAAACTTTCTAGCGAGATATAGAATGTTAAATATCTATGGATTGGATTCTTATCGGGGTTGCTTCCAGCCGTTAAATTCAGCCAAGCGAAATGCTCTTTGACTGAGGGCAGTTCAAATGTCACGTTGATTTCTCGGAAGAAACTTTAACCGTACGAAAGGTCAAGAAAGAAATTCACAGAATGTGTGGACCTTGTCTACTTCGATTTTCGGAAGCTGCCAATATCCAAATCGGTACGTCTGTTTTTATTGTTTTTATTTTATTATACTGTAAAGGAAAAACTAAGTGGTTTACTAACTTTGCTCCCATCTGTCAAAAACAGGTGATTTAAAATCATTTCAAAACTCAATATTATGCAATGGTTAATATGCTGAATGCAGAATATCATATTTTTCGGCAATGTCCTACAATTACGTAATAGAATAGTACCTTTGTAAATTTAGTGGATTTGTAATGTTATCAAGAGCATTGGGTAATTTTTTTAAATGCTGTTGTCAAAACTAGAAGTATATAGATTTGCACTGTGCAATATATGCAAGCATTTAAAGAATTAATTTAAATTTAAATTTCAGTTTTTTTTAATAAAAACTAGGATGCATCTAAATTCTTGTAAATAAGGCATTGGATATAAGTATTAAAACTGAACTAAAATTTTAATACTGTGTGAATCAATTGAACTCTAGAAATGTACATTCTATGAATTTTGAAAACAGCAAAGAATAAATGAAATTAAAGACTTTATTGAACTCCATCCTTGCTGTTAGCAGTCTAGGGCAAACGAAACAAAAAGACCTTTTTGCAATGTTCATGTGTAAGAAACTTGCCAAGCTCCTTACGAATGTTGCTACAGTTGCTAGAATATTTTGTTTCTGATAACAAATGCATTATAAAAATGGGCTTTATTCACTTGAATTAAACCTGTAGTTAAGGTTTTATGTCAAAACTCTTAGCATTGGGTTAACATGTAACACATAAAGCTATAATTCTTATGGAATAGTTAAGTATGTTATTGAACATTGGTACTTGCTAAAGCTAAAATTCTCAGTGAATTCTTAAAGATGTTACTGAACAATGGTACTTGCAAAAGTATACATAGTTTTAGAATGCTCAAGTACATTTGGAAAACTATGTAGATTGGAAATTTTATTTTATATTACATTGTTTTCCATGCAAACTTACATATAGTGTCCCTATGATAGGTAGCTCAAGTAATTACCTCATTGTACTGTTTAGCAAAACATTGCTACTTAGACTCAGTTATATTTTTGTATAATTCTTTTTTATGTATTCCATTAGTTATAGTTCTTTTGAGTTTACGTATTTCTAGGTTTAAATAAACCATATTTATTGGTATCAATTCTCAACCTCTTATGTTTCATATATGGTTTGCAGATAGATCTTCACAATTTAAAATTTGAAGGTCAAGCAAATCAATCAGGCCCAAAATAACATTTTAAAATTTCTGTGTAACCCTTCGTTTCATATTGTTGTTGCTTCAGTAGTAAAAACGGGAATGTACGGGAGTGTACACTTGTGAGTAACCCTTCGTTTCATATTGTTGTTGCTTCAGTAGTAAAAACGGGAGTGTACGGGAGTGTACCATCAAATATGTTTGAACAAGAACGTGTGAGTAACCCTTCGTTTCATATTGTTGTTGCTTCAGTAGTAAAAACGGGAGTGTACCATCAAACATGTTTGAACAAGAACAGATAGTTGCAGGTCACAGAGCTGGGTGCAATATAAATAAAAAATTTAGTAATGGCAGAAAAAAGATACACTTTGGCTACCTTCGGATCTTTGGGGATGCAAACAAAGTATGCATGTGTAATTGTTACTGTTAATTGAATATTCTGTGTGTCCTTTCTTTAAACATTCAAAAGTCAGTCATGAAATGTTAATTAACATTAACATGACTATCCATTGCTCAAAGCAGCAATTTAAGTGAAATTTTATAAAGTTCATCAAAGATGTACAAGCACCTGGGCAGGACAATGCCAATGAACCCTTTCAGCCCTTTCATGAACCTAGCAAAATTTCACTTTCATGCACCCAAGGATGTAATGCAGTAATTAAGACACTTTATCTTTTATCTTTTAATTAAGAAGTTGTGGGCTTTCAGTTCAGCATAGAAATTCCTCTCTTTCTACTTTCTTTCTTCCTTTTTATCCCACTTTCAGTTTGGTAATTCCTCTGTTCTCTGTTCTGTCATTAAACTTTTCATTTTCAGTTTAGTGATTCCTCTATTCTTTTTATTCCTCTGTTCAATTATCAATCTTTCGGTTTCGGTTCAGTTTAGTGATTCATCTGTTCTTTCCCTCCTGTTAGCGATGAACTAGTCTCATAGCTAGAGCGGAAGAAACAATTGAAGCATCTTATCTTATGGCCGGGCGAGAATGAATGAAGCACATGACAAAAGGAACAGCTATTCTGGTAAATGGTTTTATCCATGTGAACTGTTGTTAAAAGTTATTTCCTATTAAAAGTAGCTGATTTTATTCATAACTCTAAATGGATCAGAAATATCATCCTTGCAACTACCTAACAACTTAACACCACCACCATGAAAATTTCATTTATAGCATATTTGTTTGTAGGAATTCATCCATTCAAGTCTTTTAAAATGAAAAATACTGTTGCAAATTTTAAAAGACCACAAGTGGCAACAATGTCTTAAAATTTGCAATATATTTTGCATATCTTTTGTAGTAGCATCATTTACATATGGAAGAAAATTCACTACTTGGGATCCAATTTTGATCGCATGAATATCTTGACTGTTGCATAACCATTCTTGCATTTCATCAATAAATATACCAAAGAGAATTGGAGAAAGTGGACAATCTTGCTTGCCTCCAAGTTTATTCTAAAATTGAAATTTTTTCTGTAAATTGTTATCTATAATTTCAATTATTACTTTTTCAGCAATCTTTAAGTTGCTGTAACCAATTTTGCAGGGAAGCCAATTTTATGTAAGCACAACCATAGATTTGTGCAAATCACTGAATCATATGCTTTTGCAAAATCAACAAAGCAAATAACAATTTTTTTAGTTAGACTTTTTCCGCAAACTCCATGCAGTGTAAGAGTAACTAAGTGATCAATATAGAGTGATTTTCTCTAAAATTTTCTTGACACCTTACCTTGACCTAGTTAACTTCAGCTCAACAAATAATCCTCTTTTCTAGTAAAGTGTTCAACATCTTAACAAAAATATTATTCACAATGATCATTCAATAATTGTTCAAATTATTTTTCTCTTTTTTATATAATAAGATAACCTTACTAATTTTTTCAGGGCTGATCTAATCTTTGATTGATTGCTGAATTTAATTTCTCTATAATAGCAAATCTTTCCCATTTTAGTAATTCTACATCTAAATTATCGGAATCTACAGCTTTTCGAGATGCCAGTTTTTTTATACTTTCTATGACTTCCTCAAAGGTAACTTGGAAAATGAGATACATATGAAATTTTTATAAAAGAGATTATCAATCTTGAATTGTTATTGAATTCTTTTCAATTGATTTGTAAGCTCTACAAGCATAAATAGCCTTAATCGAGAAATAAATGATACCCATTTACCTATCCTACCTAGAGTTTATGTTGTCTTTAGTCTTTTATATAGATATGCTTCTAAGAATAAGCTCTACAGGCATAAATAGCCTTAATTGAGAAATAAACAATACCCATTTACCTATCCTATCCAGAGTTTATGTTGTCTTCGATCTTTTATAGAGATCCACTTCTAAGAATTCAACATGAGATTTAGCAAATAATTTATATAGAGATTCTTGCTTTTTTCCTGATCATGACATTACAACAATCAAGCAAGATATACGTTGAGCATTTTAACCCATTAAATATTTAATGCTAACAAGTTGTATGGAAATATAAAATCGTATAAAAGATATGAAACTAAACTGTTTTTATAGTCTTATGGCCTCGTCATCTCCACATGAAAATAGTGAAATGCTTCCATTTCTATATTTAATGTCAATTATCGTTATTGGCTTTTTCTTTAGAGCTTCAAATTTTGAAGCCATCAGCCTAGTGACATCCAAACATAAACGAGTTTTTGAAAGTTTCCTTTAAGAGTCCCTCGTTTCAATCTAAACATGCCAGGGTGTCCTTAAAAATTCTTTAAATAGGCACAATGATAACTTAAAATAAATGGAACTTTTTACTCTGAATGCTTTCATTATCACAGTAGTTATTTTAACATGTTTTCATTTTTACTAAATCAACAATCACAGTGATTGATTGGTAAATGTTTGGGAAAACATTTATCCATATATCCAAAATGCAATAGATAAATAAAAGAATAAATAAATAGTTACATGAATATGATATATACATCATGTAACAGAAGAAGGCAAATCCATTAACATTTGCCATTGCTCATGAAGAATTCTTCAGTGCTGGGACAACTGGAGCAGAAGGATGCAACAGAGGAATAATTTTGACAGAATCAATCAGAAGGCCCTGCTTCCAAAAGGGTGAAAGCTGAGTCATGGAGAAATTCACCTGAAAATCCAAGGGATTCTCAGAAACAAGGAAGGAGCCTGCATTGAGCTCAATCCATCCATCCACCCCTGCCTTCACCTGGTTTGCCCCTGCTAAGAAACGGGCACATTTCCAAGCTTCCCCACTCGATGATGACACACTTAATTCCACAGGTGTCCAATCCCAACCCCCCTCATTGATCAGCTTCACCCTGAAAATCACACTGTACTTGCCTTTTGCACTCAGCAATCTCTCATTTTCCAGATTCCCCTTCACTTCTAACCAGCATACCTCTTTAAGCCTTGCTACCTCCTCAAAACTGCATAAGCAACAATTCACACACTGGGTTAGAAATCCTGCTAAAAATTTGTGGATAAAATATCTGTCATTTTGGGTGCAGGAATTAGGATTAACTTTATGAATTTGAAATTGTGGTCTATTAGACTGCCGATATTTATGTCATATGAATTTCAATATCATTTGAGAACTTACCCAGTGTTCGAAGAAATCAACCAAATTTGTAGCTGTAATAACTCACTTAAATGTACTCAAATGCAAAACATAAAACATAGTAGAAAAATGTGATATTCATCTTCAATGCATATATAATAATTGCAATTATATATGCAATAACATGTCATCGGCAATCATTTAGTGTTAACGATTACAGTCAGGGAAAGGGAACTACCTGGAACCATCTCTCTCTGTGAAATCCCAGTAACGTTTATCCTCTGCCCATGCAATTTGTAATGATTTTGGAGAAATCATGATGCATGGTCTTTTGCTTTCTCTATCTATCCAGACTCTCTGTCACTCATTCATAAACCAGGAGACAAAAGGGAGTACTGTAAGTCGGAGCTGTTTTCTAATTTCTGTGTTGCAAATGATTTTCATGAAAAGAAGGACTAAAACTTGTACCTTGGATTTGCCATCGATGAAGATGGGCTCCTTGTAGAGACGATCCTTGAGCAATTTTTGAAGACTTAATTGTTGAACATCTGTTTGAGAAGCTGCTCTGGACAAGATGAGATCGCAGAATCTGTCTTCTTCGGATTTTTCTTCTTTTGGTAATTTGAACAGCAATCGAGCGACTGCTTCGGGCATCATTTCGCACAACCATGATAGGCATCCATTAATCTTTTCCATATCCGGCACTGCACAAATCCTTTTTCTGCTTTTGTCTGTTCAATGTAATCAAGGACAGAAGCTTTCTTTGTTGGGAATGAGATTTCCTGCGCTTTCTTGAGTATTTGTCGCTCATCGCTGAAGTTGTTTCTTATATATATATCTATACTTCCCCGTCCACAGAATCTCTGTTATAAGTCTTATGAAAACTTTCTGGCGAGACATAGAATGTTCAAAAGCTATGGATTCCTGTCGTGGGCAACTGCCAGCCCTTAAATTCAACCAAGCGAAATTCTCTTTGATTTCGTAAGAGTGATGGCAGTTCAGATGTCACGTTGATTTCTTGGAAGAAACTTGGAGCACACGAAAGGTCAACGTACTTGATTCCCGCCTAAAGAAAATCGAATGAAGAAATCCGAAAAATGGGTTTGTTCTTTGTTTAGTTTGATTTTCAGACGCCGGACATACCCAATTCCGTCCTTTTCTCTGTTTATTGTTATTAGTACTAATTTATTTAACTGGTTTACTGACTGTGCTCCCCTTGAGCGGAAACAGAGGATTCCAAATCATTCTAAGAGTCAGGTTTATACAATTATTATTAAGAAAAATCATGATCTATCTGTAGGCTATGGAGATAAATATTAAACAGTAAGAGATAAACTAGGCTTGCGGGATACCTTACCCAACACCGTCCCTGCTTATAGCAGTTAGTTTGAAGCAGACTTTTGTGCAATATTTAAATATAAAACTGAAATGGAAACTTTGTGGACTTTTATGTATAAAACTGAAACTGAAATTGAAATTTTGCTTGCTAAGTTTGTAGATTCTTTGAATAGTAGAAAGATACATGTTACAAGTTTCAAAGACATTGTGCATAGGGAAAATGCTAAGCTCCTTACAACTGTGGTTGTGAGATTGTGCATAGGGAAAATGCTAAGCTCCTTACAACTGTGGTTGCTGCTCACACATTTCTATTGACAGTTCCCTAAGCTCCTTACAACTGTGGTTGCTGCTCACACAATTTCTATTGACAGAAGTATTATAAAACTTAACATTGCTTAGTATAATTAAACATGTAATTGATGTTCCACGTTAACAGTCATAACACTAGCCTAATGCCTTTCTGTAAGACCAGGCAATAATTCTGGTAAATTACTGAGGATACTTGTAAAGTGCTTAAGCGATTTTGGAAGGCTCTGCAGAATGGACTTCATTCTGTGTTATTTTCCATGCAAACTTGCATATATTATCCCTTTAAATACATTTACATATTTCTCAGTTCAGAATGAATCATATTTATTGGTTTTCCCATTCCAAGCTATTATATTTCATTTATGATTTCTTTGAGGATTTCACGGACAAAGGTTCACGATTTTAAATTTGAACCTGGAGAGAATCAAGCTCATTTATGGAAAATTAATTTTGAAAATTTCTATGTAACCTCTCATTTTCATATTGTTGTTGCTTCAGCAGTAAAAACAAGACTTCCGTGAAATATGTTTCACCGAGCTGGGTGTAATGTAAATAAATAATTTAGTAATGATAGAGGAATAATACAACTTGGCCACTTTCGATTCTCCGGGGACGAAAACAAAATATGTATAACTGTTACTGTTAATTGAATATTCTGTGTGGTATTCTGTGTGGTTTCATTACCCATTGAAAAGTGGTCATGAAATGTTAAATTAACACGACTATCCATTGCTCAAGGCACCAATTAAAGTGCAATTTTTTCAAGTTCACCATAGCTCTCCTTTCACATAGCCCCCCTATATTAATTGTTGTCTTGGAAGATGAATAGCCACAAACAAATGGTTATTAACTCATCACGAACATTGTGACATAGGAAATTGATGAGACATGAAATTGCTCATATTGCTGGCGGTCGCGTTAAGGCACCCATGATAAGGCACCCATGTTATACCATGGGTCGCGATATCGCGTATGCGATATATCATGGGCCACGATATCGCGTATGCGATATCTCATCTGCCCACGATATCGCAGTCAGCCGCAATTTCTATAAATAAGAGGCCGCTCTCCCTCATTTGACATACCAGTTTTAGAGTAGCAAAGCTCTGGCAGTTTGATCCCTCCAAAGTTAGATTTTTTCCCGTGTCTGCCCGCAGTGTGGTGAATGTAATTGTACGGTGTCTTTATTCGAGTGTGCTGTACTTGGACACGCACATGATCGGCAATAAAGATCGAGATTACTTCATCATTGCAGCATTCACTTAGTTTATTTATTTGTTTGTTTATTTCATGTTATTTATTGCTTTCATAGCGCAGTGTGAGTATGACTTGATTACGAGCATCTACGGATGTGTACGGCTAGTCAAGGAATCGGTTACTCATCGCGATTAGTTTTTCACCCTTAACTCCTAAAAGCGGAACGAGTACGACTTGATTACGAGCATTTAAGTGTGACTGCTTGGTAGCCCAATGGTGTAGCTAGGATCTACGCTTGGTAACCCAGTGGCGTATTTGAGATCTGCGCTTGGTAATCCCAGTGGCGTACCTAGGCCTACGCTTGGTAGTCCCAGTGGTAGTCATGCACGAAGTCCAAAATGTGTACGGTTGATCAAGGAATCGGTTGCTCGTCACACTTAGGCTAGACTAGATTTTCTTACCCTTTTCCCCTTAGCTTAGCTTAGTTAAATATTATTTTCCACTGCCTTCAGGAGTAGCGATAGAATTAGGAACACATCATACACCT
>MNCI01028006.1:0-18261 GCA_015680685.1 Gnetum montanum | reverse complement strand
GGCACATGGGAAAAATTCTAACTCTGGAGTGATCAATCTGCCAGAGCTTTGCTACTTCTAGCCAGGATTGGGAAATGAAGGGAGTGCCACCTCTTATTTATAGATATGGCGGCAGACTGTGATATCGCATACGCAATATCGCAGGGAAAGACGAAATATCGCGACACATGCATGTCGCGTCTCATCAAATGTAAAGTGCATGAAAATAAACACTAATCTATTCTAAGTGCTACAAGGAGTTCCAAGAATCTCATCTTGTGTCCAAGTACAATGATGCTCAAATAAGGATCCGTACAATTGGTTGAAGTCCTACTACAGCACTCATAAAATATTCTTACTCTAGGCTAAGAAAACTACAAGACCTTGGCTATGCTATTGACTTAACATGTCATAAATGCAGTGGGTACAAGCATTTATATAGGCATGACATGACACTACGTTGCCTCATCAAACCATGTATCATCATACCCCCATGACTAAGTGAAAACTCATCCTTGAGTGAACAAAAGTAGGATTGAGCTTCTTACAAAATTGGAAAGGTATGAGGTTATTGACTAATTAACTACCTGTGAATGCCAAATTGTACGAAATTACAAAAATTACAAAAATGGATGTCCTTAACAACAAAATTAGACACCCTTACAAAAATGGTGACAAAAACCCTCTAGTTTTTGAAGATGAGACGAAGATCACACAATGCCAAAAGGTGGAGGCTACTGGGATGCTAAAGAACCTTTGCTAGGCTCTAGCACTAGTGGCAATGGCGGCAGCTGAAGCTAAGGCTATCCTACTATGGTTGTTGCTTCTAGCAGAAGATGGAAAGTATCCTGTAATGCTTTCATCATCTTCTCCTTACTCCATGGGTTGTACATAGTCCACGTGGCTTTGCCAATGTGGTCTAGTATGGGAACATCTCACAGATACGACATTACTTGGGGGGTGGGGGTGTGGGTTGGGTGGATGTTGGGGGGAAGGAGGGGACTTTAGAAGGAGAGAGGGGTAGGGAGTGGAGAAGAGTAGGTATAATTGAAACATAGGTACATCCTAAGATTTATAGAAATTTATAACTCAATGCTAGCTAGTAGAATTGCACTTATGACTTAGGGTTACTAGGCCAAGACTCATACCACTAGGCTAACACCTCATTGTTACATGTTAAATTTTTCTTAGCATCTATTCGATTCTAGTAAGCAACATTTTATTACATAATTATGTATTTTATATAAGTAATGCCTTTATAGCCTAAGCCTGGTTAGTGGGGTGTTACATGTTAGTATTGAATGGGGAGTGATGGAACCTAAAGGAGGGTGAATGAGTGGCTTTTAGTACATCCATCGAACAATTCATTAAAAACAATAAATATACTTGGAATTACATGTAATGCTGTCAAATTCAATAAGTGATCCTTTACCTAAATCCATCACTTCTTTACCATTTTACTAGTTACATGATGATTTATAAGAATTATTAGTCAAGAAGCTTCTAGAAAGTATGTTTTCATATAAATTCTGGGTTATTTACCTCATTGCTTAAGTTTTTTAAGTCATTTAAATTTGGTCTAGAAAGAACAATGATTGGATGCTATCCTTGCATGTTATTTGTTAAATTTATTTTTGTTGATAGAATTTGTTAGTTCAATGATGGTTTCCTAGGTTCTTGATATTGATGTTTTCAATTATTGTTATGCTATATTAATTATTTGAAAGTGGACTATATCTCTTAATCTAGCATCTCTTGCAATTTGAAGGTTCCTTGTTTTGTTGAATTACTAAATCTTCCATTGATTTTTTAAAAAGTTGAAAGGAATATTATCTCTTAAATTCAAGCATTTTGAAACCCTAGCTATAGCTAGTAGTTTTCATAGAATTTAATATATAATTGAGGTGATTCTTACTTCACTTAAGCGAGAAATTCTTCTACATGCTAGCAAAATTGATTATGTGTAGAAGCTTGTTTATTACAATCTTCCAAAGTCATGTCACCATTATCATCAAGAGGATCTTATGTTTTATTTATATCTTTTTATGCTACAAAAAGAGGCTATCCAAGTACAACAAGACCAAGATATTACAAACACTAATAAGGTTCCTTCTACAAATGTTGTAAATCCTACAATGATTTCTTCTGTTGCTATTTTAAATAGTTAGCCTACCCTTTTCTTTTACTGTTGTTCAATAAAATATACCTTTGAGAAAGGTTCTAGTCAAATCAATTTCAAATAATTCTTTAATGACTAAAGAGAAATAAATTTATGTTCCTAATGTCTCACAAAAACATGTTATTAATTGGGATGGTTTCTAAATGATTCTTCACAATAAAAAATGTTGAGAAAGTCTATCTATTAGTAATTACATGCCAAATCTTCAAAATTGACAGTATGTTTAAGATATTTTAATTAGATGTTTTGAAAGGCACAAGATGATGTGGAAGTGCTTGGCAAGTATGACATACAAAAGTTATACAAGTGGGTCCTCCCCAAAGTAGGCTCAAGCCCTTAGTGCCCTCGTATAACCATGCCTAAAAGTGTCCTTAGGCACTCAAGGAGTTGAATGTAAGACATACTTATTTAGCAAAGCACACATGTTAGTAGCACCAAATTGGAAAAATAATGCTATATTATACAAACCCACAAGTTATGATTAAATATATAGTGAGGTGAGATGGATTGTAAAAAGGATTGCTAAAATTAGAACATGAGATATCTTACCATAGGCATAATGAATCCTTGTGTGTTATTGATGGTTAAGATAATCATTAGCCCTCTTTCCAAGATGCATACCAAGTCCAAGCCACTTTCTAGTGACATTGCATTGTTTCATCTCTAAGAGTTATAACCATAAGACTACCACTATTGCAAGGAGCATTACCACTTGGCATATTGTCCAAGGAAGGAGTTTATTCATTGCACTCTTTATTATTATTAGTATTTAGATTCCTGAGAAGTTACCTACCTTCAAGCATGGGTAACATGTCTTTTTAGTGGAACCCCAAAAATTTATTTTATTCTTATTTTTAACTATGTCAATCTTACCAAAGGAATAGCTTTTGACATTGGTAACATGTCTTTCAAGTGACATGGTAAGGAAACACTTATTGTACTCTTACTCCCATTTTTTGTTAATACCTTCATAGTGATCGTTTATGATATAACTAATCTAGATAACTAGCACCATCCTCAGCAACAACACCAATGATGAGTAGTGGGTACCCCTATACCCAACCATATAAATCACAAGCATTCATGCATGATCTGGTTGAATTCTGTGGATGGGACTAGTTGTGACATCTAAATTGTTAAGCATTGATTATAGGATGTTGTCTTCCCACTTGGACTAGTGGTAGCTTTGTTATGTATGGTTTAGTCTAAAGTGAGGCATATGATAATTGATGTTGTTGCAACCTTAAACTAATTTTAACAATAATAGAGAAATTATGTATTTAATCTAACTAACAACAAGAAGGTAAATCTAAACTAGCCTAGAGTTTTGAGCATACAATCATGGCTTACTGTACACGTCTTGGGCTCATGTAACCATTACTAGGTTACAAAGCATTATGCTACTAGGTTAACCAAGCAATAACATGTTGGAATTACAAAACGATTATACTTAAACACTCAAAACCAGTCATACTCATTTCGCTTTACTAATAAACAAGAAAGTACTTGGAAATGTAAATGATTAAATTAATAAAATAGTAAAAGCTATGCTAAGTAAAATAGTAAAACTAAGTGGATGCGGCAATGATGAAAAGCAATCTCAATCTTTTTTTTTTGGACATGAACTGTACCCAAGTATACTTCACTCAAATAAAGATTCCATACAATTGCTCAACACCACACTACAGGCATTCACTATATTGCCAAAACTACGAAACGAAACTGCAAGAATCTACCTAAGGGTGGAATAAAACTTCTTTAGATTGTGTGCCCAAGTGCTGTATTTATAGGCAAACATGTATCCTACGATATCAATTATATAATAACGTATCATGAAATACAATAACATATCATGAAATACAATATCAAATCTATGACATTGTAGATACAATATCATAACTACAATATCATTGGTGGACAAAAAATTGACTTTTTTGCAAACAAATGTGTAGGGGCATCTGCCTTGACATGGCTACGTCAATGTAGCCAACCGATGCTTCATCAATGCACCTCTTTAATAATTATTCTAGTTGGTATGAGTCTTATTCAAAGTTCGATCATTTGCATTGTGGTTACTGCTTGGGCTTTATTGTGGGATCTATGTATATGCGATGTTGGTATATACATGGATCAATTCTAGTTATGTTATTACAAGACCATGTAAACATTGTGGATCATTTTTGTCACAACTTTTGGTAGCTTCCTCATCTCTTTCTTTGTTCTCTACATTGATTATTATCGATTTACCATTGTAAAGGGAAATATATTTTAGTAATTTTGGTAATATCTTTAGCTCTATTAGTTTCAACTTAGGTTCTTTTGGAATTTCTAACTTTCCCTAGTTAATATCTTTATCTTGTTACACTTATGCTACCTCAAAGAGTGGTTGTTTCATGTCCTCCATCCTATTCATCTCCTTAACATATATGAGTTAGTAAATGCTTCTCTTAGTATTATGGATATTTTAGATTTGCAGCTTTCATCTATTGTTGGCCATTGATGACCTTCTTACTTTGTGGCTACTGCATACAGCTAGTTCTCGATGCATATTTCTTCTTCACATGTACTACATGTCATGATGCTTCTATAACTAATGATCTAGAATTTTTGCATGTAGTTATATCTTATGTCACTTTATGTAATACATGAAACATTCTTTTTCTTGACATCTCCATGCTAATCTTTCACAAAAATCTCCAAGGACAAGTCTTTAATCCCTAACTTAGCATCGATGGTACTCAAGCAAGTTGTTGTCATAATGATGAAGAATTCCCCCTTATAGTTAGTTACTAACTCCAACCTAATTTTATATGGCAAGTTGTTGTCATAATGATGAAGAATTCCCAAAGATATAATGATGGTTGACAAGCCTAAAGAATGGATGCTTTTAGGGCTTACGCTTAGGACCGCTTAAGTTGTTATCTACCTGCATGTTTATAGCTTATGTCACATTTTGTTGTTGCAGTTGTAAAGACATTTTAACTTACATGTGTGAAGTAGGTGATAAAGGATTAGAAGCATAATGTTGAAAGTGCCAACAAGGATGAGGAGTGTATGAGGGAGATTTGATCTATAGAGTGAAAAGTTTATGGTACTCTGGAAGGTATTAATAATAAGTAAGATTGTGGGTAGTAGAGCCACTTGGTGATATAGGTTGTTGAATTTAATACACATAAGGATTAGGTTGGTTAAAGGGGTTTTCCTATCTTAGTGGTGACATTTCTCATAAGTATAGGTTTTGCTACTATTGTTGATAATATTCTTAAGGTTGTAGTGGATCCTGCTAGGATAGTAGTACTATTAATGATAGGGTTACCTATAGTTTTTTTGAGGGTAAGACAATGTTCTAGGTATTTGCTTTTGGAAAAATTTTGAATGTTAAGACACAAGCCTCAAACTCTTAAAGATGTAACATCAAAGTGCAATAGTCCTTAGGATGTTTACAATGAAAGATGTTATAATCATTATAATCTAAATATGAGTTTGTAACTTTTTCAATTGTAGTAGTCCCCTCATATATCCTTCTTCTTTCTTCTATCCTTATCTTTAGCTCTATCTTGCTTTTCTTTCTCCTTCATAATTTTTACTGTTAATTGAAACTTTTGATTGACTGAGTCTCACATATTATCAATTGTGGCTGAAATTTTTAAAACTAATTTTTGTACTGGCAAGGTTTTCCATTGGACCAATTCTTCCAATGATGTCTCTTTTGGTTCATAAAGATGAACTTTGTTTTTACAAAAAGATGAATCCCTATTGTACTTCTTTGCACTTTACCCCTTTTGAGTTCTCCTTCTTCTTTCACCGCTTGATCAATCAACCATTAGATCTAATGGGTTATTATCTCTAAAAGTCTCACTTGGGAATATACTCCTAAAGTCTTCTGAGTCTTGTTCCTTGGCCCATCTATGATGTCCCTTAGTTGTTTCTGTTGAGAGAAACCATGAGTTGGACATCTATGTAATAGAGAATAATATCTACCCAAGGCTTCATCAAGTATTTCATGATTTTCTTGCTTTTACCCTTGAATTTATTTTCACAAGTTATATAGTTTGAAGTATGTTTGGTATTTATCATTTAAGAGTTCTAGCACTGTACTCTATCACCTAATAGATTTTGATTCCAAATACTAGCATCAACTTTTAAATTTCTTGTTAAGTATCCTTGGGAATAAATTTAGCTTCTACTATTTTTTTCAATGTTCTACAAGGTTCAGACATCATGGAAGTCTTATAAATACTATTGCAGATTAACATTGTAACCTCCTTCAAACTTAATGATATTATTCATCTCTAACTATTTGACCTAGATGTTCCTTTGATTCTTGGATAGGATATATAGTACCTCCTTGATATTGAACATACTTATTATAGTAAGTAGGAGTTCATTGTAGCCATCTCATTCATCATGATTCCTACTAGAAACTCTTTAGTAAGAAATGAAAACTTGTGAGGGCACTTCTGAAGAAGGGCAACACCTAATCTTTTTCCTATGCTAAAGGGGACATTTTTCAAAATTAGTTGTAAGGATGAAAACCTAAACAAACATCCTCAAAACCATTGGAATTTTTCGTTAGACTCTTTATTCATTGATCTATTGTATTTTAAGTTTTTTAAAAATATTATTATTCATTTTTTTAGATTAGACACCCCAAAACCCACTTACTAATTAAATTCTAATCTATGTCCCCTCCCCCAGTTAGAAGAAAAAAAAAACATTTACAACACATCAAAAGTTAAGTATAATTAAAGAATTTAAAAAATAGATTCTATTTGTACATTTATGCCACAATCATTCCTACCTCAACAAAAGTTCTACCCCTTAAAAATAATAAGTTGGGTTGATACCCTTATCAAGAGTTGTATTTAAATGAATGCTTTTGATTAATTTAGATGTATTTTACGTTCTAATTTTTATTGAAAACATTTTATGAGGCATTTAAAAATTTTTAAAAATTATCAAATTAACGTGAAAATAAACATGAAAATGTTATCGTATTTATGAGTATACATGTGTATATATGAAAAATAGGGACTATCATTTGGAGTGATGGTAAGATGCTTGTTTCTCAAGTCAAAGATTTAGGTTCAATACTAGGCATAGCCACTCAAAGAGGTTAGGTTTTGTCCCATCTACCAACCCTCCTTGGGCCTCACTTAGCACGATGAGCATTGTGGCTCTAGGTGATAAATGTTTTATGTGTATATATGAAAAATATATATAATTATTATGGATGGGTTGGTTTTTATGTGCATTTAATTAAAAATTAAATATATGTCATAATTTTATATCATTAAATATTTATTTTGTTAATGGCTCTTAGTTTTGATACTTGTCAATTACAAAGTTTGTACATGATCAAAGAAGAAAAAGCATATGTTGAATGCTACATATTTGTAATTCCAACCATACCCTTATCCTAAGGTAATATAAAATATCCATAATCAACTTACTCTTGTCAAGGTACATATTAATTTTTTTCACTATCATCGCTATCTTAGCCTTATTCTAAGAATACAGGATGGGTGTAACCATTTGTCACATCATAGGTCATTAATGCCCAAACATATATGGCTATAATAAGAGGTATCCAAACCAAAAATATATAACTATATATATCTTAGGACATGCATCCAACATGATACCTTTTTAAAACTTAAGCATAAATAGTTAAGCAAATCTGATTATGTATCATATCAACATACCACTTAACCACTTGAACAATGTCTCTTGCTAATATTTTTTAGCAACTTGGTGGTTAGAACCTTGAAATAATTGTAATATAGGTACACCCTAAGATATATAGTCAAATTATAACTTTTTAACTTAGTAGTGTCCACCAGAATTGAAACCATGACTTGGAGCTTTCAAATCAAGAGCATTATTACTAAGCTAAAGATAGAAGTTTCTATGTATATTTTTACTGATAGTAGAAAAAGTATTAAGTAGCTTAGACAAATAGCTCATAAGACAAATTTCTCCTTTTCTAACAAGAACACTATGAACTTGAAGTTTAAAACTAGTGTCAATAAGAAGGTTATAGTTGATAGTGAAGATTCTCGATGTAAGATCAATAACAAGTAATGAGGTGATGATCTTCCACAAGTGGTGCCACTTTCTTGCTTTGATAAAAATATTGGTATTAAGTCACAACTCTCTACTTGAATTATTTTGCTATTTTAAGTTTAAGCATGGATGTTAAAAATGATGTAAATTTTGTTAGGACTGAGATCTTCATCCCTACTAACAATTGATTTTCTTCACTTATTTTTTCAATGTATCAATTATAATGTTGTTCACTTGAGTAAATACAACTAATACATATATATTTTTTATGATGATGTCTACTTAGTGTCAAGCTTGTGTCCAAAGTGCAACTTAAAATTAAGTGCTTTCTCAAACAATAAAATGCTTACTTCTAGTTAATCTGATTTTTTCTTTCTTCAATTTTTCTTCATGGAATCTAATTTCTTTATGAAGGATTCTAAATCACTCCCAACTTGTTCAATTGATACTGAAATTTACATTTCTTCTATTGATGTAGAAATTTTTATTGATTATCAGAATGCAAATTTACAAGTTGGTGAGCATATATTTATGATGTCTTATTTTAGTGATGTTGATGTAACTAATACATTTGATTTTGGTTTTTCTAATGATGTATATGAGTTACTGGTTGTTGATCTTGCATCACTGTGTGTGCTCATTGAAATTTTGGGTTATTTACTTTGTAATTGAAGTTTCACTTCACAATTAAATGATGTGACACGAAAACATGACATTTAAGTCCCTTATCCTAGGTGTTCTCTCTCTCTCTTTTTCTTTTAACTTATTAAGTTTGTGATGAGAGCAGTTACTCTAGTAGTTATTCTAATTACTAGAGTGGTTACTCTAGCGGTTACTCTAGTAGTTACTCTAATTATTAGAGTGGTTACAAAAGCAGTTACTCTAATTATTAGAGTGGTTACTCTAGCGGTTACTTTAGAAATTATTCTAATTATTAGAGCAATTACTCTAATTATTAGAGTAGTTGCTCCCAAGCCTATAAATACAGTGCCCAGGCACATAATTGGGAAGAAGTCTTTTAGTAGTCAAGTAAAGAAACTCTTGTAGTCTATTTGAAAGCTAGAGTATTTTCCAAGTGCCCATAGTAGGAGGTCTAAGTGTGGATGGATCTTTATTCGAGCATTGTGTACTTGAGCACACCTTGTGTACAACAATAAAGAGGAGCTCTTTGATTCATCCTTGTAGCACTTGAGATTTTTTTTCTTACGCATTTATTTTATTTATTTTCTTATGCATTTATTTTATTTTATTTTATGCACTTTACATTTTTGTTATTAGCACAACAATTCATTTTGATCAATTAAGCAAATTGTTAAATTACACAAGCATGACCACTTCGAGCATGCGTGTAATACTTAGTAACCTAGTAGTGATTAGCGTTTGGTAATCCTAGCAATGTTGTGCTAGTTCAGGATGTGTATGGCAAGTGGGAACAGATGCTGGTGTTAGGATTAGTTAGAACTTAGTTAATGAGTAGTTAAGTTAAATTAGTCACTTAGTTACCTCTCTCCTTCCCTACTAGTGCAGGACATAAAAACATAAAAGCTATAAAAATCATATGCCTCAAGCTTACTTAACCATACAATCATGACATACAGGTAAGCTTGGGAAGACAATGATCAACCAACCCATCCTTATTCCACAAGGGTGCATAAGCACTTAGTCCTTGGAATTCGATCGAATCGTGCGTGAAATGCTTGTATTCATATGGTTGAGTGTAGGGGTACCTCGTCTCTCATCATTGGCATCATTGCTGGGGACTTTGTTGTTTGTGTGCTAACTAGAACATAGAAAATCATTCACATCATTGGAATGAACCCTTAGGATTGGTTGAGAAAATAATAAACAAGAATACATTACACACTGAACAGAAAAGTATGTCTCCTTCTTTGTATGAAAGCTCCTCACCACCTAGGTCTGAAACAAGAAACAATCAACNGTATGAAAGCACCTCACCACCTAGGTCTGAAACAAGAAACAATCAATAGTGTAATACACATGACGTTGATCCAATAGTCCCTCAACAAGTTCGAGTGGTATATATTCATCTTGATGAGTATATACTGGACTTCACCTTTATCCTCCATCAAGATGAACAACTACGTTGGCAAGACTTAGAAGATAACCTAGTGTTACCTCCCAATCGTTCAATCCCAAGCATGCTTCTTCATGCTCTCACACGAATTGACATGCCACACTTACATGCAAAATACGTTGTGCAAGACCATGACTTGAGAGAATACCAGCCCACAGAGGCACAACGTCAAAGGGACTTGCAACAGGAGAGACATCATAAGTCTTTGAAGGATAAGTGTTCCCAAGATGCCCCACATGTCTTAAGCAAAAATGAGGGTGGTGAACCTACCTCAAGCAGTCGCCCACACAATGATGTTCCTTCCCTTGACTTTGGCCAAGTGGTTGTGTATCAAAACCTTCACTCCACTATTCATAACTCAGGTTCTGATACCCATGGACATAAAGGGTCTGAAAAAGGGACACAAACTCATGATGAAGGTGGATATTCTAATCACAATCACGATCGGTGCCAAGACTGCAGAAGAGAGGGTAGCAGACACCATCATGGTGATGGTTCTCCTTCTTCTTCACCTTCATCATCTCCTTTAGTATCCAAACACAACCATTTGGAAAAAGACCATGGAGATAAAGGTAAGAAAAGTGGAAGTCATAGACGAAATAGCCAGGAAAGGGGACAAGGGCACTCTAGAGAGTCACGACATAGAAGAAGGGAGAGTAGGGAAAAATGTAGGCATCGTAGATGCCATGGACGAGACGATCACGATGAACCCCTACTCACTACTTGGAGTATGTTGGACATAATTGAAGCTATTAGAATTCCAACAAGGCATCAAAAAGATAGTAGGATCAAGAGATTAGATATGAACAATATCCCATGATTTGAAGGGGCATACAACGCTGATCCTCAAAATCACTTACAAGCATTCCATGATGTGTGTGCCTTAAAAAATATAGAGAACGAATGACAAAAAATTAAGTTATTTCCATGGATACTAGTTAAAGAAATGGAAAGCTGGTATAGGTCTTTAGAACCGGAATCCATTCGTAGGTGGAGTAATATGTTAGAACTATTTAATGACAAGTACCAAACGTACTCTCGAGTGTCTAACTTGCAAAAGTAAATCCAAGGCTGGAAATAAGGAGGACATGAACCCTTGGATGCTACCATGGGCCGATATTATGCATTGTTATATCATTGTCCTGGCCATGGTTATTTGCAAAGGGATCAACTACGCCATCTTGTGGATGGGCGTAGGCATGAAATGAGAAGAACCCTTGGGACTTATGCCCAAGGAAGACTATCTAAGCTTAGGTTCCATCAAATTCAAAGACTATTAGAGCAAGTTGCTAAGGAAGAAGGTGAGCTACAAAAGAGAGAAAGTGTGGAAGAGTATAAATGAGATCCTTCCCTTTGGAAGAGGGGAGTAAGATTTTGTGAGGATGAAAAAGAGTCACCACTTAAAGAGATGGTAAATAGGAAAAATTTTCCTATCCAAAAGATGACATCAAAAGTTTCGACAAAGGTAGACCAAATGTGGGATTCCCTAGATAATAGATTTCAAATTGTTCTTAAAATAGTAGAGGAGTCTAGAGAGCAAGGTAGTGAGAAAAGAAAAAAGAAAGAGGTTGAACATGAACGTAGCAAGGGTAAGGGCAAAGTTGCCATCATTAAAGAGGTTGTGGATTTGGAAATAGAAAATGATAGTGGATGTGAGATATGTCAATATGACTATCCTAAGGGATGTTGCCCTGTAATCTTACATCTATAGGAGTTTAGGGTGTATGCACTCAACTCAGGATTAAACAAAAGGTAAACACCCCAAAGGTTACCTTATCCTCAAGGTAACCCAAGACAGTTCCACCAACCCTTAATGTATTATCCAAGTGGAACTCCATCACAACCGATTGAGCAATATCAATAGTGGCAGCACCCACAATCATGGGGAATGCTACCACCAAGGAAACAATATCCTTACTGGCAACCTGACCTATATGGATATTATGTGCAGTAGCCAATCTCCCCACATGACTCTACTAGTGACATCACTCCTCACCCTCACTACCAAGCCTATGAGTATTATGGGACTCCCTCTTTTAGGGACGATATTCCACAAGCATATCATCCTTCTCATTTGGTCGCATCTCTTCCACCAATAGCTCCATTACCACCTACTCCAGCTATGTAGGGTGAAATCCCTACCCAGCTGCAACAATGTAATGCCACAAGGGCTGTTAACTCTCAACCTACTGTTGGTTCCAACAACCACATGAAGAAAAGACCTTTCTTTAAAACTAATAGACCAACCAAGCCCTTGCAATTACAAGTAGCTAATTTCTTAGATGCTTCAGTATCAATCAAAACTTCGAAGCCTCCTTCAACTCAACCACCGCACTCAACGCATACGATCATGCTAACACATGTCGTCACCGATTGGATCAAAGTTGGCCACCTTCCTAGGATATTATCTGATCTTGGAATTCCTCTAATATACTTACAAATCGCTGGAAATGCATTGTGCAAGGATCTTTTGGATTCAGGTTCTAATGTCAACTTGGTTTCTCAAAAAATGTACAAGGCCTGAAACCTACCTCCATTGAAAAAGAGCAACATTCGTCTAGAGTTGGCCGACCAGTCCATCACTGTTCCATTGGGACTAGTGGAGAACATTATTACCACCGTTTGTGGATGGTCGTACTTAACTGATTTCCTACTAATTTAGGTGAACAATGGTTAGAGGGACTTCCCAATCATAATGGAAAGAGCATGGCTAAGCACAATTGACATGCGCTTAGGAATCCGTGATCTTTCCCTGGAAATATCAAAGGAAAAAACATTCAGAAAGATCAAGAAGAAGAAAGTTCCATGTATCGCATATAGTGACACAGGGTGTAATTGCGTGCAGAGGTCATGGTTTGTGAAAAGTTTAGCATTGCCTACATGCAATCAATGTGCATAAGTGATTAACATACAAAGATGCTTGTATGTAGTAGCCACACAAAAGGAAGACACCCAATGGCTGACAATTGATCAAGAAAGCAGTTCACTCATATGCATGCAACCAACTGAGGCTTTGACTTGTGCTTACATCAATAGCATAGATGCATTAGAGCAAGTCCATTGCCAACTTATAAGTCTTAACCTTGAAAATATCAACTAGGGAAAGTTGGAAATCCCTGAGAAATTTAAGCAGGAGCCCCTCGAGCTGAAACCATTGGCCACTAGTATGGAATACACGTTCCGTAAAAATGGAAAATCAATAATTATCAATGCTAAGCTTGCTCCTCAACAGAAAGAAGAACTGCTGAAGGTAATAAATAAATGGTTGGAAGCCTTCGCTTGGTCATATCCCAAATTAACTGGAATAGATCCTAGGATATGCCAACATAGGATTTACACTGACCTCTCCATGAAGCCTCGAAGACAACTGCAAAGGCGTTTGAACCCAAAGCTGAAGCAAGTAGTCAAGGAAGAATTCAAACAGCTTCTCAAGGCTAGGTTCATATACCCCATTGCTGATAGCGAATGGGCTACCCCTTAGTTATTGTGCCTAAAAAGGGAGGCAAATGGAGGGTGTGCATAGATTTTAGGCTACTAAATATGGCAACATTCAAAGATCACTTTCTGTTGCCATTTGTTGACCAAGTCTTAGACACCATCGCAGGGCATCGCTACTATAATTTTCTAGATGGATATAGCAAATATAATCAAATACAAATAGCCTTAGAAGACCAAGCCAAGACTATGTTCACTAGTCCTTGGGGAATTTTTGTATACAAATAGATGTCGTTTGGCTTGTGAAATGCCCCTGCAACATTTCAATGACTAGTTCTAAGAATCTTCCAACAACAGATAGGAAATGGTGTAGAGGTCTTTATGGATGATTTCTCCACTTATGGTGCAAACTTTGATCAAGCCTTGGACTAGTTAGAGCAAGTGTTAAAAAGATGTATTGAAACCAATTTGAGGCTCAACTAGCAGAAAATCCATTTGATGGTCCAAGAGGGCGTAGTACTAGGGCACAAAATCTCACACACTGGGATAGAGGTAGACCCCGAGAAAATCAAAATTATCCAAGGAATTACTCGTCAACCAGAAACTGTCAAAGATATTTGATTATTCCTTGGACATACTGGCTACTATAGGAGATTGATTGAGAACTTTTCAAAAGTTACCAGACCATTGGTGGAATTAACGAAAAAGGACATACCTTTTGAGTGGACCAGGGAATGCGAATTAGCTTTCTAAACTTTGAAATAGAAGCTAGTAGAAACACCCATTCTATAAGCTCCTGACTGGTCCAAACCATTCCATATCATGATTGATGCGTCCAACTATGCTTTAAGAGCCATACTTACATAGTTAGATGACCAAAAGTGTCCTTATTACATCCATTGTGCAAGTAGAAGTATCACTGGTGCACAACTTAACTACGCTACCACAGAGAAAGAATTAATGGTTGTAGTGTTTGCACTAGAAAATTTTAGACACTATGTATTGGGATATAAATTATATATACATACAAATCATAGTGCAATCTGGTTCCTCATGAATAAGCCAATGGTAAGCCCTCAGATCATACGATGGCTTGTAATCTTACAAGACTTTGATTTAATGATGATCGATTGTAGGGGCACTGAGAATGTAGTTGCTGATCATTTATCTCGGTTGCGATGGGATAACAAAGAGGATGAGTATCCAATTTCTGATCATTTCCCTAATGAATTCCTTTTTGCTGGTGTAGTGAATAATCAATCACCCATGGAGACAAACTGGTATAGTAGCATTCTTACCTATCTCCTCACCCAACAAACACCACAAGAGTTAAACCTGAAGAAGAAACAACAGTTTCTTCACTAAGCCAAGTACTTTATGGAGATTAATGGGCAACTTTACAAAGTGTGTTTCGATGGCTTGGTTTGATGGTGTATTCTCGATATAGATCAACTGCGATTTCTCCAAGACGCTCATGAGGATTTTAGTGTGGGTCATTACATTGGGAGACGAATGACCATCAAGATATTGTCATGGCTCTCGAGGGAAAGGTTGTATGAATAATGTAAGGCCCTTCCCACAATTTTTGAAATTTTGTGCATTGTGGTACATGTGTGGGATTCCAATAGAGGACCTTATCTCCTGGTTGGTACTTAACCTTTTGAATTTTTAAGTCATGACGTTGCTTATTATGTGCTTTGTGCAACTCATTCGATGACAGGGCAACCAATCGATTTTCGTCTAGTACATTTAGAGTTGCCAATCTTTGTCTCTGTGCTAGATTAAGGTCAAGGTGGAGGTCACATGCCATGGATAGTGTACGGAGCTCAGTTTGTATTGGAAGCTTTGGAAGTTTTCCGTATACTAACTCATAGGGAAGATAGCCTGTAGGGAGTTTCCAAGTGGAGCAGTATGCCCAAAGAGAATCATTCAATTTAGTGCTCCAATCTCACCTAAATTTGCTAATTTTCCTTATTAATATTCTAATAATCTCTCGATTAGTGACCTCAACTTGGCCATTAGCTTGGGGGTGATAAGGTGTAGTCAATTTATGTTCAACCCCTAAGCGTTGCATAAACTTTTGAAAGGTTGTACCCATGAAGTGTTTTCCATTATTCGAGATAAGTGCACATGGCACACCAAACCTATTTATGACTTATTGTTGTACAAATCGTGCAGCTATAGGCAATGTGCAGTTTGTTACAGCAACTACTTCATCCCATTTCATTAGATAGTTAACAACAATAATGATATAAGTTTTTCCATTGGACATCGGTGTAATGGGACCCATAAAATCTATTTCCCAAATATCGAAGGGTTCCAAAGGTTAAATCCATTATTGAGGACCCTCCATTCTAGTAGTCATTCCTCCATCACGTTGACAATGCTCACAGGATTGGACAAATTGATGGGGATCCCAAAATAGTATTGGCCAGTAATATCCTACAAGTAGGATCTTAATAGTCGTTCGTATCCCTGCATAGTGACCCCCACAAGGGCCCTCATGAGCATCTTGGAGAACTCGTAGTTGGTCCACATCAGGCACACACCATCGAACCAAGCCATCAGGATAAGCTTTATAAAGTTATCCATTGATTTCCATGAAGTACTTGGCTTTGTGAAGAAACTGTTGTTTCTTCCTGAAGTCCAGCTCCTGTGGTGTTTGTTGCGAAAGGAGATAGGTAAGATTGCTACTATACCAGTTTTTTCCCAAGGATTGGTTATTCACTACATCGGCAAAGAGGGCTTCATTAGGAAAGTGATCAGATATGGCATATTCATCCTTCTTGCTGTCCTAGTGTAATCAAGATAAATGATCTGCAACTACGTTCTTGGTGCCCTTTCGATCTATCATCGTTAAATTGAACTCCTATAGGATTACCAACCAACGTATAATATGAGGGCTAACCGTTGGCTTATTCATGAGGAACCTAATTGCATTATGATTCATATGAATGTACAGTTTGTAGCCTAACACATAGTGCCTAAACTTGTCCAATGCAAACACTACAACCATTAATTCCTTTTCTGTAGTTGTGTAGTTGAGTTGTGCACCGACAATACTCTTACTTGCATAGTGGATGTAAAAAGGGCATTTTTGGTCATCTAACTATGTAAGTACGGCTCCTAAAGCATAATTGGATGCGTCAGTCATTATATGGAACGACCTGGACTAGTCAGAGGCTTGTAGAATGGGAGTTTCCATAAGCCTTTGTTTTAGAGTTTGGAATGCTCGTTCACATTCCCTGGTCCATTCAAATGATGCATCCTTCTTTGTTAATTCTACCAATGGTTTGGTAATCTTGGAGAAGTTCTCAATGAATCTCCTGTAGTAGCCAGTGTGTCCAAGGAAGACTGAATGTCTTTGATAGTTTTTGTTTTTCAGGTGATTCCTTGGATGACCCTAACTTTTTCCAGGTCTACCTCTATTCCTAACTGTAAAATCTTATGCCCCAGTACTACGCCCTCTTGAACCATCAAAGGGCTTTTCTACCAATTGAGCCTTAGGTTGGTTTCTACACATCGTTTCAGCACTTGTTCTAATTGGTCCAGGGCTTGATCAAAGCTTGTCCCATAAGTGGAGAAGTCATCCACAAAGACTTCCACTCCGTTCCCTATCTGCTATTGGAATATGCTTAGAACTAAATGTTGAAACGTGGTAGGAGCATTGCACAAGCCAAATGACATTTTTGTATATGCAAATGTTCCCCAAGGACTAGTGAACGCTGTTTTGGCTTGGTCTTCTAGTGTGATCCGTATTTGGTTATACCCACTATAACCATCTAGAAAAATATAATAGCGATGCCTTGCTATGGTGTCTAAGACTTGGTTAACAAATGACAACGGAAAGTGATCCTTGAATGTTGCCATGTTTAGTAGCCTAAAATCTATACACACCCTCCATTTACCTCCCTTTTTAGGCATGATCACCAAAGGGCTAACCCATTCGCTATTGGCAATGGGATATATGAACCCATCCTTAAGAAGCTATTCTATCTCTTCTTTTACTATTTGTTACAATTTTGGATTCAATCGCCTCTGCGGTTGTTTTCAAGGCTTCATGGAGGGGTCCGTGTAAATCCTATGCTGGCATATCCTAGGATCTATTCCAGTTAGCTCAGGGTATGACCAGGCAAAGGCTCTTGACCATTTATTTATCACTTTCAGCAGGCTTTCTTTTTACTTGGGAACAAGTTTTGCATTGATGATCACCAGTTTTTCATTTTCGAGGGTCATGTATTCTAGACTAGTGGGGAATGGTTTTAAATCTAGGGGCTCTTGTCTAAATCTCTTAGGAATTTCCAACTTCCCCCAATTAATGTTTTCAATGTTAAGGTTTGGAAGTTGGCAACAAACTTGCTCAAGTGCGTCTATGCTTCCAATGTAAGCACTAGTTATTCCCTCAATTAGTTCCATGCATGTTATCGAATTGCTCTCTTGATCAGCCATTAGCCATTGAGTGTCTTCTTATCATGTGGCTGCTGCATATAGGTACTTTTGTATGTTA
>MNCI01027992.1:116791-172364 GCA_015680685.1 Gnetum montanum | reverse complement strand
ATAAGCCATACATTATATTTTTGTTAATACTTATGCAAGGTAGTGATCATTATTATTATCAAGTCTTTGTTTGTATCTGTGACAACATATCTTTCATTGTATTTAGGCTTCAATGATTTAAATTGATAGAGATTTGAATTCTTCTATGACATGAGGTTTTGGAAAATTTTGTCTTCAAAACATTTTAAAATTTTATATTATGTATTTCATGTGAGCACAAATAGAGCAAAGGTTATATGATGGGATTTTCTCCTATGGATATATTTTATTATCTTTTTTGTTAGAAAAGTGATTTATCTCTTTTGATTTGTACTAGGCATATTGTTAGCTCAATATGTTATTTTATAAAAAGCTTGAGGCTTTGGGTTTTCCTTATCTGAGAACTTGGAATAATAGATGTTGTTGACCTTTTGGTATGTCAAAACCTTAAGGAAAATGGAGAAAATAGAATTTTTATTATGGATGATGATTTTACAGGACATGAACAACAACTCCACAATGAGATTTAAAAACTCAAGGAAATGAGATCTATAGCAAGATGTTGAAATGAAGACTACATGGGCAAGGTGAGAGCATGGATGAAAATGAAGCCTACAAGTTAAATGAAGATGATCCAAGAATTTTCAATAAGGCAAATTGATAGGAGAAAGCCTTAGAAGTCAAAGCTCAAAAGTTGAGGACATTTTGGAAAAATAATATATGCCTATATCCAATAGTGGATGTCCCATTATAGATGTTCCACTATAGATGTCCCATCTACTAAATAGAAGTCTCACTTGAATTAAAGCCAATCTTACTTAGACGTTCCAACTTTGAAATAGACATCTACACTAGTGGTTTCATAGTTGTACCAAGAGTAAAGATTCCATTGTTTATGAACCATGTTTTGATGGAAGTACAATAAGCAATCATAGCCTACTGTACATGTACAAATCTAAGACTACATTTTAATGGATATCTAATCCCAGTACAACCATGGAACTATACCATGAGCAAATTTTCCATTATTTACAAACCATGTTCTGATAACAGTGTAGCAATCCCATAATCACTATGAATATCTTTGTTAAATAAAGGAAAGAATTATTAGGTAATAAAATATTTTGGATGCTAAGCTCTTTCTTATTCATATCCATAGGATAAGGTTATTATGTTGAAGTGTAAAGAGTCTCCATCACTAACAACTACTTTTAGTTGGATAAGAATATGTATTTTTGACAAGTATAGTGCCATAAGGCATGGATAAGTTGCCAAATAATAATTCATGAATCTCTAATTTCATAGTATCTATACCAATATGGTTGCTTTTAGAAGTTAATTTACTTAAATTGTCACCCAATATCTTAATTTTACTAAGCACAAACACCTTAGTTATTCTCCTATCACAAAATTCTCTCCATTTTTTTATAGTTTTATTTTTCTTTTACTCTATTTTTTATTATCTTTTCCTCATTATTTGTTGTAGAATTACCTTGGATTAGGAAGTGCAAGAAGGATGCAACTTGTAGTTTCTCAAAGTCTAACTACGAGCTTGATTACAAGCCTTAATGACCATGGAGTTTATTTTGTTTAAGCTTGGTACTTGTGATGGGGTGTGACCTACACCTCCTTGCATCTTGATTTTTAATCAAAATTAATTTATCAATGTGATCTAGTGTAGGATGTAGTCTATTCTATTTTAAAATATATGTTTTTTGGATTTTGGACAATGTAGATGCTTATGACTCATAGTGTGCTACACTATAATATTCCATTATTTTGATTTTAGAACACTGTAGGTAGGTGAAACCCTCAGTCTTAGAGATGCAACGAAGTCAAACTGCAATTGGTCATAACTTAAAAATTTATTAAAATTTTTCATTTTCATGTTATAATAGGTTGTGACTTACAATTGTCCACAACCTGATTAGAAAGTGGAAAAATAAAAGGATGTTAAACAAATCAAAAATTATTTTTCATCGTAGAGTGCTATAGGACATATCCAAGTGTTGAAGCAAGTGTCCATCATGTGCATAGCTACTAGACCTTACCTCTAAGCCCTCTTCCCTCTATAACATGCCAAAGGTAGGCCTTAAATCTCTTATTTTTGATGTGTTTTCTCTCTTGGACTTCCTATTATGCACTGTTGTAAGCAATTCTAGATCATTAGCATTATTCTTAGAAGAGAACAAACATCTTAAAGTTGAACTATGATTTTTTGGTGTCTTCTTTGGTATTTTGGTAACCTTACTTCAGTATTTCAAGCATTTTTATTTGTTTATTTGTATTTTGAACTCTATATAGAGCTAGGTTTTTTTTTTGTTCCTTGTAAATTATTTTTGTTATAAAATTTTCTTTTTCTTATTATATAAACTATTTTTTTAGGTGGAAATCAAGATAGGAATTTCTTCATTATCAAGATAACTCTAAGATATTTTAGATGAGCCATGAGAATTTGAATTCTATTATGTTAACTATGGGTATCATTTTTTTTTTAGTGTAGCTATCCTAGTTTCTAAGTAATTTCCTATTAAGCTTGGGTTTGAACCTTATCCAAGCTAAAGCTTGTGAAAACAAGAGATTACTTTTTGAGAAATACTTAGTAGTGTAGGATAGTATAGAGTAGTATATGTTAAACTTGTTATTTTTATGAAACACACATTTGTATTCTTCCTACACTACACTCATGGTACAATAGTTAATTCATTGTCAATTATCAATGGATTTATTAGTGCGTTATTAATGATTTTCATACTTAAATTTACCTTGAATTGTTTACTTCCACCTCTACATTAGTCATTCACATTGAGGACAACATGGACTTTGTTAGGGACACCAATGTTGTTGAGATTTTGAATATAATTTATGTAGATCTTTACAATTATTTTTAATTATGCACTTTGTCCAATTCAATTGCATCATGTTGTTTTTAATTTTAATATTTCTATTTTCATGGTACTTTATTTATTGCATTCTATTTCATGTTTCCTTTTTTATGCATTATGTTTTTATTTTATGTTTACTGATGTTTCTCTCTAGCAAGGAACATCTTGCATATCCCAATGCGAGAGGGGAACATGCTCATAGGAAGCACATGGAGCATTTTTTCACAAGTATTTNAACTAGCAAAGTCACTAGTTGTTGCTTCTTTGATAGTGCACAATCTAGAGTCTTTCTTGATAGGAAATGAGGAATTCTATGAGTAGGAGGGTTAATATATTTACTTGAGATTCTAGAGAACCTCACCTACATCATGAACTTTTCAGCTTGGTACTAGGTCTTATGACATCAATGAGGTCCTTATTATTAAGGTCCTCAATGTGGATCATTGAACTTAGAAGGGGGGCGAGGGGGATGAATAAGTTCCCCAAATTAAAACTTTGTAAAAAAAAAAAAAACATACACACCAAATTTAATGTGGTTCCCCAACTTGGGTAGTCCACACTTAGAGGATATATTGCTAGCACATCTCCAAACTTTGTTGGTCTTAAATGTGGTTGAAGGGTCCACACCTTATACAGTCTTCAAGCCTTGCTCTAGAGTGCTATGCCGCAACACTAGCAACTCAACTTTGTAAGGTCCTATTAGGCTTGGAATGTGATTTCAAAGCTTCCACAACATTTACAATCTTGACCTCTACAACAAAGTACTATACTATAACACCAACAACTCAACCCTGCAGGATCTCAACAAGCTCAATCAAGATGCCTTCCCACAAGAAGCACATCAATCCCACAAGGTAACAAGGGAAAATAATTACAAGGGATAAATGAAAATTAGTTTGTTGAGCCTTTTACATTGAGGTACAACACACTTCATAGTGAACAAATGATAATACAATGAAGAGCAATAGAGATTACAATGATTGAAAAATTAATTATACAATGATTATAAAATAGCTTGCACATTTCTCAATGCATATGACATCTTCTTATAGTTTCCATGTTTCTAAATCCATCTTGGAACTCATGCAATAGCTAGGAAATGGTCACTAATAGTTATGGAAGATGTCTTCTGAGACATCTTTCTAAATTTGCCTTCTATTTTGGCAATACATCTTTGTCTTGGAAAGACATCTTTCTAAAATCTTCATTTTGGGAAGATGTTTTTATCTAATGGTAGACATATTTATGAATCTAGCCTACACTATGTGAAGACATCTTTCTTTGGTGAAGATGTCTTTGCTTGAGGAAAGATGGCTACTGTTTCTTGAAGATGTCTTTACTTGTGTTCACTCTAATTCTAGCAAGACATCTATTGTTCTTAGAGATGTCTTTCTTTAACTTTTTTTGTCCTTTGAATTCATCATTCTTTGTCCACAACCTTGATCTTTCACATGCTTTAATGATGATAACTTTGCTTGTACAATATCTAGTCCTTGTCCACATTCTTTGGAATTCTTGCATGTTTATTTAAGACCTTGTGAATGACCTTCTCCTTTGAGCTCTAGACTAATTCATTTCTTGTCCTTTAAGTAGGCTTGAGCTCATATTGGTTTCCCATGTATGTAGTCCTAAAAAAAATAACCACACAACCATGCAAACAACCTTTAACTTAATTTTATGTTTTGACACACCAAAAGGTCCATAATCTCCTCCATTTTAGTGATCTTCAAAACTTAAGAAAATGGGTTAGTGATCATACAAATATAGCCATACTACTATCCCCCTTTTTGAATAGCAGAAAAAAGGATAAAGGAGATAACCTTGGTTCAAAATAGATATCATAAAAGAAAAATAATGTTCAGATAACAAAACATCATGACATAATCCCAAAAATATATAGTGAATCAAGAAAATAAATTTAAAGAGTACAGATTTTCTAGCTCTAGGTTCCATGAATAGGTGCCCTTAATTTATCAAGAATGGATCCAAGCCTTCCAAGTAATATTCAAACTTAAAGCATGAAGTGAGGTATAAGCATTGAAGATCAAGTAACCTATCTCTAAATCAATAAGTCATTAGTGGTTTGCATGGCATGATTCTTTCATTTTCTGATATGCTCCATTCTTTTAAAACATTAGAAAAAGATTAGGGCATATCTTATATGATTAGGATAGTATAGTAATACTAATTGAAACTAGCCATGCCAAATTATTAATTCTTCATCACAAGGCAAACTATTCAATAGATGATTTAATCAAAACTACAAATACTTTGCCAAAAAAAAAATGATCCTAGTCTTTCTCATAACATCAACTATTTGCTTTACAAAAATAGGTACTTCTTGCTTTAGCTTATGATTGAATATCAAATAGCTGGGTTGTCAGTTCAAAAACAATGAGAACCAACAACACAAATTGATGCTAAAGACCAAAGATAGATCATGGAGGAATAAGAAGCATATTTTTTAGAAAAAATTATTTTAAGACAACTTGTATTTCTAAATTCAACCAAAAAGAAATCAATAATAGAATATGAAAGCCATGAGAGAAACATGCAAGGCAATACAAAAAACACAATCATTTAAAAATAACTCATGCTAAAAAAAGAACTAAGTATATATTCATATATCTAATTAAGTGTTAAATACCTCTTGAAGTCCTCATATGCAACAAACATAACCATTCAAGAATTTGTCATCCCATTTAGAGTAAAATACCTCTTGAAGTCTTTTTCTTGCTCATTATGGTTCTTAGCCGAAGTCTTCAAAGATTCCCCCTACATTGGTGGCCCCCAAGATGATTAAGTAGGCTCCCCCTACACATGTGTTGCTTATTTTGGGCTTTTCAAATCAATGTGTAAATGTTTCAAATCACAAAAACACTACAACTATATGTTAACATTAAGCTCAAATGTGAAGAGTAAGGTCTTCATACTAATATTGATAGAATTGTTGAAAGCTTGTCAAAATAATTCTAAGGACCATGAGCTTACAAGTAGCTCAAGTTAAGCAAGACTAAATGCAAGTCAAAGATTATTACAAAATGAAGGTCCAAGGGAAATTATTACAAGTGCTACACTAAATATTTTCATAGAACTAATCAAATTAAACTCAAAAGAATGTGAGTGATTCTCTAAACACTAAATAACTATTCCACCACCTATTTGATCTAGAAAAGATACAAACAATTTTAGACTTCTCAAACACTATTTTTATTAACTAGCAAGCAAGCAAAGAGATGAAAAAAAAACTTACCTTGACTTATCTTACTTATTGATAAGAAGAGAAGATTAGTGGAGTTTGCGATGGGTCCCCTATCATGAAGTACCTCCTCATCCTTAGGTTATCTTTCATTAGATCATGTATGTGATGTATCTATTTGTTCATGTTCTTTGTGATAGAACCCTTGATCACTTTTTGCATTATTTTCAATACTCCACTATTCATCACTTTCACTTATTGGTACTTGCACAATTTTCTTACCAAAGCCTTTTTGACAAGACCAAGCATTAATCTTATTTTGATCATCATAGTTAAGAGTTTGCTTATAACAAAAATTTTTACACATGAATAAAGTATTATCCTCATGATTGAAATTATCAAATGTTACTATGATTGAGCTTAAGATTGAATTTTCATGTGTTTCTTCCTCCAAATTCTTTGATTGATTTTGAAGAGTCTCTACTTCTTGAATCTTGTTGAAATCCTTATTAAATGAGGTTAGCTATTGAATCTTAGCTTTTATGTCTAAAATCTCTTCTTTCACTTTAGCATGAATAGCATCTAACTTATAAAGTACTAATTTATTTGGCTTCCTATTCAAATAATGCAAAAGAAAATTTTTGTCTTTAAATTTACTATACCTCTTGTTATGCTTACTATCTTGTTTATTCATGTGTGAGGAATTTTCATTTGTAAGTGCCATGCATATGAGATGTGAATCTTTGGAAAAATTGCATGATTCTTCTTCACTTTTCTTACCATCATCCCAACTTGTATAAAAGTTGGTCTTTCTTTGATTCCTCATCATTGGATCTATTTCTTGGCTAAACCTTGCTATCATTTGGATCACTAGGACATTCAAAGGTCATATGGCCTCTTCCTCCACAAACCCAACATTCTATAGAAGAGAAATCTAAGTTAGAGGCATTTAAAATTTTTTTTCCTCTATCTCTACCTTTGAAAAGATGGGTCTTTGTTGAGAAGCTCCCTTATTTCTTTTTGTAAGCAATCATTGTAGTTTTCTTGAAAGAAGGAAAATATCATCTTCATTACCCTCATCATGCTCATTTAACTCCTCATTGGAGGAAATCTTTAGTTTAATAGGTCTTTCTTGGATCACTAATTCACTTATGAGAGTCATTTCATAACCAATGAGAGCACGTTGAAGCTCTTCAAATTTCAATGTTGAGATATTTTTTATTTTCTCCATAGTAGTGACCTTTGGTTTGAACTCTGGCTATAGAGTTATGATCATTTTGATGATGACATCACTTTTGAATAGATATTTTTCTATTCCTCTAATAGCTACAAAAATATCATTAGCTCTAAATAAATAATCCTTTATTTTCTCACCTTCTCTCATTTTGAGTTTATCATACTCACTTTGTAACACTAATAATTTTGATTGCTTAACAATAGATGTTTCCTCATAAGTAACTTCTAAAGTTTGTCAGGTTTCATTGGCCATTTTACATTTTGCTACTCTATTAAATTTAGATTTATTCAATGCAAAATATAAACAATATTTTACTATTGAATCAAACATGAACTTATCCTTTTCCTCTTGTGACCATTTGTTGCAAGGCTTGATGATGCCAGTGGAGCTATCAATAGGTAGAGCATAGTCTTTAAGGATTTGCTCCCATAGTTCAAATTCCATGGATTTGAAAAATCCTTACATTCTAGCTTTCTAGAAGGAAAATTTGAATCCATCGAACATGGGTGGCTTTATGTAAGATGTTCCCTCCATTGTTCACTCTTGAAGTTAATGATGACAAAGAAGAGTACCAGTATTTAATACCACTTGTGGATCATTGAACTTAGAAAATGGGGGATGAATAAGTTCCCAAAATTAAAACTTTATAAAACAAAATCACACACACCAAATTTAACATGGTTTCCCAACTTGGGTAGTCCACACATAAAGAGTAGATTGCTAGCATACCTCTGGACTTTATTGCTCTTAAATGTGGTTAATGGGTTCACACCCTATACAATCTTCACGCCCCAATTCAAAGTGCTATGTTGCAACACTAGCCACTCAATCTTGCAAGGTCTCATCAGGCTTGGAATGTGATTTTTAAGCTTCCATAACCTTTACAATCTTAAGCTCCATATCAAAATGTTGTACTGCAACACTAACAACTCAATTCTATAGGATTGCAACAAGCTCAAGTAAGATGCCTTCTTGCAAGAAGCACAGCAACCCTACAAGCTAATAAGGGAGAACAATTACAAGGGATAAATGTAACTCAATTTGCTAATTCTTGTATGTTAAGGTACAACACACTTTACAATGAACAAATGATAATACAATGAAAAGAAACAACAATTACAATGATTGTACAATGATTACATAATGGCTCCATATTTTTTAATGCATATGACATCTTCTTATAGCTACCATGTTTCTAAATCCATCTTGAATCTCATGCAATAGCTAGGCAATGGTCACTAACGGTCATGGAAGATATGTTCTTTATGCCTGAGACTTCTTTCTAAATTAGTCTCCTATTTTGGAACGATCTCTTTGTTTGGGAAAGACATCTTTCTAAAATCTCCATTCTAGAAAGACATCTTTGTCTAATGGAAGATGTCTTTCTAAATTTGGCCTACATTTTGTGAAGATGTCTTTGCCTGATAAAAGATGTTTGCTATTTCTTGAAGATGTTTTTTCTTGTGTTTACTTCAATTCTACCAAGATGTCTAATATTTCTTAGAGACATCTTTCTTCAAAATTTCTTTGACCTTTGAATTCATTGTTCCTTGTCCACAACTTTGATCTTCCACATGATTTAATGATAAAAACTTTCTTGTATAGTATCTGGTCCTTCTCCAAGTTCTTTATAATTATTGCATGTTCATTTGAGATTGTATGAATGATGTTTTTCTTTGAGCACTAGACTAGTTTGCTTCTTGTCCTTTATGTTGGCTTTAGCTCAACTTGGTTTCCCATGTACGTAGTCTTACAAACACAATAATCACACAACCATGAAAACAACCTTTGATTGCATTTTACTTAATATTTTGACATACCAAAAGGTCCACATTCAAGATGTAGGTTGAACTAAAAAGATAGCATTTTGTAGCAACATTATTGGAAAGAAATACTTAGATAATTAAGCTCTTCCCCAATGAGGAGATGGACAAGATAAGATAACCCTACAAGAATCTTTCTCCAAAAAAGAGAATTCTTCCTAGGATGATGATAATGAATATTCTAGGTAGCTCTCATTTATGCATGTCATGTCCTTTAGTATGTTGTTTATGAGTGACTTGAAGGATCCATGTATCCTCAAATATCTATTTATTATTTTGTCTAGTATGAAGTTGGCCATCTAAGACATCAATGTGGTTCCTTTTCCATCAGTGATCTTGATATTGTATTAGCATTTTTAGGTTTGGCCACTTGCCTTATCTAGCATGGATATTGTTGCATTGGGTGAATACCAATTTTCAAATCTAGGATGTGTCTTCTATACTTAGTAGCTGCCCAAGACATCGTCTAAGAAGGATTGGTGGATTCCTAATCTAGGTGTTCTTAGAGATGAGGATAGAGCTACTTGGAAGGATCATTACACCAATGTAGAGTAGCACAAAAACCATAGAAACAATAAGTCATGGTAGATGATGATCAAGCTTTGGTGGAAACCAAAGCTTGATCATGGTCCAATTCAATGCTTTGCAAGTAACTCTCATTACACATTGTAATGAGATAGAGATGCATCTTCATGTACTTTATGATCAAGTCAAGAGGATGTAGTATCAGTTGACATCTAATGTGAAGATTCTATGCCATCATTTTTTTCTAGAATATGGAAGCTATACCACACTATTAGTCGTTAAGAGGTTGGAGAACCAATGGAGCTGGAGTTTGCACCCATGGGTTCCTCAATCATTGAAGTTGATCAAGCTAGACCATCTAGCCTTATAGACTAGATGGATAACAAGGTAATGGAGGAAGACTTCATAAGTAAGGAGGTAGGTGAGGATGCATCTCAACCTCCTTCTTCAATAGAGAATCCTATAGCTTCTTATAGGAAAGGCTCACCTCCCCTAGCTTGAGCATATTGTTTCGACTTCTTCTTTCCTTCTCTCTTTCATTTTATATTTTTAAAGTATTATGATAAGGATTTTGATCTCATGATATTCTTTAGTTATTTAGTATATTTCAATTAATTTATGTGCATTCTTATGTTCTATTTTATTGGTATGATAAAGATCTAGTTAGGGGATAGGTTAGGACATGAATTAATGGTTCCTTTCACTTGGTTTCCTTAATTTTCTAGCTTGGGAAAGTAGCTACAAGTTTATGCTACCCACAATCATCCACAATTCAAAGTCTTAAGTCAGAATTGCATCTTCAATGAGTTTCAAACTCATAAAAAGAATAATGTCTATCCTACAATCATCAAGAGTCAATTTTCAAAAGATAGAAAATTGAGAGACAAGTGGAGCTAACTTTGAATGGAAATGAGGATAGCATAAAATTTGAATTTGAAGTTCAACAAGGTACTACAAGCTCATGAAATCCACATGAGTTCATAGCATAGAGTTTCTATTAAATGTGGTTTGTAGCCACTTGAACTTATTTTTCAATAGAAAAAGAAAATTTATCAATGCAAGTGCCTATGACATGCACCCTTGTTGTAGCCATAATGGATCTTTTAGCCTAATTAGTTACTCAACTATTTAGATATGAATACTTGAACATTGAAAATGATTGACTAAGACTACTAATTACAATCCCTTGTTGCAGTTGACTAACTTGATAATTCTTCTTCTGGCCATGAGTTGCGACCTCACTAGAACTCATACCCAAGTTGTAGCCATTAGCTAGAAGTTATTGCAACCATCAACTAAAGTTGTTTTAGCACCAAATCAAATTAGAACCATAAATAAAAAAGAACATAATAAATATATACAAACATACACATACATATATATATAAATATATAGTTAGAGATTCTAAAGATAGAGAGATAAAAAATAATTAGATTGTTGTATGATGTTATTTTGTACTAAAATAAAGAATAAGATAGTGATTTCTTCTTGTTTATGAGTGAATTAATGTTGTGCATTCTTCATTATACATATAACAAATTAAACCTATGTAACTCGTGCTCTATGTGATTAATTCCTATATTTTATAGTGCAAGAACACAAGAACACATCCAACACTATTGACAAAGAAACAACAATGTTTCTATAGAGCCAAACTCGGATCCCTTATGTGTTGTAGTAGGAATCATCATAATGAAAAAAACTGACATAACCTACTTAAAACTAAGCCAAGAAATTCATGATCAATAAATAGTATAGAAAAAATTAACCATTTAAAAAATCTTCCTCAATTCAAAAGGAGACTTGGGGCTCAAAGGATAATTTCAATAATCTAAGTCAACCATTTTGCTAACATCCATAGGTATCAAGTATGAAGAGATTATACACACATAAAAGATACCTTAAAAAATAATGTCTAAGCACATAGAAAACATAGCATAATATAAGAAC
This sequence comes from Gnetum montanum, assembly GCA_015680685.1. NCBI lineage: Eukaryota > Viridiplantae > Streptophyta > Gnetopsida > Gnetales > Gnetaceae > Gnetum > Gnetum montanum. The sequence continues at coordinate 160,766 of MNCI01027992.1, read as the reverse complement.
ATGATTGGAAAAGAATCCAAAACAATGCAACATGGAAATTAGATTTATCAATAGATGCATTTAGGACAAGAAGGAAAATGTAATTAAAACATATCTAAAGTAGATCTAGGAAAAACTAGAGATAAAATGTCCTAGAATGAAAAACCCAAAATTTGAAACCAAAATTAAGGAACCTACAAAAGTATGTTCCTAGAGGTATACTAGAGATCAAAGATGTTTGATAGGAAGCTATGTTATCATGTTCTTACTCCAATGAGTGCATTGGTGCAAATACAACAAGAATGAAAGTAAATCTAGTAGTTGATGATTACAAGAGAAAGATTAGATCAATGTGTTGATCTAATTCTCAATGAATCTTTAGGAGGACAACATGAAAGGGATATAATATGTTAGCATGGGATAGAGAGAAAAAGAACAAGAGAGCTAAAATGAATAGAAAATCTCTTGAAAGAAAAGTGTTGATGAGCTTTGTCTAAAAAGCTGAAAATTCTAGCTAGATGATTATAAATTCCAACCCATGATATCTAGGAGTACCCTCCTATATATAAAAGCCAAAATGCCTTGTAAATTATGCAAAAATAACATAGTGGTATCCATAGAATCTTTTGAAGTCTTTAAAAGGTTCTATAACACTAGAAAAATTTGGTGCTCAAAAAATGAAGATTTTGAGCAAAATAATTTAACCTTGGATCTCATGGGCCTTGAGAAAGAAATCCAAAGCATCCAAGATGAACTTGGTAATCATCCAAGGACCTAGAATTCATAAAAAAATGTAAATTAATTTTAAATCTAAATGTAAACCTAATTATATAGAAATAGAGAATAAACTTGCACTAGATAAATGAATTGCAAATTTTATTAAAATAATAAATTTTTGCAAGAACAAAGTTTAAATGAGTATAAGTTTCTATGCTTAGAGTCTACAAAGGGCTGTACAAAAGATGCTTGAAGCCCTATTGAAGCCAACAGAGTATGCTATGCAATCAACTCCACTTTCAAGAAATTCTAATTCTTGTTTCTGAAGCTCCTTTTCTAGTCTCTCTACACTGGATCTACATTATTATTAATAGAATGGTTGCTAGACTTTTATTTGATTTGCAATGCTATGAAAGTCTCTAGTTCAGCCTAAGTGCAAATTTTCCAAAAAGTCCTAGTAAAATGGTTGCAAACTTATGGTAGTATGGACTCCACTAAAAGTCTCAATGTTTAGCTTAATGCCAAATGCCAAAAAAGCCCTTTTGAAATGGTTAGCTTGGTTTATAGAGGTCATTTGGCTTTTGATCCATTGCCACAAATTTTTTCCATGATTATTGACAATTTGCTACAAATTTCAGGTGTTTACAACTCTTCTATCCCTAGTGTATTTATCAAATTTGGTAAGTTTAATAAATTAAGGCTCATCATTTATGCACTAGCTTTAATATTTATATGTTGGCCTCAACATTCAAAATCAAAGCCCAACAATTTATACGTTGGCTACAAGTGGTTCCACTATATAGGTTGCTATGACCAACATCAAAACTATGAAAAACCCAAATTTCATGATTCCCAAGGCATTTTCAGCCTTCCCAAGCCTAGGTATATGCATGATATAACTTTTTTCCATTTTGAAAGTGAGGTAATAACAACTTATGAAGCATTTTTTGCCTCCATAAGTTAAGATATGTGAGATTGGAGCCTGTGAACTACAAACTTTACATTTTACAATAAGATCCTATCTCAAGTTCAATGGTGAAGGTTATAATACCAAGTGCCAGAAAAATAAGGCAATTGTATCTACCATTATTTTTACACCAAATTACAATAGTTTTGGTTATGAGTTGCAACATGAATTTTATTTATCATCTTTCATTGATTCCTCTTTGTTGTTGTTTTAAGGATTAACCCAAGAGACATTGACAAAGAATGCAAATCCCCATCATAGGTGCATCACCAACGTTTCCTCTCCACAGTTAATTCTATAGTTTTCGAACCATGCTAAAGAGTGCTTGTGATGATGAGATATGATAATGAAGAGATGATGTAGAGTAAAGGCTATATTTAATTGCTAAGGAATGGCCACAAGGGTTAACAATGAATTCCACATATTGACATCATGGTTATGGTATGGTAGTGACATGCTTGTTGATTAGTGTAGTCTTCACACTTTTTGCTTTGAAGTATTTTTTACTCGGTAATGTTTTTGAGGAACCAACACTCCACTCCAAGGATTCTTTGACCATTAGGCTTCTTCCTTTGCTTTTTTTGAGCCATTTTTTTGACTTATGGGCTTCATTGATCTTTTAATTTTCTCAGCAATTTGCTTCCCCATTTTTTCTTTTGTTTTGTTTTATTTTATTTTATTTTTGTAGGGTGAAACCTTCATTGTGTTTCATTGTTAAGGCCAAACTTAGTTTGGTTTTCTCATTGAATGAAATGTATTACATAAAACAAACTTGATAGTGAAGCATGATGAAGGAGATGTCACACGACCACAATGCATATATGTCAACCATAGATCATCATTATTATGAGGGTAAGAAAGATTGTAATTGGGCTATGGGATTGTGGCTTAAAAAGGAGAGCTACTAGGAATGATGTGAGATAAGCACTCTTGGCATGGCAAAACAAGCTCACCAAATCTTATGCATCAAGGACACATGATAACTTGCTACTATGATGAGTTATACCTTCATGATGACTTCTAGGCTTCATCTTGCAAGCACAACTTCAAGAATGCTAGAAAACCAAAGAATACATGTTATTACAAGAAATTGCATAAGGATACATGAAATAACTAGCAAACTATACGCTACCATAGGCTACTATCAATACAACATTGGAAGATCTGTGTCATATGCCACAGATTTTACAAAGCTTGTAGTTCATTCATTGTGCCAAACAGACAGAGAGAGAGAGAGAGAGAGAGAGAGAGAGAGAGATGGAGGTTATGCAAGCTTTCTTGCTATTAGTTGTAGATCATCAGAGTCATCAATATTAGCCATTTGTTCCAACTTGTCAACAATAGTACACAATACTACAAGCAAACATGTGAGTGTTAGATGTAATCAAGGGCTATGTGATAACTTTAATGTTGCTTTGTAAGGGTTTGATGATGTCTTGAGTAGGCTTAAGTTCTGGTGAGGAACTTGATTTCATGTATTTTCTTCTCACCATCATGGTTTAGATGGGAATTTTAACCAAGGAATCCTCCATGATGTTTCTAGCTTCAAGGTCAATGGTCATTAGGCTACTTTTGGATGTTAAGGCTCTATGGTAGAATGGCTTTTAGGCTCAAGGTTTGAACATTTAAGGTCAACTTGGTCTAACAACATCATAAGAGGGGCCTCATTTAGGCTTTAAGACCAACTAAATTTGTTTCCTTATCCTCCTAGCTTAATCCTACATGTTAACATATGCACATCAAGTGACACTTGTGTAATACAATTGTTAAATAATGTAAAAACAATGCAAAACACTTTAATAATAAAGTAGAGGTGGTTCAAAACAAATTAAATCAATGCCAAAAAAGGTCAAAACATGGGCAATGGAGTTTGCAAGAGGTAGATCAAGGTAAACATAGTGAAATAAAGGCCAAATGATATGGAATGTGGCCAAATGATGGTTGAAACCCTATAAAATGGTTTTGAATAACGTCAAATAAGGCCTCATTGATGCCAAATGGCATCAAATAGTGTTGAATCAAGTCAATTAAGGTCCAAACGATGTCAAATGATGGGAGAATGTGGTTAAATAGGGCCAAATGATGTAAAAATGATGAAAATAAGGTCAAATGACACCAAATGATATGAAAGTAATAGACAATAATGTGAAATAAGGTCAAGTAAGGTCAAAAACATGGTGGAACAAGGCCAAACAAGGTAAGGTAGGCAACACATGGGCAAACATGGTCAATCAAGGTCATGTTTTGCCAGTTTTAGCCCTTAATGGGCCATGACATTGCTAGTTTTAGGCCTTCGTAGACTATAGGAGCGGCCTATTCCACTAGGCAAGGTGAGTATGTGGCAAAAGCAAGGTAATACATGGTAAAACAAGGTAAAATAAGATTATAACATGGTAAAGGCAAGGGAAAAATCAAGTTAAAACTATTTTAGACATGGCAAACCAGGTGGAGAAGGGGAGAATAGTATTAAATATAACATATATTTAATAAATTTTTTGGTATTCTTTTATTTATTTTATTTTATTTTTATTTTGCCCCACAAGAGCTGCAGGGTTTCTATCGTGAGGCCGTGAAGGTCCAGGAGGGAGGGGCGACATTTTTTATTTTTTATTTTTATTATTTTAAAAGAATAGTTCGTGATGGTCCTCAACTCGGCAGCGGTGATTCTGCAGCCCCTCCGTCTGGACGACGCTTTTCTTAAATTCGAAGCCGTCGCCACCATTGCTGCGCTTTTGCTCCAACATGAACTTTGTTTCTCTTTCTTGTTCTCTCTCTGTTTGGATTCTGCCAAAGTACTGCATGGCTTTGATTCTTCTTGGTCTGCTATGCTGAGTGTTGGATTGATGAAAAATCATATTAGTAGCATTGATCGTGGTTCGGGCTCTGATCTTTTTGTTTGTTTATATATTGTGTGATGCGCTTTTGTTTTTGTTGCATTGCATCACTATTGGGTATCCGTCGATTATAATTGCCATCAGTGAAACTGCTGGTGCTTGGGCTTTGAACAGGCTATGAAGCTGAAAGTGGGCCGGGTTTCGTTGAAAAAATTGCAGTTTTAGACTTCCAGCCCATTGAATTGTCTTATTTCTTTCTTTTCATTTGAGCCCATTCTCATTATTTTCTGCAACTTTTTTCTGTAACAGCATAGTAATAGTTTTATCCAAATTCTTTGTAATCTATCTCCTTTATAAGACTTTGGGATAAGTCTGATCCACAAGACATCTTGGTCTAAGTATGATGATCATGGAGATCAATCTTACACCTGTCGATCCTAACAATGGCAACATATTAGTGGAATAAGTGGAAGCAGCACAAAAATCATGGAGCAGCAGTAGCAGCAACTTTAGGCATCAGAGGTTTTATTAAAAATATGGTGGCGCCGTTACTGCTTTCATCAGGGACATCAAGATCTCTTTATTTGTACATTAAATTTGCAAATTTTTTTTAAAAAAATGGCATTTTCAGTTTCATCAGCAATAATTCCATGAGACCATAAAAACTTGTAAGTAGCTGCATAACCAACGTTAAGTCATAGTAATAGACTGTCCATAGCTATTCTATAAAGATTCAATCCAAACTTGAGAATGCTTTTATTGTACTCTAAAACCTTGTAAGCTAATTGTGGAATATAATGACATAGCTGTCACCGTTTAGAAAAAGTTGTTTGGAAATCTTTTAAACCATTTTAGAAGACATGTGAGCAAGTCCTTGTCTGTACATTCATCATTGCATGTATAATTAGACGTATTGTATTGGCTTAATCACCCTGTAAATTGAAAAGGCAGGGCTATGGTGCTTATTTCAGCATATAGTTTGTAACAGTCATTGCTAAACTTTAGGGTAGCCAATACATATTTTTATTAGTTTTCAAGACATTTTGGTCACACAATGTGGTTTCATGTGTGATTGTTTTGGTTATCACGTTGTATTATTTTTGCCCAACAATGGATGTCATTGTTTTGGGTTATTAAAACTTTAGAGAGTGTATTATTTATTGTTATCTTGTTGCAATGTGCAACTATGGCTACTGCTATATCCTTGTATCATATAGTGTGACTATGGCTATTGTTGATGGATATTTTTCTATAGACTTTTAATCGTTTTCATCATGTTCTGTATTTTCTATGTTTTATATGTTTATGCAAACATAAATAATGGATGTAATCTATAAGTTGAGATAGAATGAAAGACCAGGATAGGAAGTAAAATGCATGAATAAAATATGATGTAAAAGAATTGTAAATCATGGTATAAATAATGTAAATGATATCATTAAGTAAACTGGTCACAATGTTTGTGTAAAGGAATATAAAGAAGAGGCTATTTCGTTCACCAATTTTAATTTTCTAGTAGGCCACCAGTTTTTGGCCATGGTAGGTCATCATGTTGCTAGTTTTAGGACTTTGTAGGCCACAATGTTGCTAGTTTTAGGTCTTAGTGAGCTATGGTCCATGTGTGCCTAGCAAGTATGATATAGCATCGATATAGCATATAATGATAAAACCAACAAGGAAACATGATACAAGGTTGCCAAGGTGAACAAACATCCATTGACAAAAGAGGGGATAAGACATTTACTATGAAGTTGTTTGATCTTTGATAGATCAAAGAATCCTTTTTGCACAATTCAATGCTCACCATTTCTCTTGTTTAACATGGTGACTTGTAGGCATTTTCATTGGTCACCCCATATCATAGGGTTGGTATTGCTAGTATTGTTGTTGTTCTTATTATTGGTCCTAGTCTGAGTATTGGGAGTTTCCTCTTAAAACTCCACCTTTGAACCTCAATCAATGTTAACATAGTTATGAGAATATAGTGACATATTGTCTCCATGAATTATAATTTTACCATCCTCATATGATAAGTGGATCTCCTAATGTATAGGAGATGAGATCACATGAAGCTTAGCCAACTAGGTGTCTCTTCAACCACTAGAAACTTGGCAGATGTAGGGAATTTCTCATTAGCTACAAAATACTAGGAGATAGAACCTAACACCGCTAATTGTCACCCATTAAATGAGTTGAATGCTAAGGTAGTGGTTTCTTAGATATTCTCAATTAAGCCTAGTTTCTTGAGAATAGCGTATGGTATCATGTTGGTTGTTGCTCCATCATCCACATGAACAAGATGAACCTTGTATCTACCAACATGTATAGTAATGAGGAGAGGATTGGATAGCACTTCTCTATTTCAAGAGTTGATCTTCATCTTACTATTATTAAAGTTGAGCATTGTCTAATGCCTATTTTCCTTAAGTAAAGCTTGCTCAATGATAGAGTTGATTGACTCTTTGTTCGTCAGCATGTCTTCACTCATAGGGATAGAAGTCAACACTCGAGCTAGTGTGTCTCTATGAACAAGAAAGGTCATGACTAGGTTGTACAAGTTCAACGATATGGCTTTTTATTTTAGGGACCATTTAGCTTGTTCCATTATTGTGAGGAAGCTCTTTTTCTTGGCATATGATCTTTCAACCTTAGTGGTTCTAACTTCCTCCATTCTTCCAAGAGTTTGTGGCTTAAGTTTTAATGTTTTTGCCTTGGGCCCCTTGTCCATGGATGTTGTTGATGTTTGATGAAGTGTCATTAAGTCGATGCGTCGAGAGGGCCCCATTTACGTAGTTGCCTATCCTGACCTATAAATAAGAGGGCCTTCCGCCTCATTTAGGAATCCATCTTTTAGTTGTAGCAAAGCCCTTGCATTTTGTTTCTGTAGGAGTTACATTATTTTCCCAAGTGCATGCCCGTAGTGTGATGCTTGTAATTGTATGGAACCTTTATTCGAGTGTGACGTACTTGGACACACACATGATCGACAATAAAGATCGAGATTACTTCATTATTGCAGCATTCACTTAGTTTAATTATTTAATTATTATTGTTCATTGTTATTGTTATTTATTATTTTCTTAGTTAATATTTCTTTATCGTCATTTACTATTCCTGTTGTTAAATGCAAAACGAGTACGACTTAATCACGAGCATTTAAGTGTGACTACTTGGTAACCCAGTAGCATACCTAGGATCTGCACTTGAGAATCCCAGTAGTAGTCATGCACGAGGTCCAAGATGTGTACGGATGATTAAGGAACGGATACTCATCACACTTAGGCTAGCTTAGACTCATTTCCTATTCCTCATTAGTTTAATCAAGATTATTTCCCATTATCTCTAGGAGTAGCATTAGTTAGGATCACATCATACACCTCACTCTAGACTAAACCATATGTGACAAAGAAAATACTAGTCCAGGTGGGAAGACAGTATACTACGATCAATGTGTAATGATCTAGATATCACAACTAGCCTGTCCGCGGAGTTCAAACGGATTGTGCGTGAATGCTTGTATTTGTATGGTTGAGTGTAGGGGTACCTAGTCGCTCATCATTGGCGTCGTTGCTAGAGATGGTGCTAGTTATTTAGATTAGTTACATCATACAAGATCACTATATAAGGAATTAATGATATATCTTTTAGGAAGAAAAAATTTACAAAAAGTCACCTATTAAATCACACACAAATTTACAACCATGTCTCTCCTACAAGACTATAATAATGCCACATCTAGTGAGGAAATTCATTGGAGAACCAATGAATATTATGACAATGAAGATTGGAGTATGCAGCCCAAATTGGGGGTTTCTTATAAACATAAACAAAGACAACATCGTCCCAATGCACAATAGCATAACTTAATCGATGACGATGAACCCTTACTGGCCACTACAAGCTTAACGGAAATACAGGAGGCTGTTCAAATAGCCTGCAGGCATCGTAAGGAAATTTGTCTACCTGTGCTTGATTTAAACAACTTTCCCAAGTTTTCAGGAGGCTATGATTCAGATCTACAACAACATTTACAAGCCTTCTATGATGCTTGTACATGGAACAATATTGATAATGGGTGGAAAAAACTTAAGCTCTTTCCTCTGACACTCATGGGCCAAGAAAAAGTATGGTATAGGTCATTAAAACAAAAATCAATTCAACGTTGGCCAACAATGGTAGCACTTTTTAAGGAAAGATATCAAACCTATGCGAGAGTGTCAGCCTTGAGGAGACAAATCCAAGAATGGAAACAAGCGCAACATGAACCCTTGGAAATGGCCTTAGAAAGATATTATGCACTGTTAAACAACTACCTAGGCTATGGGTTCTCTGAGGAGAGGTTAATGTATCATATCATAGATGGGCTCCGTAATGAAACAAGGGAGACCCTAGAGATGTATGCCCAAGGTCAACTATATGAGCTACAAACCCATCAACTCCAAGAGCTTATCAAGTGGATAGCAAAAGAAGAAGGAGAAATAACTAAATGGGAGAATTTTGAAGGTTCTCAATAGGACCAAAATCTCAACTTAACAAGGGTCCATAATCATGAAGAGGAGAAATCAACTCACTTTAAGGAGGTGGAATCATCTTTGCCAATCATACAATCACTAGATGAAATTGAGGCAAAGATCAATAGGATGACAGACTGGGTACATGAAAGGTGTGGAGAATATCCCAACATTATTATAGGAAAAACTATGCCAAATCGAGAAACAGGACAGGAAACCACACAACAATCGAAACAAAGGGTAGAAGATAATAAGGATAAGAACTCAACTGCCAATCATATGTATTAATGTAATATTTGCTTGTATGATCACCCCAAAGGTCAATGTCCAATCTTGTCAAATTTACATGAGAATTGGGGAGGAATGTTACATCCAAAGTTCATACAAAAATACTGTGTCCAACCACAGTGGCAAAAACTTCAGTCGTGGGGGAGGCCACCACCAACTGGACCATACCCTTCATATGTCCCAACGCCAAATGCTTATTATGTTCAACATCCTGTTTCTCCAACGGGATCGACATCCTCTACCTCACCTCATTGTTATCATTCTCCTGAGTACTATCCACCCATGTCCTCTCCAACAAGATCACCACCTCATGTACCTTACACTTCTCCTCAACCTCAATATTCTCATACTTCACCCCCTTCTACATCACCGCCAACTATGCCAAAAGATTTTGCACCATAGCACCAACCCGCAAACGTTACTTGTGCTACTACTATCAATAGCAGTGGAGGTCCTTCACAACATCGAAGGCATCCCTTCCTTAGATGTGACCGTTGAAAGGGACACCATAGTTTAGAAGCCATTGCATCTGCTAACTTAGCATAAATCCAACACTATGGTGCATCTTCCTCTTCGAACCCAACGTCTCATGTTACCTTATCAAGACCACCACTCAATACTCCAACACCCATGGGGCCTAGTGAATATTGCCACATGGGGAGACATGTTGATCCTTGCATACCATCTTATGGTCACAAGTACCATAGCGGGTCAACTTCTTATAAATTAACCACATCTTATAACTTGGCCCACTATGTCAACTCTAATCAAGTGTGTGAACCCCAATGGGGTAAGTATGACCAAGTCCCAATATTTTCAACATGCAAGGATCCCCACCTTCCATTTATTAACTTTAGCCATGCTCAACCATTTAGTTATGGGGGGTATCCTCCATTCTAACAACATAGAATTAATAAATATTTTTTCTATTTTTTTAATTTTTCAACTTTTTATTGTTTTCCAGTTTTTCATTTCTCAATTTCTTGTTTTATCTTTTTACCTTTTTGTATTTTTGTCNAAAATTAATCTTATGTTTATTGTGCCCAGAATGAAGAAGGATGGACCAAGAGGGAATGATTAGGGTATGACATCAAGGGGACTTGCAGATTCTCTTTGGTGACATCTGTGGGAGTTATCATGCAACGTGGTTGTACTAAGATCCTTGTAGATCTAATGAAAAATGGAGTAAGAGTAATCAAAAGGGCACTCAAAAATCAAATACTGTTCTAGGGGGTCCCACTAGAAAGACATGCATCCATGCCTGAAGGTTGGTGATTTTTCTAGATTCAGTGAAGTGAAAAAAAAGAAAGAAAAGAAGAAGAAGAAAAACAAAGTGCCACAAAACAAAAATCACTCCTCCCTTGAACAAAACATGAAGTGATCATATGCCTTGTTGTTTTGGTACTCTCATAGTTGTTCATCATGGGATGAAACAATGCGGTGTCACTGATTAGAGGAATGGACTTGGTCCTAATCTTGGAATGACGGGTTAATGACACTTTAATCATGTTGTACATGTGGAATTCATTGTGCCCTGAGTTATTACCTCATGTCCCAATCTCTGTAATCCTTTCTCCGATTCATTCCATCTCGTTGTTCATGTATTTGTGACTCATGTCTTGTATTGCATTGAATTCATACCTCATCACGGTGGTAACTACATGTGTGTGTTTTGTTGCATCGGTATAGATTACATTTAACCCTTCTAGTACCTACGAACATCTTAAGGTGTGGTTACGCAAGGGCATATAGGTTGGAACCTGCTTTGGGGAGGACCCACTTGCGTGAATTTTTGTAATTTATACTTTTTGCACACCACCACATCATCTTATACCCTTCGAGTACTTCATTGCCTAATCTATTCTATTCTTTGTCATCATTTTATCAAACATTCATCAAAACCAGGTCTGACATTAAACTTTTAGGGCAACTTCCTTGAAAAATTTCTAACTCTAAAATCACACTAAGTAAAGAATGCAACATTTATTAACAACAATGAGTAAGGTATGAAATCATTGAACTTTTATCAATAACCTTACTAAAAATTGATCTTTGTGTGATTATAGATGGCCCCTAAAAGAAGACAACAAGGAGGACCTTCTCAAGGTGCACTCAAATGACTTGGGGGTAGCAGAGGTCAAGGCTCGAGCCTATGAAGAGGAACGGCGGCTATTTGTGGCATGGCATGTCAAGGCCAATCCAATGTTCCCGCAGTTGTCATGTCCATGATAAGTGTCAACTTCATCAAACATTGGAACATCAGCATGGACAGCTCATAATCCTCAAATAGAAAAGGAGAAATGTCAGGTGCTTCTTTAATGGTATTAATCTCAGAAGCTTGATGCACAAGACAAAGGAAAGGCACCCATGGAGGAGCCACCACTACTGGGAACCCCATGAGTTCCACAAGTTTTAACTTTTGTTTCTATGTCCAAATTTTGTTTAATTCTCCACTGCAACATGAATAAATTTCTAGTTAGTCAATAATCCCATACCTATCCACTGTGTATTCAATTGAGCTTGTTCCTCATTTTGACTCGAGGATGAGTTTTTACTCAGTCGTGGGGGTATGATGAAGTGTCATTAAGTCGATGCATTGATGGGGCCGCGTATACGCCACTGCGTCGATGGGGCCCCGTTTACGTAGCTGCTTATCCTAGCCTATAAATAAGAGGGCCTTCCACCTCATTTAGGCATCCATCTTTTAGTTGTAGCAAAGCCCTTGCATTTTTTTTCTGTAGGAGTTAGATTATTTTCCTAAGTGCATGCCCATAGTGTGATGCTTGTAATTGTATGGAACCTTTATTCGAGTGTGATGTACTTGGACATGCACATGATCAACAATAAAGATCAAGATTACTTCATCATTGCAGCATTCACTTAGTTTAATTATTTAATTATTATTGTTCATTGTTATTGTTATTTATTGTTTTCTTAGTTAATATTTATTTATCGTCATTTACTATTCCTATTGTTAAATGTGGAATGAGTACGACTTAATCACGAGCATTTAAGTGTGACTACTTGGTAACCCAGTAGTGTACCTAGGATCTGTGCTTGGTAATTCGAGTAGTAGCCATGCACGAGGTCCAAGATGTGTATGGATGATTAAGGAATGGATACTCATCGCACTTAGGCTAGCTTGGACTCATTTCCTATTCCTCATTATTTTAATCAATATTATTTCTCATTGTCTCTAGGAGTAGCATTAGTTAGGATCACATCATACGCCTCACTCTAGACTAAACCATACGTGACAAAGCAAATACTAGTCCAGGTGGGAAGATAGCAAACTGCGAACAATGTGTAACGATCTAGATACCACAACTAGCTTGTCTGCAGATTTCGACCAGATCGTGCGTGAATGCTCATATTAGTATGGTTGAGTGTAGGGGTACCTAGCTGCCCATCAATGTTTATGTAGGTCTAGGTGGGTTAATGTTTTTTGAAGATTTTTGTTGTTAGCTACCTTCAATGGGATTTGTTGTTGATTTGGTGACAAGTTATTTTCATTTCTATTATGGTGATGATTTCTTGCTTATTGATAAGTTTTTAGATACTATAGGTGGGCTTTGCTCATGGGTATTCATAGATTTTCTTGTTGAAGGTGGAGGGACTCGAATAATGAACACTTCCTTAGGCTTTGGATGATTGGTAACTCATGGTCTAGGTTGTGAAGTTGATACCACTAATAGGGAAATACATATGATGAAAGGCTTCTTAGGGGCTAGAGATTGTGGTACTCTAATGGTGAAGGGCTTTCGAGGCTTTGTGTTTTGGGACCAAGATGGTACTTTGATGACAAAGGGTTCCCTAGGATGATTATACAGTTTGGTTTCTATGAATGAGGCTATGGTATAAGAGTTATTGTTGGCACTTAGAGAGTTGGGCTTGTTCAATACTAGCTCTCCATGGTCAATCATCTTTTGAAGGTCATCCATTAATGCTAGACAAAAATTGATGTCATGACCAACCATTTGATGATAATGTTAAAACCTATTCTATCTAAAGTACTTTGATAGATTCAAATAATCTTTGGTCATGATCATTGAGTATCTAGCTATGTCACAAAGATAATTGTGCCTCTTACAAGCTTCCTCAAATAGTTTCTTATGTTGTATAGAGTTTTCTTTATGAAACTATTCTAAAAGCTCATAGGGCTTCATTGGTAATCTATTGTACTTCAACCTATCCTTTTGTCCAAAGTTTGATCTTAGTTGATTTGGGGTGTAGGAGGCGGATGGTTGCAATGAGTCAAAAGGTGTGTTGCATGGTAGTAATTCTTGCCTCTCTACTTATTTTAAATCCTTCAATATTATAATCATGGTTGTATATTTTTGCCTAGTTTTATCCATATCTATCCTTGTATGTTGATTTTTATATGCTATGTAGGCTAGACTGCTGCTAGCCTTGGTTTGCAAAAAGGCTTGGCTCAATGATTGGGGCTCGAAGCAGTAAAGATTTAACTTGATGAAATTATTTACTACTTCCTTGAAAATGGCTAAGAGATGAGCTTTAGAGATAGGCTCTGGAATCTTGTTAAGCTTTGAATTCCATCTCTAAATGAATCTTTTGACTAGTTAAAGTGGTCCCTACCTCACCTTCATCAGTTGATCCAATGTGGTAGCTAGCTTCAAGTTGTATTTGAAGTGGTTGACAAATTAGTTTATTAGGTTCTCAAGGAAAGACATGAAAGCTCTAGTTAAGGTTTGATACCAATATAAAGCCTTTCCCTTAAGGACCACAAGGAAAATGCATAATACTATATATGGCCAAGCTTACTAAGAGAGGCATTTAGACTAGAAGGTTATCAGGCGTACATTGGAATCCCCTTCATCATTGTATTTCATGAAATTTTCTATGGACATGCCCATGTGTAAGGTTATTTAAGGAATGGTAGGACTTATAGAATTATCAAAGTAAAAGTCTATTACCTTGATTATTTAATTTGTACTAGCTTTAAGATTTCACAACTCTTTAGTAAGATCTTGGATCATCTAACAGGCTTGATCCAAGCCTTGGGATGTCCTTGTATGTTGAGATGCTTATACTAATGGTTGAGGAAGAATTGAGTAGCTTGAGGTTGTGTGATTGGCATTGATATAGATGGAATAGGTTGTGTGACCACTATTGTAGGTGGGTTGAACAAGGGGAAAGAGGCTTATGTTGGGACTTATGATATGAAGAAACAAAGAAAGTGTAAGACGCTTTTAAGATTTGGGACCCTAATGAGGGTCTTGTTGGTATGGTGAAGGAAGATGACATTATAGATACCACTAGGGGTGGATGAATAGAGTGAGGTTATGTGGTGATGAGTGGTGAGGTACCCCTACACTCAACCATATGAATACAAGCATTTCACGCACGATCCGGTCAAACTCCAAGGACTAAGTGTTGACACGCCTTAATGGAACACTCATGGTTAATCAATTGTTATCTTCCCAAACTTACTTGTATTGTCACGGTTGTATGGTTAAGTAAGCTTGAGGTATATGATTTTTATAGCTTTTATATTTTTTATATCTTATGCTAATAAAGGAAAGGGAGAGAGAACCAAGTGTTTAACTTACATTAACTATTCATTAACTAAGTTCTAAATGTTCCTAACACCAGTATCCATTCCCACTTGCCGTACACATCCTGAACCAGTGCAATGCTAAAGGGATTACCAAATGCTAATCGTTACTGGGTTACCAAGCGCTACACACATGCTCAAAGCAGTCGTACTGAGTGTATTTAACTAAGAGGTTTGAAGGTTGAGAAAGATATTAATTGACTAGGAAAGCATTAAACAATCATTAATTACTAATTAGCTTAATCTGTATGCTGCAAGGTTTATCATAAATTTCACCTTTATTGTCATACACAAAATTGTGCTCAGGTACAAATTGCTCGAATAAAGATCTGTTCACTCTATGAATCCTACTATGGGCACACAGAAATAATTCTAACTTTGGAATAACAAAACCACAAGAATTTGGCTAAAGGTCTAAAGTCTAACTTCTTGGAAAAAAGGACGCCACCTCTTATTTATAGAAGATGAGGCAGGACACAATATTGTGTATAAGATATAGCGTACGCAATATCATGGCTCATCATACCCCCATGAATGAATCAAAACTCGTCCTCGAGTTCGTTACAAATTATTGGAAAGGTATGGGATTATTGACTTGAATGACAACTAATGGTGAATGGGATGACATGTGAATGGATCAATCATTACAATACATGATATTATTAGTGTTCATGACTACAAGAATGAACACTATACACAATTGACATCCAGCCTTATTTGGCAATTGAGAGAGAAGAGAAAGAGAGAAAAGAAGAAGATGTGTTGTTGCCGATGCTAGGATTGCACCTTCCATTGTCCATCCATAACCACACCATCATTTTTTCTCCTTGCACAACTATTCCAACACCAATCCATCATGAGTGTTTCCTCCAGGTCTAGTCCATTGTTGTATGATTGCCATCTACACACACAACCTAGCCACATATGAGCAAGAATAAGTAAATTACAATACAGTTGATACCTTGCCTCAGTGTAAGGTCCATTGGCTGAGTTGTGATATGGCTAATACATATTCTAGAGATATAACACTGGTGACTACCCAAGGTGTAGGGGTTAGGAAAATTGAAAAAATTGGACTAGGGCCCCCATGACTAAAAGTGATCCTCTGGTAGTGATAGAATGGAAAACGATAAGGAATAAAAAATATGGAGAAAAAGAAACAACAACAATGCTAATAAAATGGATGTTAGAGATGAGAATGAACTCAACAAATGTTGATTGTGAAATGTTTAAGGGAAAGAAGTTAACTGATGCACCAAATAGGAATGCCAATGGGTCCTCCCAAAAGTAGGCTCATGACCTTTATGCCCTGACAATCCCACATTCAAAGAGTCTGTAGGCTCTGAAAATGTCATTTGGAAGCAAGAGTTAAAGTCTTAACCCCAATAATTCACCAAGGAGAAAACAATGCATCAACCAAAATATAGACTACTGATATAATCAACAATGAGGTGGAAAATGGAGAAAGAATGATGGGTGTATCGATAGAAAACGTCGGCAGCTGGAAAATACCAAACAAATTCTGCAGATGCAGTTTTAACCACGGATCCGTGCGAGGGCTATGCTGGAAAAATGAATCTGCGGCGCCCTGAACGGTCTTGTCGATCAGACAGGGACTTACTAATCAGTAAGCCGATGAATATCTCGTGGAACGATTTGATTCGAGGAATTGCAAAATGAGGGGAAAGTGACGTAGACAAATTGTAACGATGATAATGCTAACCACGATGAGAAGAGGTTAACACAAGAGAAACACGTAGTTTCAAGATCTACGCTTTGACTTGCAAGATGTATATTTTATGTATCTCGTTACACTAGGAAGACCCCGATTACTGGATGTAAAGCAAGCACGAAACAACAAGAAAACTGTCCAAACAGAAGTCCGATCTACCTCGTAGGGTAAATTCGGGATGCAAGGAAGGTCAAGCTCTGACGTCTACCAATAAACTATTTCTGACCAATAGAGTCTTCCCCAGTAGAACGATTACTCTTGTTGCCGGTGCACAAAGCGAACTGTGCTCTGTTTCCGCCGGAAGGTGATGCTGTCAACAACTACCAAAGCGCTACTCTCTGTATCTCTGCTCAAAAGTGATAAGTGCTCCTGTGCTCAAAAAAATGCCTTTTTCTTCTTGTTTTTTTTGCCAGCCCTTGTATCTTTGTCAACCAAGGTATTTATAGGCTGCGACGCTCTGTGGAAAAGGTGCAACCCTGATGACGTGTGTCCCGGATGCTTCGGGTACTGTTGGTCTGACCATTTTGTGTCAAATTTCATGACTACGCATGATACTCTTATTTGCGTATCGTGCGTGTGAAGAATAGATGTGCGTCTGACATGTTTCAACTATCTTAGGGTTATATTACGCTTATTCACACTGCGTTGCGTAAACGAGTGTAACATAACATGGGAACAACAGATTCAAGCTGTTTTACGCTTGCATACGCAGCTGTGCGTAATGAAGCGTAAATGATGTCTAGCTTGGCGACGCAATACGCTGTGATACGCTACGTTGCGTGATGAGCGTATGATGAGCAGTCGCACTGTCTTAGGCTTTGCTTTTGACTGTTTTGGAGCTCATTGCGCTACCGTGCGTAACAGAGCGTAAACCCGTCCTTGAACAAAAGACTTAGCAAAATATACGAAAAGTCACATATTATGCTGCTCAAGCTTTTCCCTATGCCAAAGTAACTAACCTTCTGATTCCGGACTATGTTTAAACAGAATCACGCTAAGCACCATTACACTACGTCGCATGATATAGCATAAACAGAAAAAAGCATAGAAAGATTAGGACTCTGCACAGGAAGTCGAAGACTTGATGCTACGCGCCTCTTTGTGTTGCTCTGCCTTATTCTCCCTTCTGGAATTCTGACATGCACCCTTGTCTGAGTTGCGAATCTTTGCCTGAGGCCGACTCGCAATTTTCATGGTGTTTCAATGGCCCCTCTTTGTTGACGGTTGGAGGGCTTGCCTGAAAGACATCGACAAAGAATACGAAACACCGGATTGGTAGAAGCAAGAACAGCATCCATCCATGGCTACTCAAGCGTTGCACTATTAACATGGAAGAGCAAAGCTGGAGGGAATGGGAGATAGAATGACATAGTAGGAAACAGGTTCGTGGAAGATGTAAAATAGGTCAGGATGGTAGGGGTATAGAATACGCTTACAGAACGCACAGAAATGTACGCACGTTTATGTCGACAGGAATGCTTTCAGAAGAGCGTAGCGCATCAGCCTGAGATTTCTCTGTCCCCAATTATAGCAGGAATGCTTGCAAAAGGAGCACGACGCATCACTTCTGTGATATCTCTGCTAGTGCAAGTGTGGAAAATGGATGCTTGCGTATGTAGCTTTTGCGTATGGGAAGCGGGTGGTAGGGATGAAACGAGATAAGGGCTAAGGATGGGATTATGAGAGGTATAGGTATGCAGTTCTAAGTGGTCGGGAAAACCTGAGCAGCCATTTCAAAACACTGTTGTTCTTCATCGCTCAGATGGACATACCTTTGAACCACACCCTTGAAGCAAGTAACCTGCAACCACAGAAGAAAATAGAGGACACCATTGCTCATGCGAACAAGAGGCGAGGTTGTTGAAACGAGCGCTGTGTGATGCGAGATAGAGCGATTGGGCCGTGAGGAAGGAGCTGGGGCATGAGGGCGGAGCTGTAAATCTTGATGATTGGCCCAGCATATCTTCGCCAAAAGGCATCAGACACAGTGCACCTAACTGGTTAGACAAGGAACCAGCTAGATGGATTTGTGAAGCCAACGTCCGATAGCGATGATCGGCGGAGGTCGCCGAGGTCGTTGTCGACGAGGATTTCGTCGAGGCTCCGGCTGGTGAGACCAAACATTCAGAGGTACCACCGCTGCAGTGGGCGCAGCAACGGCATCTCCGAGGGATCAGTAAGATGCCTCTCAGCTCATCCGAGGAATCAGTAGGATATCGGTGGGGTGGCGACGCTGAGATTGCCCCAGTATCCCACCCCGTTTGTCGTGCAGCTATACAGAAATGATCACGCTCGCTTGATTTACATGACAGCAGTCTGTAAGTCCTAGTTTTAAGTCCTGGTAGACTGTCATTGCTGGTTTTAAGTCTCAGAAGACCATGGTCCCAGTTTAAAGTCCGGGCAGACCGAGAAGTGCTAGTTTTACGTCGTAGCGGACGGTGGCGTGTTTGATTTATGGTCTCAGCAGACCGTGCTGTGAATGTCAGTTTCGTGTCATGACCCAGGGACAAGTCTGTGCTAGTTTTACATCTCAGCAGACAACTACTTACTTGTGCTAGTTTAGCGTCATGGTGGACGCGTGCAAAAGATGCCAGTTTTTCGTCTTGGCGGACCTGTACAACATTGCCAGTTTTACGTCGTAGCGGACGGTCACAACTTGCCAGTTTAGCGTCGTAGCGGACGATGGTTGCCAGTTTAGCATCGTAGCGGATGGTGGTTGCCAGTTTAGCGTCGTAGCGGACGGTGGTTGCCAATTTAGCGTCGTAGCGGATGGTGGTTGCCAGTTTAGCGTCGTAGCAGACGATGGTTGCCAGTTTAGCGTCGTAGCGGACGATGGTTGCCAGTTTAGCATCGTAGCGGACGATGGTTGCCATACCTACTGTTGACACTGTAGAGGCTACTAAATGTAATACCGCTTCAGATATACATGATTTACAGGGTTTGGTAATTCGCTGCCATTGACATCTGCTAATTTGAATGCTCCGTTGTTGTACACGTCAAGCACCAAGAAAGGGCCCTCCCAGTTTGCAAAGAATTTGCCTACTGGTTCGCGCACAGCTTTGAGAACTAGATCTCCTTTCTTGATCGGGCGTTGCTAAAGGTTGTTACGATGTTTCTGTCTCTGTTTTTCTTGATACCTTTCAATCATGTCAAGAGCCTGTATCCACTTCTCTTCTACTGAATCTAGATCTGCGATTCGAGACTCGATGTGTTGAGCCTCATTTATAACCGTGGAGAGGACCATTCTCAGAGAAGGAATTTGCAACTCGAGAGGTAGCACTGCTTAAGACCCGTAAACCAGGCTATAAGGCGTACTACCCGTAGCCATCCTACACGTAGTGTGATACGCCCATAGCACATAGAGGATCTGTTCGTGCCACCGCCTTTTGTTGCCGTCGAGCATTTTCTTGAGCAGATTGATGATCACCTTGTTCGTTGCTTCAGCTTGACCATTCGCTTGCGGGTAATAGGGGGAGAAAAAAGATTGTCTAATGCCCAGGTTATCGCAGAAGGATTTGGTTTCTGTACTACTAAACTATGGCCCATTGTCGGTCACGATAGTCATCGGGAGACCAAATCTGGTTACTATGTTGTCCAAGATGAAATGACAAATCTGCTGAGATGTGATCTTTCGCAGGGGAACAGCCTCTACCCACTTCGTAAAATACTCAGTAGCTGTAATGATGAAGCTATGACCTGCGGAAGATTTTGGCATGATGGGGCCTATAATGTCTAATCCCCATTGTTGAAATGGCCATGTTATCTGCGTCATGTGTAATTTTGTAGGTGACACATGTATGAGATTCGCATGATGCTGACACGTGTCACAAGTTTTAACCTTTGTCATGCAATCCTTTTCCATGCGTGACCAGTAGTATCTTAAACGACAGATTTTTAGTGCCATAGCCCGTGGCGCTACGTGGCCGCCGCACAGTCCCTCGTGAACTTCGCCGACTATATGCTGCGCTTGGTTTTTGTCAATGCAAATAAGCAGCACGCCATCGAAGGAGCATCTACAAAGAGTACTGTCTCCGATGATGACGTGTTGCCTAGCCCGCTTGCGGATCGCATCTTTCTGCGTGCGTGTTAATTCGGATGGTAGCTCACCCTGTAAAAGATAAGTTTTAATGTCGTCGTACCATTCAGGTGTGCTTTCTTCGAGAAGAGCAGAGATTTGCGTCGTCTGAATGATAGGATCTGCGCAGTCTATTATTAATGCAAGGCAGGTGTCGAACAGATGTGAAGGCACGTTCAAAGCCAGTGTTGCCAGTGTGTCAGCCAGTGTGTTATCCGTGCGTGGCACGTGCTGGACATCGATGGTCACGAATCGGCTCAGAAGATCTTTAGCCTTATTGCAGTAGGGATGCAAATGTACAGCCTTGCAGGCATAGACTCCTGTGATCTGATTTACGACAAGCATCGAATCGCCCCTAATCACCAGGTGTCGAACATCGAGTTCACTGATAATTAGTAATCCCCTGAGGAGCCCCTCGTACTCTGCCACATTGTTCGTACAGGGGAAGATCAAGTGATAAGCGTGTAGATGCACATCCTCAGGTGATAGCGTAATAACAGTGGCAGCACTGCCACCTCTAGCGGTTGAAGCTCCGTCAAAATACAACGTTGCTTCGGGGCCTGTCAAGACAGGGCTTAAACTATGTACATGTTTGTCAGGGAACTCTGGTTCTATAGTTGCTTGATTGTTAATTGGTGATGTAATTAACTAGTCAGCTATTACTTGGCCTTTCGTAGATGATTGGCCGATATAATGCAGATCGAATTCTACTGTGATAGCCTTCCAGCGAGCTATTTTACTACTCTCGTATAAGCTATGCGTAATGGCCCTAAGAATGTTGTTTTTACAGATGACGTTGACCTTACTACGGAAAAGATAATGCCTACACTTTTTAAGCGTAAAAACTAATGCTAGGCAGTTACGCTCTACGTCGTTATACCTCCTTTCGTACGCACATAGAGCATGACTCAAGTAGTAGATGGGCACTTCCGACCCATCATCCCTCCTTTGACAAAGTAATGCGGCTAATGCTACGTCTGAAGTTGCGAGGTAAATGTAAAATGGCAAGTCCCTTTGTGGTTGGAAAACCGTCGGTAGATGTTGCAGTTCTCGTTTTAAGCTGTCAAATGCACGTTGGCAATCGTCGGTCCATTCGAAATTAATCCCTTTTTTTAGCAAGTGTTGCATAGGGTGTAACTTGTCGGTTAATCTCGAGATGAACCGGCGTATAAACTGTAGGCGTCCCTGTAACTCGCATAATTGCTTAAGGTCTGTGGGAGGCGTTAGCTCAACAATGGATTTGACCTTATCAGGGTCAACTCATATGCCAGCTTCCGACACCACAAATCCCAGCATGCATCCGATTTTGACTCTGAATACGCATTTCTTTGGGTTAAGCCGGAGCTCGTATTTGGAGCATCTTTTAAGGACTAACTCCAGGTCTCCTGAATGATCCTCAGACTTTAAAGACTTAACCGCTATATCGTCTATGTAATCATTCGGCCTTCCTAGGAGGTAATCGCTGAAGATGTAAGTCATGGCTCGTTGATACGTTGCTCCGGCGTTCTTTAGACCAAAAGGCATCATAGTGTAGCAAAAGGTGCCCTAGGGGATCATGAATGTCATGGTCAATTGGTGTTCTGGGTTGATTCGAATCTGATTATAGCTAGAGAAACCATCCATGAAGGATAGGAGCGCATGCCCAGCTATCGTGTCGACTAGTTGATCGATACTTGGAAGCGGGAATTTTTCCTTGATTGTGGCCTTATTCAAATCCCGGAAGTCTATGCAGATGCGTATGCTTCTGGTCTTCTTTGGGACGACTACAATGTTAGACACCCAATCTGAGTAATTGACCGCACGGATGAAACCCGCCCAATACAGTTTAGTGATTTCATCACGCATGGCTAGCGTGATCTCTGGCTTGATTTTGCATGCCTTTTGCCTAACTGCTTTAATCTGCGGATCTAAGATAACGTTATGCTGGATTAGCCTGGGGTCTAGCCCAGGCATATCCTCGTATGACCATGCGAAGACCGTGATGTTGTCTTGCAGAACCTGTTTTATGGCATCGTGCATCGTTTGGTCTAGTAGAGAGCTGACCTTAAGCGTTTTGGCTTCACCCTTATGCGTAACGATAGCAACCTCACTGAGGGGGTCTTCGGTTATGTCCCCAGCCTCCAGGTCTAGCGTACGTGTCGACTGTTCTGGCCATTCTGGGTACGTCTCCGATGCGGCTATGGTTACGTCTTCTAAAGGGGGGTTAACGTCTACTAGCGTGGAGTCAAATTTCCTAGCTACTTTCCCGTATGGGCCCGTCAAAGTTAGAGGTGCTGAAAATGATGCGTCCATTTGCCGTTTGCCCTGCAAAATCGCCAAGTGCGTAATGATTAGGAGAAAAGTGACGTGATGTCATTGAACGTGGAAGGCTAACTGAATTTTGAATATTGTAAACAAGCCGTAATAAATGTAACCCGACTACGAGGCGATAAGATGTGGTAGTTTAACGTCATTTCGGACAGTGGCGCGTGCGATATCAGCCGCATTAATATCTTGATTTTCGGGTTCCGTTTTAGGAAAGTCCCGCTTAAATCGGATATCAAGTCGGTGATCCTCGCATATAAGTAAGTAGTTTTTGATGAGGAAAGGCTGCTGGCTATTGCGAATTCGAATTCATAATTGTTGCTAAGCGAGAGCAGGAAGAGCAAAGGATTAGAGCGTGTGATTTTGCGAGGATTGCAAGTGTTAAACGGTGAAAAGAAATTCTGAAGCTGTCGCAATGGCACCAAAAATCAAAAGAAAGAATGCAAAACTAGTGAAAATCGATGAAATGCAAGAAAATCTGGATTGCGTTTCGCAGGCGCTGGTCGATGTTCGTGACCCTACGCCTTTGAACCGGTAGGTCATTCCTTACATGCCTATGTTTGTTTCAGTGTCTACTTTTCGTGGTGTTTTTTTTTTTGCGTGAATATGGATTTCAACTTGTGGACCTCGGGTTAATACGAGGGTTTGATGGGGTTGCGTCTACCACCGTTGTCAGGGACGAACCTTGCATTATTGCAAGTGTTTGGGCGATTTTGGCCTGGATAGCTAGGTGTAGTTTATAAGTTTTCTGTATTAGTCATGCAAATGTAAATGTAGGTGTTAATGTATGTATCGGGCTTTCTGTACAGCGTTGCACTAAAGCCCATCCTGATTGTGTTAGATATTGTCAAGGTTTTGTGTTGTATTAACCCCATCGTCCCAAATGTCCCTCCCCCGCAAACGCTGTTGCAAGGGAAGGCCATATGGTTTCGACGGGGTGCATTGGAGTTTCTGCAGTTTTTGCTGCGCAACTACAGCGTCATTGTGTGGTCTGATTTGACTGGTGACATCGCCGGTGCCCTTTTGGAGCACCTGCTGGCAGGTTCTGCACAAGGGATTCTGGCCTTTTTGACAGACGGGGCCATCGATACAGGTCGTCCCGAGGACCAAGAACTTAGCGCGCGGGGCCTAAGGAGCTTAAACTGGATCTGGGAAATGGCTCAGTTCAGTTGTTATCATGTGTATAACATGCTGTTCGTGGCTCGCCATGTCTCGACCTATTTTCAGAACCCACAAGGCACGGTGTACTACGCAGGCAGGTAAGCAAATTTTAGTAACTGTCTATTGTTTGGTGTTGTTATATGTCTATTATTGATGTGGAATATAAGAGAAACCTATGTGCAAAATGTGAGATAAGCCTATGTTGTATGGTACAGGTTTTTTATTCACGACAACAAGTTAGTTGGAAATGGAGATGCGTTATCGTGGGCCGAAACAACAATAATGGCATTTACTTCAACCAGCAACGTGCGCACTGGTGTTATAGGGCAGATTGGCTTTGACATGCATGAGTACCCCACCCGCTATGCTGGGGCTTTTGAGAATTTCCAGAGACTCGGGTGGCTGCACAATAACTGGACCTTAGATCCGCCCCTCACCGTTGAGGACGTGCAGAGGAACCTTCCGCCATTTCCCCTGCCATTTGGACCTGGTAAGGCTGTTGTATGGTTGATTATTACATAATATATTTGTCAATTCTAAGCATTGTGTAATAGTGTTTTAGTTTGACATGTGTTTTACGCTGTTCAATTATGAAATCCCGGGAGATTACCCTTACGATTTCCGGCCGCGAGGCGAGCACCGTCCTTTTCCTTTATGGCGACATCAAGGATGCACAGCGCTGGCTCGGCCACTCGGTGGCCCCAGTCGTGGTGACCACCAAGATCCAAGCAGCAGGGCTAATGCATCTATTTTTAGCTGCAACCCCTGATGTTCCTGCTAGTGAAATGTTGACCCTGGTCAACTCCTTCAACGAGAAAGCGGAGCGTTTTTGCACGCACGTACATAATGTACGCGTGAGCTTTAACATCGACGCTCAGCTCTTCGCGGACCTATTTGGTGTCCCCTCGGACGACCTTCCTATAAGTGAGAAGGCGAAGAGAAGCGTCGCCTTCCAGAATTGGCTGAAGGAGTGGGTGAGGGTCCCAAAGGAGACCAAAGGGTTTCCTTGCGAAAGATTCCAGATGGGCATTGCCAAGACACTTTATCCCCTTTTCTGGGCCCGGACCTTCCCTAAAACTCTCTCGCAAGGGAAGTTCTTTTCTATAGAGTAGACCCGTATTATGCGAGAGGTTCTGGAGGAGGGGACCCAGTTCAATTGGGCAAGCTATTTTGCCAAGGGACTGCGCAACGAGATGATCAAGCTCCGCAAGAAGCTTGAGTCTCGCTTTAATATGCATTACGCCTTCTTCATAGCTTGCCTCCGACGGTTTGCTGAGTTTCTGGTCATCCAAAGGAATGGGGTCTGGGTACAACAGGACCGAGACCAGCTATCCAAACCTTGGATTGCCCATATCCTCAGCACTACCCGTGGGCAGGATCTGCCAGAAGGGATTGGGGAGTCACTGTCTATAACAACCAAGGGTTTGCCAGCGCACCAAGTGCGAGGCCTCGATAGCGTAGGAGGGATAATGCCTACTTACACTGGCGATGCCTCGCGAAGGAAACGCCTGGCGGAAGAAATTGTAGAACCTGCAGCTCGGCGTAAAAGGCTCCGTATAGCCGAGGCCCCCGGGAGTGACGCCGGCTGAACTGTCGCGGTTAAAGTTCAGCGGAGTAAGCCTCCGCCCAGTAAGCGTGAAGGAATTGTATTACGCAGTGTTTGTTTAGATGTTTTGGAATGATATACTAAGGTGCTGTGACATGACCAGTCAAAATTACAGAAGAACTGACCCATGAGACAGGGGCAGTAATACTAAGTCGTAGGGAGGGGGCCTCAATTTTGGAAGAAGAGGCCCCAGCTATTAGCGTGAGCCGTGCACAGTCTCTAGTGCGTGAGGAGGCCCCAGCTACTGGAACCAGCGATGCACAGACTCAAGTGCGTGCAGAGGGAAAGGAGGTGGAAGATATTGTCGAAGTTGCCACTATCACCGGTAGAGGTAATGTGCGTGTTAGCACATTTGCAGGATTCTGTGAATAAATGAAATTTCTAACTGGATTACGCTACAGGAGAAGAGGATGTATCCACGTCTGCCACTGTGAGCAGAGCGTGGAGAGATTTCCCTAACAAATTTGCCTTTATGGAAGGCATTGTTAGTGACATGATCAAGCGCCTAGAGCGCGTCGAACCTGGAGCTGGTATGTTATGGTTGTAGTTAGTTTATGATATTATATAGTGGTAATGTGTCACCAACATTGATGACTGTTTCTGTTAGGAGCTCGCCTCCGATGGGATCCCACGGAGCCCATTGATTTGGACATAGTGGAGCCACCATCCGATGAAGCAGCCGTGCCACGTCACATTTATGAGGAGATGCGTAAATGTGCATTATGCTCGACATGCTCCTTATGGGAAAGTAGGGGTGTAAATGAAAATCTATGGAAAAGGCTGCAGAGGTTGGAGCAGAGGGCTGAGTCTCTGACCAAAGAGGTTGGAGACTTAAGAACACGGTGCGACTTCCTACAGGCGCGAGCAACAGGGGATGAGGATTGGCGTACTACTGTTGTCGATTACTCCCGTTATTGGACTACCATCAAAAATAGCGTACAGACCAGTCGGGCATTAGTAGAGCAGCGGATGCAGATAGAGCTCCTAGCTCAGAAAAGCCAGGATTGGAGGGACTATTGTGCAAGCGTGTAAGAATGGGGGTAGAAGGAGAAGGACCATAAGCATTTGTACAAGCGGGAGAGCATTGCTTATCGGAAACTCTACCACGATTTTGCCGTCAGGGCCCAATTCTTGGAGGTCTTCCTGGACGTCATCAGAGCTTCCGAAGCCTTCAAGAAGTTCGAAGAGCAGGTGACTATAAGTGCATCCCCGGAAAGGGAGGTGACTCTTCCTGGGGACCAGCGAACAGTCCCTACTTTCTTCCCAGACCCACCCCACTGGAGCAGCGTGGAGAAAGGGAAAGTGAAGGCCGGAGCTGCCTTGGAGGAAGATATATGGCCAAATCTAATGGAGGACGAGATCATGAAGCGCCTGTGGGCTAGCCTGGACAAGCTTCCCTTTGCTGCGGAAGCAGGGCCGTCGCAAGTAAGTTTATGCTTGACTTAGTTTGCATTTTTTAATTATGATGTTAAGTCTTGTGTAGCTAATGTGCTTGCTGTATTTAGGTACCAACTGAGGATAGGGAAGACGAACCAGGTGAGGAGTCAGCAGAGGGAGCAGCAGCAGTAGAGGAAGAAGCAGAGGAAGAAGCAGGAGAAGAGGCAGAAGAATGCAACGATGAAGAGCGTTCTCCCGTGGAGTCAGCGCCAGAATGAAGACCTCATGAAGAGGACATTCTTCGTGAAAGAATCATTCCCAAAAACGACGACCCATTGGAGGACGATCCATTAGGGTTGGATTCGGACTTAAGAGATACCGGTGATAGTGGCAGTAGAGGAAATGCGTAATTATGACTTACGCATAGTTTTATTGAGCGTGAAGTGGAGTATTGTTTTATGAATGACTGAGAAGATGCGTTATAAGACCTGGTGGATGTTTTAAATGTCAATTATTTTGTCTTTTTTTTTTGGTTTTTATGCTTTTACAGCGTGAACGTAATTATAAAGGATTTCACCTAAGTTATGTTGATAGAATGTAATGACTAGTTTAAGGCCTTCGCGGGCCGTCATATGATTCTGCGTGAATTAGCGACTAGTTTAGGGCCGTTGCGGGCCTACTGCGTAATCAAGCGTAAAGAGTCATAGTATACAATTTTGGTAACTAGTTTAAGGCCGTTGCGGGCTATAGCGTAATACAGCAAGCGTAAAAATACTGGCACAATATTGTGCGTAATTATGCTAAAGTGATCAGGAAGCGTGAATATCATGCGTGCGAAAAAGATAACAGTGTGAAGATAAATGACAAACGTAAGAACTGAAAATGAAAGTAACATGACAATGCATGGAATAAAACTGCTAAGTAATAATCATGATGACTCACTACGAAAAGGATAATGTACGTAAAGACCATCGTTCAGCCATTGATACGCAATTGTCGCTTGATGGCCTTTACGTTGAGCGTCGCGTAAGGGCGAGGAGACTTATGGTTTGACTCCTCTACGCTATCATCTGGAAATGGTAGGTCGGCCCAAGCTAGACCGTCATCATTGCTGTCAGCTTGTTGAGGGGTTTGGAGACGGGTTTGATCATCAGTCGTTTCGATCTCTGAACCCCGTTCTTCTTCAATGTTATTGATGGTCCTGGGGGTGATTTCGTCACCGCGTATCACAACCTCCCCCCTGGCATAGGGAAGGTATATCTCTTTGTGTATCAGTGACGAAACTGCCCTCAGCTGGGCTAACCATGACCTCTCCAAGATCAGGTTAAAGCCTGGCATCTCCTCGACGACTAAGAAAGTGGCCTCTGTTAGGAATTGATCCCCCGCCACAAACTCAATACGCACCGTCCCCTTAACTTGAACCCGTGCCCCGTTGAACGATTTTATGCAAGCCGTCATCGTGGGCGTGATCTGGTCGACCAGACCCAACCTATCCACGATGGAATAGGGAATGACGTTGGTAGCTGCACCATCGTCTACGTGCACTCTCCGGATCCGGTATTGACCGACCCGAATAGTGATAAACATAGGTTCAATTGTCACCTAACCTTTCTCAGGATCATCTTTGATAGACCCGTCGTGGAAGGTTAGCGAGGAAGGCCTGGGTTGCTCAGCTTCAAAAGGAAACATGACAGCATGTATCGCTTCCTCCTCTGCTGGCAAGCTTTCATGCACTGATATGGATGTCAGAATGCGAACCATAGCCTCACGATGTTCTCGAGATGTCATAAGCAGGTCGTAAAGGCTCAACGTTGTGTTTTTTTGTTTGAGAGCCTGTTTGACTTGCGTAAATGCATCGAGGAGGCCCTTCTCTCGGCTGGGTTGTTTTTCCCCAAGAGACGAATCTCTCGAGGTAGAACAGTGTTAGTCAAAGGGTTGCTCTTTTTCTTGCCAAGAGAAGGCGGTTGTGTTTCTGCACCTTTATCCTGCCCCTGAGGTACAGGCGAAGGCACAGAGGCCAGGGGCCTAGGCTTAGGGAAATCGAGCGTAGAATGATCTTTCGTTGAGCTAACTGATGCGTCCTCTCCTTTTCGTTTGGGAGGTGATGGTTGACGCTTTTGGTTGGATGTCTGCCCCTGCATGAGAGGAGCAGCCTGTGGTTTTGGCACCAGCCATGGTTTCGGGAGGCGTCGTGGGTGCCTTCTTGTTCTTGGCCTTTGCACCCTCAGTCATCGCAGCTACTGTCGTTGTCACTGCTTTCCCTTTGTCTTTGCTCTTGTTATGTGCATTCCTGTAGGTGACATATGCTGGGTCTTTGCTGGCCTCCGCAGCATCTTGGATGCTTCTTACTTGAGCGAAGGCTTGATGTAAGGAATTTGGGGAAAGATAGTACAGCTTTGACTTAATGAAGTCATTGACTGCTCCCTTGAATATGGCCAACAGATGTGAGTCCGCGATCGGCTCGCGGATCTCATTTAAGGTTGCATGCCAACGCTGTATAAACTTTTGGACCGGCTCGAGCGGGTCTTGTTTCACCCCCATGAGCTGATCCAATGTGACTTCCGGTTTCAAATTGTATTTGAATCGGGTCACAAATTGGATCAGCAGCTCTTCCAGGGTTGAGATGGAAGAGCGTGGGAGTGCTCGGTACCAATCCAAAGATTTTCCTGTTAAAGACATTGTAAAGACTTGGATGATGGTGTGCGGCCACTATTACAACAACAAGGACTCAGACCTAAACATGACCAGGTGAGCATTGGGATCTCCCTCTCCATTGTATTTGGTGAAATGAGGTAGAGACATCCCTGGCGACAATGACAGCATAGGGACTGCTGGACTAATCGGATCATCCTGGTAGAAGTCCATGATCTAAATGGTATCAGAACCAGCAGCTTTGAGGCGTCAAACCTCCTCAGTGAGAGTCTATATAAGCTGGAAAGCCTGGTCCAGACCCGTTGATGGAGGTGTTTGTGCAGAAGGCCTAGGAGGTTGGACCGGGAGGGCGGCGCCAAGAAATGGAAGCGAAGGAAGAGGTTGACTGGCTGCTTGTGGGGCGGGGATCTCAGTAGGCAGGGGAGCCTATGAAGACCACCACCCGTTGGTTTGCGCAGAGGGGTTAGCTGCCGCCTGCTGCATGAGATAAGGATGGGGATACTGCGGTACCGCATATGGAACATACGTTGCGGGTGCAACCGGGGGTTGCACGCCATACACCGCAAACTGGGTATGTTGCACCGCCGGGTTGGCCCACTGACTTGCTGCAGGCTGTTGGGCGTAAGTTTGTGGCTGAACGGCTGCGGTAATCTGTTGTGTTGGAGGGGGCAAAAGCGACAAGGTCTGCGCCGGGCGCGTTGCGGAAATGTTGTGAGGCTGTATCTGAGGGATAAAATGGGACGCAGCGGTCGCCAGGACCACCACCGGGATGCTAAGTATCCGCGGTGACGAAATCGCCCCACGTTATTATGGGGTACTTGTCCTTGCAACCCAGACGGCTGCGCTGTGGCCTACGGAAGGGTAGGGATGTGCATCTGCGTCGTCATGGCTGCGTTGAGGGAGGCGGCCTCTCCGTTGAAAGGAAACAGGGGATTCACGTACGTATGGGGGCTTAGAGTATGGAACGAATGCTCCGACTGGGCTGCCAATTCGTCCTCCTCCTCCTCATTCTGGGGTTCAGCCATAACCTGTGCAGCCTGACTCTTGGCCATGACCAATTGTGTGATGAGTTCATGTTGATGTTCAGTCAAGGGGATAATATCATAAGCTGTTGGTTTAAAATCATGGCCCCCTCGGTGGATCACCTCAAAGTTTCGTTTCGCTTCGAGTTCGGCTCGGCTGAGAGCCAGCTTCCCCTGGATCTTAACACATATGAAATTGTATTCTTCAGGGGTTATGACCGTGAAGATGGACTCTTTTCCCTGAAGTCGCAATGACCGGCGCAATGGTCCTTGAGATCCAGCTGCGCCAGGAGTTGGTCTTGTGACCGCAATAGGGTTCATAGATGCGGTACCCAAATCAGCAGGGGCCATGGCGGTTGTGGTCGTATACAAGGAATCCATTGAGAGATGAGATTAAGGATAACTGGTAATCAGATCTAAGAAATGGCTGGCAATAAGATAAGAAATAGGCTTTCTACCCTGTAGGATTCCAAAGGAATCGTTGCTGAGACCGATCTACACCACACGACTTATCGTAAGCTTCCATGGAGGTATTACGTTTACGATTTTGGGTATAGATCGCTAACAGGGCTACCCGAAAAAGGTGGATCAAAACCTAAGAGGCCCTCCTTCTAGCACCAGAAAACTGTATCGACAGAAAACGTCGGCAGCTGGAAAATACCAAACAAATTCTGCAGATGCAGTTTTATCCACAGATCCGTGCAAGGGCTATGTTGGAAAAACGAATCCACGGAGCCCTGAATGGTCTTGTCAATCAGACAGGGACTTACTAATCAGTAAACCGATGAATATCTCGTGGAACGATTTGATTCGAGGAATTGCAAAATGAGGGGAAAGCGACGTAGACAAATTGTAACGATGATAACGCTAACCACGATGAGAAGAGGTTAACACAAGAGAAAAACGTAGTTTCAAGATCTACGCTTTCACTTGCAAGATGTATATTTTATGTATCTCGTTACACTGGGAAGACCCCAATTACTGGATGTAAAGCAAGCACGAAACAACAAGAAAACTGTCCAAACAGAAGTCTGATCTACCTCGTAGGGTAATGCCGGGATGCAAGGAAGGTCAAGCTCTGACGTCTACCGATCAACTATTTCTGACCAATAGAGTCTTCCCCAGCAGAACGATTACTCCTGTTGCCAGTGCACAAAGCGAACTGTGCTCTGTTTCCGCCAGAAGGTGATGCTATCAACAACTGCCAAAGCGCTGCTCTCTGTATCTCTGCTCAAAAGTGATAAGTGCTCCTGTGCTCAGAAAAATGCCTTTTTCTTCTTGATTTTTTTGCCAACCATTGTATCTTTGTCAACTGAGGTATTTATAGGTTGCGACGCTCTGTGGAAAAGGCGCAACCCTGATGACGTGTGTCCCGGATGCTTCGGGTACTGTTGGTCTGACCATTTTGTGTCAAATTTCATGACTATGCACGATACGCTTATTTGCGTATCGTGCGTGTGAAGAACAGATGTGTGTCTGACATGTTTCAACTGTCTTAGGATTATATTATGCTTATTCATGCTACGTTGCGTAAACGAGCGTAACATAACATGGGAACAATAGATTCAAGCTGTTTTACGCTCGCATACGCAGTTGTGCGTAATGAAGCGTAAACGATGTCTAGCTTGACGACGCAATACGTTGTGATACGCTACGTTGCGTGATGAGCGTATGATAAGCAGTCGCACTGTCTTAGGCTTTGCTTTTGACTGTTTTGGAGCTCATTGCGCTGCCATGCGTAACAGAGCGTAAACCCGGCCTTGAACAAAAGACTTAGCAAAATATATGAAAAGTCGCATATTACGCTGCTCAAGCTTTTCCCTATGCCAAAGTAACTAACCTTCTGATGCCAGACTATGTTTAAACAGAATCACACTAAGCGCCATTACGCTACGTCGTGTGATATAGCGTAAACAGAAAAAAGCATAGAAAGATTAGGACTCTGCATAGGAATTCGAAGACTTGATGCTACGTGCCTTTTTGTGTTGCTCTGCCTTATTCTCCCTTCTGGAATTCTAACATGCACCCTTGCCTGAGTTGCGAATCTTTGCCTGAGGTCGACTCGAAATTTTCACGGTGTTTCAATGGGGAGAAGAGAATGAAATAGAGTCCCAAGAACAAGGTGGTGTACAACCCCTTGTGTATTGATGGTTAATGTAACTGAGTAGATCTCATTCCAAATCTGGCCTCAAACAATCCACTTCCAGTGACTTTGCATTAATACACTTAGCCAATCCATCCACTTGAAGTAACAAGAATGCTTTCACCAAAGAGTCACCACCAATATGAGGAAATGAGAAAGGAAAAAGTATGAAGCGAGAGAAGCCCTTAGTTAGAGGAAACATGTTTTTTTAGTTCCATAACTAGTGCTTGTAGCCCAGATGATTATTTTGTCTAAGGGGTGTGCTTTGAATTCTGACTTTTTTTTGTGTGAAAACCACACCATGCAAAGACTTATTTTTATTAGCTCAGCTTCCCGAAAATGGAGCAACGTCGGAATGGTAAGGAAAACTCAAGAAGAAAACATCCAAGCACCCAAGAGAATAACCAGCACAAATGCATCAAATCCCTTTGAAGTCATACCCTTTTCAATCCTTGAGTCCTTCCTTAGTTTGAGAAATGACCAATCACCAATTTGTTAATAGTTTTATTATTAAAGAAAGGGACTATACAATTCCAAGCCAAGAGAGGCCATAGAAATTTATGGATGCATGGATGATGTGGACTCATTGCTTGTTATATCAAAAGAACCATACCTTAGTGTCAAAATTACAACTCAAAGGTAAAAACCAAACATTAGCAATCAATAGAATACAATTCATACCACCATCAGGAGCACTTATTAGGTGACGAATCTAACAAAACAAAAATAACAAAAAAAGACAAAAATAAAAACAAAAACAAATAAGATAAATAGTCACACAAAGAAATGAAAAATTATAAACGATGTTGCAAAACAAAAACAAGAAAAGTTAAAGAAATTTTTAAAACAAAACTGTGTAAAACAAAAACTTAAAAAGGAACTAAGGGCCTCAAATGATTAGTAGAGGTGGCCATCTCCCCTATGACTGAGCTGGAAGGAGGAGATCCAAAATAGTGAGCAAGGTCATCCCTTCTTAGAGGTATTATGTGCACTGACTGCTCTAAATTCATGGAATGGTTTTGTCTATTGCACATTGACTAACAATCTCTTATCAGGGCTCTCAGGTTTGTATATCGTCATGGCTACTAAAGGAAAGGTTGTATGAATAATGTAAAGTCCTTTCCACAGTGTTTGAAATTTTGTGTGTTGTGGCACATGTGTGGGATTCCAATAGATAACCTTATCTCCTGGTTGATACTTAACCTTTCAAATATTGAAGTCATGACATTGCTTGTTATATTCCTTGTGTAATTCATTTTATGACAAGGCAACTAATCGATTTTCATCTAGCTTGTTTAAAGTTGCCAACCTTTGTTTTTATGCTAGATCAAGATCAAGGTGGAGGTCATAAGCCATAGATATTGTATGGAACTTAGTTTGAATCAGAAGCATTGGAAGATTTCCGTACACTAACTCATAGGGAGAGTAGCCTATAGGGGGTTTTTAGGTGGAGCGGTATGCCCAAAGAGCATCATTTAGTTTAGTGCTCCAATCTTGCCTATACTTGCTAATTGTCCTAGTTAATATTTTGGTGATCTCCCTGTTGGTGACCTTAGCTTGTCCGTTAGCTTGGGGGTGATAAGGTGTAGTCAATTTATGTTCAACCCCTAAGCGTTGCATTAACTTCCAAAAAGTTGCACCTGTGAAGTGTGTTCCATTATTTGAAATAAGTGCATGTGGCACACCAAATCTATTTATGATTTGTTGTTGCACAAATCGTGTAGTTATAGATGATGTGTAGTCTATAATAGCAGCTACTTCAATCCATTTTGTTAGATAGTCTATGACAACTAAAATGTAAGATTTTTCATTGGACATTGGTGTAATGGGCCCCATAAAGTATATTCCCCAAATTTCAAAGGGTTCTAAAGGTTGACTCCATTGTTGCGAACCCTCCATTCTAGCAGTCATTCCCCCATCATGTTGGTAGCACTCACAAGATTAGACAAATTGATGGGCATCCCGAAATAATTTTGGGTAGTAATATCCTACAAGCAAGATCTTAATAGCCATTCATCTTCCCACATAGTGACCCCACAAGGGCCCTCATGAGCATCTTGGAGAACTCTCAGTTGGTCTACCTCGGGCATGCATCATCGAACCAAGCCATCAGGACACACTTTATAAAATTTTCCATTCATCTCCATGAAGTGCTTGGCTCTGTGAAGAAACTGTTGTTTCTTCCTAAAGTCTAGTTCCTGAGGTGTTTTTTGAGTAAGGAGATAGGTGTGAATGCTACTATACCAGTTTGTTTTTGTGGGTTGGTTATTCACTACACCGGCAAAGAAGGCTTCATCAGGAAAATGATCAGACATTACATATTCATCCTCTTTGTTGTCCCAGCACAACCGAGATAAATGATTTGCAACTATGTTCTTGGTGCCTTTTTGATTAATCATCGTTAGATCGAACTCTTGTAGGATTACGAACCATTGTATAATATGAGGTATAACTATTGGCTTGTTCATGAGGAACCGGATTGCACTATGATCTGTGTGGATGAACACTTTGTAACCTAATACATAGTGCGTAAACTTATCCAGTGTAAACACTACAACCATTAATTATTTCTCTATAGTTTTCTAGTTAAGTTATGCAGTGACAATACTTCCACTTGCACAGTGGATGTAGTAAGGGAATTTTTGGTCATCTAACTATGTAAGTACAGCTTCTAAGGCATAACTGGACATGTCAGTCATTATGTGGAATGATCTGGACCAATCAGGAGCTTGTAGAATGGGAGTTTTACAAGCTTTTGTTTCAGATTTTGGAATGCTTATTCACATTCCATGGTCCACTCAAAAGGTACATCCTTCTTTGTTAGTTCTACCAACGATTTGGCAATCTTGGAGAAGTTCTCAATGAATCTTCTATAGTAGCCAGTGTGTCCAAGGAATGATCGAATGTCTTTGATAGTTTCAGGTTGATGGGTGATTCCTTGGATGATCCTAATTTTATCTAGGTCTACCTCTATTCCTGTATGTTAAACCTTATGCCCAAGTACTATGCCTTCTTGGACCATTAAATGGCTTTTCTGCTAGTTGAGCCTTAACTTGGTTTCTACGCATCTTTTCAGCACTTGCTCTAATTGGTCCAAGGCTTGATTAAAACTTGTTCCATAGGTGGAGAAGTCATCCATAAAGACTTCCATTCCATTTCCTATCTGTTGTTGGAATATGCTTAGAACTAGGCATTGAAACATGGCAGGATCATTACACAAGCCAAACGACATTTGTCTATATGCAAATGTTTCTCAAGGACTAGTGAACATTGTCTTGGCTTGGTCTTCTGGGGCTATCCGTATTTGGTTGTATCTGCTATAGCCATCCAGAAAACTATAATAGTGATGCCTTGCTATGGTGTCTAAGACTTGGTCAATGAATGGTAATGGAAAGTGATCCTTAAATGTTGCCATGTTCAACAACCTAAAATCTATGCACACCCTCCATTTGCCTCCCTTTTTAGGCATGATCACTAGAGGGCTAACCCATTTACTATCAACAATGGGATATATGAACCTAGCCTTAAGAAGCTGTTCTATTTCTTCTTTTACTACTTCAATTTTGGGTTCAATCACCTCTGCAGTTTCGAGGTTTCATGGAGGGGTCAGTGTAAATCCTATGCTGGCATATCCTAGGATTTATTCCAGTTAATTCAAGATATGACTAGGCAAAGGCTTTTGACCACTTGTTTATTACTTTCAGCAGACTTCCTTTTTGTTTGGAAGTAAGTCTTGCAATGATGATTACTAGTTTTCCATTTTTGAGGGTCATGTATTCTAGATCGATGGGCAATGGTTTCAATTCTAGGGGCTCTTGTTTGAATTTTTC
Source organism: Gnetum montanum (assembly GCA_015680685.1). Lineage (NCBI taxonomy): Eukaryota > Viridiplantae > Streptophyta > Gnetopsida > Gnetales > Gnetaceae > Gnetum > Gnetum montanum. The sequence continues at coordinate 123,993 of MNCI01027992.1, read as the reverse complement.
AAGAATTTTCAACTTCCCCCAGTTGATGTTTTCAAGGTTAAGGCTTGGAAGTTGGCAGCGGACTTTCTCTAGTACATCTATTCTTTCAATATAAGCATAAGGTATTCCCTCAGTTAGTTCCATGCACATTAGTGAGTTGCTCTCTTGATTAGCTATCAGCGACTAGGTGTCTTCTTATCATGTGGCTGCTGCATACAAGCACTTTTGTATGTTAATGTCTTGTGGACACTGGTTGCATGCAGGCAAGGCTAAACTATGCACAACTTATTATCTCTGCATGAAATTGCACCATGTATCACTATATGTGATGCATGGAACCTTCTTCTTCTCGATCTTTTCAAAAGTGTTCTCCTTAGATATTTCTAGGGAAAGATCACGGATTCCTAAGCATGCATCTATAGTACTTAGCCATGCCCTTCCCATTATTATTGGGAAGTCCCCTTTACCATTATTCACTTGTATTACTAGGAAATTAGCTAGGTATGACCACCCACACACAGTGATGACGATGTCCTCCACTAGTCCCAAGGGAATAGTGATGGACTAGTCAGCTAGCTCTAGGCGAATATTGTTCTTCTTTAATGGAGGCAGGTTCTAGGCTTTGTACATTTCTTGTGATATTAAGTTGACTCCAGAACCTAAATCCAAAAGAGCTTTGCATGGCTCATTCCCTATTATTTGGAGATATATTAGAGGGCTTCTAGGATCAAAGAATTTCCTAGGAAGGTGTCCAACCTTAATCTAGTCAATAACAATATGTGTTAGCATAACCGTATGCATTGAGCTCAGTGATAACGTAATCATGTGATGGCATAGTTCATCCTACTGCAAATAATCATGGCTAAGGAAACAATGTAACAGTGTGTAATAGTAGCCCATGGTAGCATCCAAGGGTTCATGATTTTCTTGCTTCCATCCTTGGATTTGCTTCTGCATGTTAGACACTCGGAAGTACTTTTGGTACTTATCATTGAATAGTTCTAACATTATAATCCACCTCTGAATGGATTCCGGTTCTAAGGACCAGTACCAGCTTTTAGCTTCTTTCACTAGTATCCTTGGGAACAACTTCAATTTTTGCTATTTGTTTTTTATGTTTTGCAAGGCACATGCATCGTGGAATGCTTTCAAATGATTTTGAGGATCAGCATTGTATCCCCCTTCAAATCATGGGTTGTTGTTCATGTATAACCTCTTGATCCTACTATCCTTTTGGTGCCTTGTTGGAACTCTTACGGCCTCCGTTATATCTAGCATGCTTCTAGTTGCAAGTAGGGGTTCTTTGTGATCATCTCGTTCATAGCGTCTATGGTGTCTATGTGGTTCCTTACTCTCCTGTCTTCTATGCCTTGATTTCTTAGAGTGCCCTCGTCCTCATTCTCGACTGTCTCGTCGATGTTTTTCACTTTGTTTTCCTTTATCCTCATGATTGGTTTCCCTATGACTACATCTGGACACTAAAGGAGAGGGTGAAGATGATGATGAAGGTGAAGAAGAAGGAGAACCATCGCCATGACAGTATTTTCTACCTTCTCTTCGGTGGTCTCGGCCTTGATCGTGATCATGATCAAAACATCCACCCTTATCATGTGTTTGTGTTCCTTTGTTGAACACTTCATGTTCATGGGTATCAGAACTAGGGTTGTGAATAGTGGAGTGGAGGTTTTGATACACTACCTCTTGACCATTGTTAGGAGGAGGAACATCATTTCATGGGAAACCTATTGAAGTAGGTTCACCATCCTCAATTTTGCTTAAAACATGCAGAGCATCATGGGGCCATTAACCCTTCAAGAATGTATGGTATCTCTCTTGTCGCGAGTCCCTTTGATGTTGCACTTCTGTGGGATGATAGTCCATTGTGTCATGATCACATGCAACGTATTTTGTATATAGAAGCAGCATGCCTATTCGCTAGAGAGCATGAAGGAGCATGTTGGGGACTGATCGATCTGGAGGCAACACTATGTTAGCCTCCAAGTATCTCCAACATAGTTGTTCATCTTGGTGGAGAATAAAGGTGAAATCAGGTACATACTCATCGGGATGACTATATACCACATGAAACTATTAAGGAACTGACAAATCTTGGTTACGTGTATTATGCCGCCGACTGCCTCTTGTGTTAGTCCTAGGTGGTGAAGTGCTCTTATCTGAAGAAGAAGACATCTTGTCTTGTTCGGTGTGCAATGTACCATTGTCTTGTCTTCCTTTGTGTTGGTGACCCTTTTAGATGCAACTGCCAACGAGTATCCTCGAACAAGATTTAGGTGCCTGCTAGTCTCTCGCAACACCAAGGCCCAGATACCTCCAAATAAACTTAGTAGTTAATATGAGTATGTGTGTGTGCTATTGCGGCATGCGGTTGTGAAATACGAAATGATTGTGTTGTATGTAAACTACAAATGACTTATCTTAAAGAGATTTAGCCAACTTTGTCAAGTACTGTGAGTTGTTGAGAGTTCCTATTTTGTTCAATTGCCTAGTCTACATGGTCCTTATAATACCTACTTGTAACAAATAAAATTTTGCAAAAACATTTGAGCACAACTCCACGAATCTACTCTTAATTTTCCCCAGAGAAAGAGATAGTTCCACAAGAAAACTAGAAATAGAGCAAGATTCAATGGAAATAGACAGAAAAGAAAAGTAGATTTTTGTAGACCTCAAATATTTAAACAAGATAAAATGACAGGAGTAAACACTTTGTAATAAAGCTATTCCAAATTCAATATCTACAAATTTTTCAAACTTCCAAGGCTCAAATAAGAAATTTCTTCAAGACAATCCTATTATGCTACCAAAAAAATGCTACGTAAACTATGACGTACGAGACTCCATTTTGGCTAGATAATGGATGTCAACAATTGCATTCAACAGAACCTTCAAAAGACTTCACAATTTCTGATTGAAATACCACGGAGATTCACTTTAACTATAAAAAGAATCTATTATGGTCCCATCAAAATACCAAATATTTTCTGAACCCTCTTGACTATTGAATCGTTCAACGGCATGACTACAAGCAGAGGCTCTCTTACAACAATCCCAATAGCAGTTCTTATACGTTGCACAATAACCAAATTTACTGCTAAAATGCTCTTAAGGCTTTTAAACACAAGCGCTTCTATGGCAAAATTTTAACAAAAATTTTCTATCGGGCAACAAGAACAATAAGAGCAATCTAAAAATCCCAAAATTACTTGCCAAGGATGATACTATCTAAACCACTAGCTAATCAATTTAAACAAAATAAAAAAAATAAAACATAACTCACAAGACCATGACAAAGAGGCTGAAATCTTTTATTTAGCAAGACATCAAGCAATCGTTCACAATTTCTTCTTACAAGCTCTTCCCGGAACCCAAAGTGTGTCTCCAAGTGAGAGCCCAAGTGCTAGCTAGTAGCCTTCCCAAAGTGTGATGTATCAAGTATCTTCTCTTAAGTATGATAAGTGAGACCTCCCCCCATTTTTTCTTACCCTTGAAGCCCTTTTTATAGGATTCAAAGGTGGTTACATACTCAAAAATAGATTAGCTAACTTCTCTCCCAAGTAACTTGCCCAATAAGTTAGAAAGTATTAACTTAGGAAGTTAGGAAGTTAGAAGAAATATTACAAATATTGCTTTTGAGAATATTTATTTTGAGGAATAAATCTAATAACTCCACATAATTGTTATTCTCATATTTTTTATGACTATTGAGGGTCTAGTAATTTTATGAACTAGATGATGGTAAAAAGGCAATACAATAGTAGACATTGGTGGTAGTAAAAGGACAATATTTATCTTCATTTTCCTTGTATAAAATTTTCTGAAGATGGTTTAAAATACTAGGTCTGAATGTGGAGGTGCCAAGTCTGGAACTGCCGGTAAATAATTTCAGATTATCTCGCCCTGCAAAGAAAACGTTATTAACCGCCACCGCAGAAGAAGGCTCTGCCACTGCATCCGGCATCATTGTTGTGTGGTGTTCAGTTTGTTGGAGAGCCAATGGTGTGGGTGCATTTGCAATCACCATCTATCTCTTGCAGAGAATAGACATCTTTCTTGTCCTTGAGAGTGCTCAGTATTTTTTGCCTATAATCACCCATAACCGCAGGCACAGGTGCAGGCACAGTAGCAAAAAACATCTAGACCTCTAGCTTGGTTTCCCGCACTGCTGATCCGCACAGTATGGCTACCAACGTGGCACTTACGGCACTGAAATACCACCAACAATGCAGCAAGCACGACAATGTTCATGGCGTCAATGATGTGGCCGCTACATCCGGTATTGTCCGCAACATAGTTGCTGGCACGTACTATTGAGGAATAATGCCCTTTCTTAAACCTTACTCACTCATTCATTACCGAGTATTCCGTCCACTGCCTATCTTTTAGCCCTATTTCGTTTATTGGATTTTGTTGCAACATGTTACCTCATAAAACCTTGCGCGGAAAGCATTTGACAAAATTTCATAGTGGAATATAAAGTTATCCCTAGCGGTTCTTAACATTTTTAATCGGCAAGCATAGCTTTCATAATTTCATTTTTTTGGTTGCTGGATTGGCAAGAACCACAACGCCACTTTCAGAGTAAACATATCGTCTTTTTAGCTTCCAGAGAACGTTTCTCCAATGCCTAAATTATGCCACATTATAACACAAGATGCACCTCTATTTCTGTAATTATTTTTCACGGTACACAGCTTCTTCTTGCTACAGGATTAGGATCAAATATCGGTATATTTGTTCATTAGTTTCAATTTAAATTTGGCCTGGCCTGCATGAAAATCAGGGCCAATTCTATATCCATTTATAGCCATGTATATTCCCACGTCCACCACCACCGCTGAACCATTTCCCAGCTCGTAACTGGTTAAATTAAAACCTTTCCCGATAAGCATCGCACAATATGCAGAAATATTGCACTCTTTGGTCAATGTATAAGGTGAGAATAAAAATAAAATATGTGTTTCATCATCGTATAACTCATATGAATCTTTATATATATATTTATTCTCTTTTTCATCCTTTTAAAATAGATCGAAACTCTTGTTCCATGAAATGGCTTAAAATGTGCCATCATCTCTTCCCCCTTAAAAGCTTAAAGAAACTTGTATAACCACATTTCAAGCTGAAACATACTAAAATTTTCATTGGCTTTTTATAGTTAAATAAAAATATTTTTTGAGGAAAATTCCCATTTAACATAAGGTGTGATGGGACAAAAACCTCATTCCTAATCAAAATCAAACTGTACATTATCAAGTCCTTCATGAACTATTCTTGGGATGGAAACTGAATTGTGAGGGTTACCCTAGTGAGAATCCTAATCTTTCTAACTGTTTCATAGGAAATTTCGGATGTGATGAAGGCGATTTTGTTGTTCTCTAGCTTGGTGGAGGTCTCACCTTGATCTACTGGAGCTTTCTCTTCAGTACTTTTCTCATTTTCTTTTTCAGATGAGCTCTTTTGTTCTTCTCCATTAGGTCCTTCATTTTCCTCTCGGGAGGCAAAAGCTTCTCCCCAACCCCATGATAACTCTTCATAGGTTGGTTGATCTTCTTCTTTTTCTTCTTCTTTGGAGCAATCTTGATATCGCCCCCAAACATTGGACTCTATATCCAAACCTCTAGTGAGAAAAGAAAATTCATCAGACAACCAAGCCATAAAAGGACACCCTTTTGGAGCTCCACAAGATCTAGCCTTTAGGTAAGCCTTCAATACATGCTTAGGGCAGCATCCCATCACATATGGAATAAAAGGCCTTTTCATTGCTTTCTCAAACTCCATTAGCTCTCTCTAACTTTCACTACTCAACTGGAATTGAAAGATGATGAAATCTTAGGCAACCTAACATTCCTTTTATAGGTACTCAAAATTTGAATTTCCCCCGTAAGAGTCTTCAACCAAGCTTCCTTATTTTTAGGCATTCTAACCATTTGTCACAATCCTCACTAAGTGGTGGATGAGTCACCTTCCCCACTTGTCACAATTGTAGAATTCCACTTATTTCACTTGTAGGCTTCCACTTGCCTCACTTGAAGGAAAATTATTTTCTAATCTAAATAAAGCATAATTAAACATATTAATTGATACTATATTCCTAGTAATATTTACCTAATAGTATATACATATATTATTTTGTGTAATGACATCTTCAAGCTGTATGAAATTTTCCCAAATAATGTTTTATATGCAAAACATTATATGGAAATTGCAATTCCATGCCATCCAAAGTTGATAATTTGTAAGCATCCTCTGACAATTGCTTTGTAATTTGAAAGGGACCAATCCACGTTGGGGTAAACTTATTTGGTTTCTTCATATTCCATAATAGGACAATGTCCCTTATCTTAAAAGTTCTTTTCAAAGCTTTCCTATCAAACCATCTTTTAACTTGAGAGGTATTCTGTAACAAATTATCCCTTACTTTATCTACTTCAGCCTCTTTTTTAACAAGCAAAGTTATGAAACTTCTATCTTTATCAGTCCTTTCACTATATCTTTGTACAAATTCAGAAGCTGAGCTTACAATCTTGTTTGTAATTATTTCTGGCAAACCATAGACTAAGTTATATGGTGATGTCCTAATAGCTTTCTTGAATCTGATTTGATCTAACCATAATGTGGATTGTAGATAATCAATCCAATTTCCTAGATTCCCATCCATCAATTTCTTGATATAAGAGATTAGCTTTTTATTGGTGGATTCTGCTAAGCCATATCCTTGAGGATAATAATTTGATGAAGAAAATAAGAAAATGGATTTTTCAGATGCCCATCTGATAAACTCTTCGGATTTGAAGGCAGGTCCATTATCTTACACTAACACTTCGAGTAGACCAAATCTACTTAGAATTTGGTCCTCTAAAAACTTAATCACGTCTGATGCTAAACTTCCTCTTAGAGCCTTTGCTTCAGACCATTTAGTGAAATAATCAGTAGCTGTGAGAATAAACTTGTGTCCAACTCTTGAAGGAGTAATTGTACCAATAAAATCCAAACCCCATTGCTGAAATGGTCTATCTGCAACTATTGGCTTTAAAGGGGTTCTAGCCCTTTTAATCCTTGGCTCATGAATTTGACATTTATAGCATTTTTGAATCTTTGAACTAATGTCTTAATACATGGAAGGCTAGTAATATCCATATCGAAGTATATGTTGCATAGTTGACTTAGGGGATTCATAAAATAAATTCAAATGATCATGAAAT
>MNCI01027992.1:60539-113038 GCA_015680685.1 Gnetum montanum | reverse complement strand
AAACTTTCCAAACTATCAATCTTCTTGGTCATGAACTGAAAATAGTATCTAATTTCTTAAGCATTTATAGTAACAAATAATTGTTGATGTGCTAAAATTATAAGGCTTATGAACCTAGAGGCTAAATTTTCAGCCCTCATTCTAGTGCCAAAAGAACTGTTTGCGACCGTTTGGGATGCGATCGCCAATGAGTGTCCTCGAACAGGATTTAGGCGCCTGCTCGTCTCTGAAAACACCAAGGCCCAGATACCTCCAAATAAACTCAGTAGTTAATATGAGTATGTGTGTGTGCTTTTGCGGCGTGCGGTTGTGAAATATGAAACGATTGCATTGTATGTAAACTACAAATGACTTATCTTAAAGAGATTCAGCCAACTTTGTCAAGTACTGTGAGTTGTTGAGAGTTCCTATTTTGTTCAATTGCCTAGTCTACGAGGTCCTTATAATACCTACATGTAACAAATAAAATTTTGCAAAAACATTTGAGCACAAGTTTGCGAATCTACTCCTAATTTTCCCTAGAGAAAGAGATAGTTCTACAAGAAAACTAGAAATAGAGCAAGATTCAATGGAAATAAACAAAAAAGAAAAGCAGATTTGTGTAGACCTCAAATATTTAAACAAGATAAAATGACACGAGTAAACACTTCACAATAAAGCTATCCCAAATTCAATATCTATGAATTGTTCAAACTTCCAAGGCACAAATAAGCAATTTCTTCAAGACAATCCTATTATGCTACCAAAAAAATGCTATGTAAACTACCACGTACGAGACTCCATTTTGGCTAGATAATGGATGTCAACAATTGCATTCAATAGAACCTTCAAAAGACATCACAATTTCTGATTGAAATACCATGGAGATTCACTTTAAAGATAAAAATAAGCTATTCTGGTCCCATCAAAATACCAAAGATTTTCTGAACCCTCTTGACCATTGAATTGTTCAACGGCATGACTACAAGCAGAGGCTCTCTTACAACAATCCCAATAGTAGTTCTTATACGTTGCACAATAACCAAATTTATTGCTAAAATTCTCTTAAGACTTTTAAACACAAGCACTTCTATGGCAAAATTTTAACAGAAATTTTCTATCGAGCAACAAGAACAATAAGAGCAATCTAAAAATCCCAAAATTACTTGCCAAGGATGATACTATCTAAACCACTAGCTAGACAATTTAAAAAAAATAAAAATAAAACATAACTCATAGGACTATGACAAAGAGGTTGAAATCTTTTTTTTAGCAAGCCATCTTACAAGCAATCGTTCACAATTTCTTCTTACAAGCTCTTCTCGAAATCCAAAGTGTGTCTCCAAGTGAGAGCCCAAGTGCTAGCTAGTAGCCTTCCCAAAGTGTGATGTAGCAAGTATCTTTTCTTAAGTATGATAAGTGAGACCTCCCCCCCTTTTTTCTTACCCTTGAAGCCCTTTTTATAGGATTCAAAGGTAGTTACATACTCAAAAATATCTTAGCTAACTTCTCTCCCAAGTAACTTGCCCAATAAGTTAGAAAGTATTAACTTAGGAAGTTAGGAAGTTAGAAGAAATATTACAAATATTGCTTTTGAGAATATTTCTTTTGAGGAATAAATCTAATAACTCCACATAATTGTTATTCTCATATTTTTTATGACTATTGAGGGTCTAGTAATTTTATGAACTAGATGATGGTAAAAAGGCAATACAATAGTAGACACTGGTGGTAGTAAAAGGACAATATTTATCTTCATTTGCCCTGTATAAAATTTGCTGAAGATGGTTTAAAATACTAGGTCTGGATGTGGAGGCACCAAGTCTAGAACTGCCGGTAAATAATTTTAGATTATCTCGCCCTGCAAAGAAAACATTATTAACCGCCACCGTAGAAGAAGGCTCTACGGCTGCATCCGACATCGTTGTTGTGTGGTGTTCAATTTGTTGGAGAGCCAATGGTGTGGGTGCATCTGCAATCACCATCTATCTCTCACAGAGAGTAGACACCTTCCTTGTCCTTGAGAGTGCTCAGTATTTTCTGCCTATAATCACCCATAACCGCATGCACAGGTCCAGGCACAGTAGCAAAAAACATCTGGACCTCTAGCTTGGTTTCCCGCACTGTTTATCCGCACAGTATGGCTACCAACATGGCACTTACGGCACTAAAATACCACCAACAATGCAGCACACGGCATCAATGATGTGGCCGCTGCATCTGGTATTGTCCGCAACACAGTTGCTGGCACGTACTGTTGAAGAATAATCCCCTTTCTTAGACGTTACTCACTCATCCGTTACCGAGTGTTGCGTCCACTGCCTGCGTTCCCTATTTTGTTTATTGAATTTTGCTGCAACCTATTACCTCATAAAACCTTATGCAGCAAGCATTTGATGAAATTTTAGAGCGGAATATAAAGTTATCCCTGGCGGTTCTTAACATTTTTAATCAACAAGCATAGCTTTCATAATTTCATTTTTTTGGTTGCTATATTGGCAAGAACCACAACACTGCTTTCAGAGTAAACATATCATCTTTTCAGCTTCCAAAAAATGTTTCTCCAGTGCCTAAATTATGCCACATTATAACACAAGATGCGCCTTTGTTTCTGAAATTATTTTTCACGGTACACAGCTTCTTCTTGCTACAAGATTAGGATCAAATATCGGTATCTCTGTTCATTAGTTTCAATTTAAATCTGGCCTGGCCTACATGAAAATTAGGGCCAATTCTATTTGGGTTTATAGCCATGTATATTCCCACATCCACCACCGCCGCTGAACCATTTCCCAGCTCGTAACTGGTTAAATTAAACCCTTTCCCGATAAGCATCGCACAATATGCAGAAATATTGCACTCTTTGGTCAATGTATAAGGTGAGAATAAAAATAAAATATGTGTTTCATCACTGTATAACTCATATGAATCTTTATATATATTTTTATTCTCTTTTTCATCCTTTTAAAATAGATGGAAACTCCTGTTCCATGAGATGGCTTAAAATGTGCCAACACTTTGATTAACCCTAAGGGTTCGTTCTAACATTCCAATGTTATGAATGATTTTCTATGTTCTACGTAGCGCATAAACAACTAAGTCCCTAGCAACGGTGCCAATGATGAGTGGTGAGGTACCCCTACACTCAAGCATACGAATACGAGCATTTCACACGCGATCCAGTCAAACTCTAAGGACTAAGTGATTATGTGCCTTAATGGAACACTCAGGGTCAATCAATCATTGTCTTCCCAAACTTACTTGTATTGTCATGGTCGTATGGTTAAGTAAGCTTGAGGTATATGATTTTTATAGCTTTTATATTTTTTATATCTTATGCTAATAAAGGAGAGGGAGAGAGAACTAAGTGGCTAACTTACATTAACTATTCATTAACTAAGTTTTAAATATTCCTAACACTTATATCTATTCCCACTTGCCGTACACATCCTGAACCAGTGCAATGCTACTGGGATTGCCAAACACTAATCATTATTGGGTTACCAAGCGCTACACGCATGCTCGAAGCAGTCGTACTAAGTGTATTTAACTAAGGGGGTTGAAGGTTGAGAAAGATATTAATTAACTAGGAAAGAATTAAACAATCATTAATTACTAATTAGCTTAATCTGTATGCTGCAATTTTTATCATAAAGTTCATCTTTATTACCATACACAAAATTGTGCTCAGGTACAAATTGCTCGAATAAAGATCCGTTCACTCTATGACTCCTACTACATGCACACAGAAATAATTCTAAATTTGGAATAACAAAACTACAAGAATCTAGCTAAAGGTCTAAGGTCCAAATCCTTGGAACAAAGGGCACCACCTCTTATTTATAGAAGATGAGTTAGGATGTGATATTGTGGCTCATCATGTGGTGAATGGCATTGATGAGAATAGCAAGGTAGATTGGGAAATAGGCTAGGATTACTACATAGCAATAATAGATGTTGATCCAAACATGATGGAATAGGTAGGAGAAGATTGAGGTACCTTCCCTATAGGGGATAGTAGGGGTACAAAGCTAGAGGTGGTTGCTTGGGAAGCCAATCATTGGAGAAGGTTTTCAATAAATGTGATTGGCTCTCACTTTACCTCAAACTTGCCATGCTCCTCTTGGCTATACACTAACTTAACTTCCTCACTAAGCTCATCTATGTTTATTAATTGAGCTAGCATATGTGTATGAAACTCTATCAACCTTATTTGAACATAAGGAGAAGTGATGTACTCCTTCCCATTTCAATGAATTATCTCAAAATCACGCTTGGATTTAGATTTTGCACATAGAATGAGTAAGCCTATTTGAATCTTGTCACAGATGAAGTTGTAGTATTTTTCATCTATGCTTCAGTAGAAGGGGTCTAGGCTAAGTCTTCTAAGAGATTGTCTATGCTCTGCAACCATCAAATCATTAGGATCATATATGCAGATAGCTTCTTGGCTAGGGGCCATGTGTGTAAGGTTTAATGGCAATACAGTTGATCTGCTAAAAGGCCTTAGCTAAGTTCACAACTGGATTTTAAATTTAACAATTTTAGCAAGTGAAAATACTCATCTTATAAATGGTTTTATCTCTAGAATGTAGTGAAAACTATAACTACAAGTGTAGTGTAGGTGACAATGGTAGTGTTGTGCATTGCACTATTAAAAAATTGGTTAATTAATGTTTTTGGATTTTTTGGGTTTTGGAATGTAGGGAGCAAGGGGTGTACTACAACTTGTTATTGATAAAAAAAATTTTGTGTAAATTTATTATAGGTAGGCTTTCAATTTTTATTCTAGGTTTGGATGACCACCCATCCATAGCCTATAGTACAAAAATATGTTAAGCTTAGTAAAAATATGTTGGCACTAGCACAAAATACATTGGCACTAGTACAAAATATGTTGTGCTCACCTCACCTAGCCTACAGTAAAAAATACACTGCCCTTATGAAAAAATACACTAGGTTGGCTCTATGAACAATAAATATGTTGGGTTTTTCTAGTAATAAATATGTTGGGTTTTCTATCAATAGATACAATAGGCTTTCTAGCAATAATTATGTTGGGTTTTTGAAAAGTACGTTGGGCCAACAAAAATACATTGAGCTTCAAAAGTATGCTAGGCTAACAAAAATACACTATGCTTCAAATGTATGTTGGGCCAAAAAAAATATGCTGGGCTTCAAAAGTATGTTGTGCCAACAAAAATATGTTAAGCTTCAAAAGTACATTCGGCCAACAAAAATATGCTGGGCTTCAGAAGTACACTAGGCTTTTGGGTATAAACCTAAAACCCAATTTTATGAAATTTGAAATGTAGGTTTTTTTGTACTTTAGAAAAGCTCAACAATTGATGGAAAAATTATTATATGTCCAAACTTCTTGTAGTTTATATGCTAGACTTTGAAAAGTCTAACATTTGCTATGAGAATTGTGGGTTATTCAAATTGGTTGCAATAAATGGCCGTGTTAAAAGTTTCAAAGGACTAGATGGCTTTGTTGATTTTTTAGAACATTCCAATGAAAAATTTAAAGATTTAAATTGGTTAGAATTAAATTTTGTAAGAGGGAAGAGTAAGATTGGACAAAGAATTTGGCTAGAGATCCTCCTTCCAGTGTTAGAAATTGTAACATTGGAAAAATTCAATGCTAGAAAAACTAAAAATTTTTAGTAGAATAGTTTAACCTCAGATCCCATGGACCTCAAAAAAGGAATTCAAAGCATCTTGGATGGTCTTGCTAATCACCTAGGGACTTAGAATACATAAATGATGCAAACAAATTTAATTGAAAATGCAAATCTAATGCTAGAGAAAATACAAAATAAACTTGAACTACAATTTTTTATTAAAATAATAAACCATCATAGGAAAAACATTTGAATAAGTACAAGATTATTTACTTTGAATGGATCAAAAATCTAAACAAATGGTGCTGGAAGCTTGATGAAGCCAGTAGAGTGTGTCCTGCAGTTAGCTATGTCATATGGAGGTCCTAAGTTATGCTCCTAAAGATCTTTGCTTTCCCTCTGGCATTAGATCCATGTTATGATGGTGAAGTGGTTAATAGAATTTTGGTTGATCTGTAGTAATTTGAAAGTTTCATTGCTTAGCCTAAATGCAAATTTGCAAAAAATTCCTTTTAAAGTGATCAAGCTTGGTTTATATAGGTCATTTTGTGTTTGATCCATCACTACAAATTTCTACCATGATTGCTATAAATTTCTTATGTTGTAGATCATTCAACCTTAGTGTATTTATCAAATTTAGCAAGTTTGGTCAATGAATGCCATCATAAATATGTTGGCTTCCACATAAATACACTGGTTTCCACATAAATACGATGGCCTCAATATGAAAATTAAAGCCCAACAATTCATACTTTGGCTATAGATGGCTCTAGTATATAAATTACTATGGCTAACATAAAAACTATGAAAAACTCAAATTTGATGACTCACAAGGCATTTTCAACCATTCCAAGCCTAGATACATGCATGATACAACTTGTTTTTTTACTTGGAAAAGAAGGCAATCATAACTTATCAAGCATTTTTTAGCCTCCACAAGTTAAGGTATGTGAGATTATAGAGTGTGAGCTATAAAATTCATATTTTGCAATGAGATATGAGTAAATCCCTAGAATTGATCTCTTCCTTATCACACTCATGTGGAGATTTCACGCTCCCTACGTCACTTTATACTGAATGCTATTTCACTACATTAGAAAAGAGAGACTCATTTAGCCTTACTAATGTGAATATAAAGAGAAATGAAAATAGATGAGGAGAGTGTGTAAGAGAAAGAATAGAGAAATATAGTATAGGAAGAGTAAAAATAAAAACATAGAAAAGGAGAAATAAAAAAAAGCATGAAATGAAAAGAGAATATCATCCATACAACTATCATGAGGATGGTGCTATGCCATAAAAATGGGGCATGGCTAAATCCTATACACTATATGACTAAAAAGTATTTCACATGCATGATGAAGCAAGCCCTTCCTATCCCACTCAATAATACACTCAATCAAATCCTCAAATGAAATAATGTGATATAAAATCACTAAACAATCCCACTAGTTATGTAGAGCACATAGAGTATATCAAGATAGATAGCATAGGGGAATAGGAAGAAATAGCTAGAGAAATAGTAGAAAATGAGGTAGAGAAGGGGAAATAGCAAAATTAGGTTTAAGAAAAATAGAGTTTAAAAAAACTTATTATCTTAACATAGTAAACAACAAACTAATGCTAGGACAATACTCCTTCTATCTCAATCAAGTAGTAGGTTTAGTGCTATAGCATGGCTAGAAGTAATAGTAATTAAAAAAGCTCTTATTAATAAGATTTAGAAACTAATGTCTTTCTACATTAGACACAATATAGGTGTTATTCTATAGAGATTGAATCACCAAGAAATAACTTTGCTAGTTGGGTGAGAACTTCATATCTCTAGAGTTCAAGAAATGGCATAGTACTAGATCACCTTCATGAATCTCTTTGACTCAAATGTATTTGGAGTCATAACATGGAATATCTTCTTGATATTCATACAAATGATGAAGAGTAGCTTGCTGATGTTCTTCAAGAAGACCCAACTCAATGCATTACATGCTATTGTTATCTTGATTTGAACACCAATCATGTAGGGCAACCTGGAGAGATAAGATATGGAGCTCAATTGGTAAGACTACCTCAAAGTCATAGGTTAGAAAGTAAGGGGTATGACTGATGGCTATATGGAAAGTGATACAATAAATCCAAAGGGCATGAAGTCACTTTAAGTGTTAGTTATGTTGGGTTTTATCAACCATAATATGAAGAAAGAGTTCAAGAGCCATATTAGCAGAGTCAGCTTGCCCATCAGATTGAGGGTAATAAGGTGATAAAAAGGATTAAATAATATGATACATAGAACAAAAATTAGCTACCTTCTTAATTTTGAACTAAGATCTATTATCAGTTACAATTTGGAGAGGTACATCAAAGCAAGCTATGGTATGATTGAGGATGAAATGATAGATAATGTGGAATTTTGGATAGCAAAAAGGAATGGCTTCTACCCACTTAGTGAAATATTTGGTACCAATTCATATAAATTGATGCCAAGCAAATGAAGAAGTATTTACAACATCAATTAGATCTAAACCCTACTTTTGAAAAAGTCGTGATTTGAGACATATTGAGCGCTTGTGAAGGAATAAAAATAAGAAAAATATGCTTCTAGTAAGTATCACATGTTTTAACCAAATGATAATCATATTTGATTGAGGTTAGCCACCAATCACCTAAAGAAATTAGACAAGCAGCTAGAGAGCATAAACCTAAGTGTCCACCGTAAACTCTTAAGTGAACCTAATCAAGGACTATCTAAGACTCTATAGGAATAAGAAAACATAGAAGAACATCAATGAAAAAAAATTGAAAAATTATATTAAGGTTCATTAATAAGAAAATATGATAACATTTATGCAGGAAATCTTTTTGAGCAAGCATAAGATGACTAGGATTTTCCCTAGTTGTAAGGTAGTGAAGGAGATCAACATATTTCTTATTATCATAATCTATATTGATAGTGCTTAGAAATGTATTGGAATATTTCATGATAGGTGTTAGGCAAGTAGACTAGCTGAGTTGATCATGCATAGTAGTAAGAGCACCATAAATGGCTAGAGTTGCAAGTGCATCAGCTATCATGTTCTCAGATTAAGGAATATGGCTTAAAGTATGAGCAGAGATGGAAAAAATAAATTTCTTATCAATTTGAATGTAAGGAAGAAGGTGGGAAGCCTTTCAATCATAGTCACCATTAACTTGGTTTATGAAAAGCTATGAGTCATTGTAAATACTAGTAATTTTGACTTGATTTTGCAAAACAAGTAGGAGACTTATTATGAGGGCATGATATTCAACAAGATTATTAGTACAAGGGAAATCAAGTTTGTAAGTCCAATAAAGAACTTATTTATTAGAAAGGATAAGGACATAATCTATACTAGATCTAAGGGATGTATGTATTCCATCAAAATAAAGAACAATATTTGAGTTCCCTACATCAAGTTGTAAACTATGTAGAATATTAGTTGTTTTTAGAATAAGAGATGAAATCAACTATAGCTTAACCTTTGATTAAGTGTTGGTAGAAGTAAGAAAGATCAAAATCTATAACAAAAGTCTTTCATTAGGCTAAATGATGGTTATCAAAAGGATTATTAGCCATAATCTTAAGGATATTATCTTTGCAAATGATAAAGAACTTAGCATTTAATAGGTAGCACCTTCACATTTTAATAGTGAAGACAAGACTTAAGCAAAATTTTTTAATGTTAAAATATATAGTCATATAATCTAAAATGGTATAAGATATGTAGCATATAGGAAGATCAATTTTTTATTCTTTTCATTGAAAAAGAATAGCAGAATTGGAATGGTTATACTTAGAAAGATAAAGATGAAAAGGTTGATCAAATTCTAGATGATTAAGAATAGGAAGAATATTCAAGGCTTCTTTGATAGAATTAAAGGCCTTTTGGCACTTATCTTCCTAGATAAAGAAAGTAAATTTATGATGCAAATGAGTTGAAGGCTAAAGACAATTGGTAAGGTTGGAAATGTAGTGATGAATTGATTGAAGATAATCTTGAAAGACACACATACCTTGAACATCCTTAGGAGGTGTAAGATCTAGGATTATGGTACACCTCACTCACATGTGAGATGTCTCACCTCAAATGATTGTTACTCATTCAAGACATCTCCCTTGAATCTATGAAGATTTCTTCAAGCTTAAAGCTTAGCTAAGATATCTCTTGGACTTTTAAGATGTATTTATAGATCCTAAAATCTATAAAAACCACTTGTAAAAAAATATAAGGATATCAATAGAGGTATCCCTACACTAGTACTCCCATCCTTTTAAAAGTGAACTTATATGAACAAGAGAGTAGGGTTGAATTGATCCCCAAATTAAGAAGTTTGGTCTTATGGATCCATATACTATCATCAGTGGATTGCTCTTTTTAATGAATTAAATACTAGTACCTCTTCACTTCCTAATTTCTTGAAGCTTTGCTCCACTTAAGCACGATTTTCTTCCTCTTTATTAATGGCTTGGACTACTCAATAGTCCACTTTAACTTATCAATGCTATTTTACATGGTCTTATCTTTAATTGGTCCATGATAGTATACAAGATTTGAAACATTAAATACAAAAGACATACTTACATAATTTAATATGTTAATTTTAAAATCATTATCATTAATCTTAACATTTATCCTAAAAGGTTCCATCTTCTTGGCTTTCAACTTGCAANTAACATTTATCCTAAAAGGTTCCATCTTCTTGGCTTTCAACTTGCAGAAGTTAACACCTCTCAATCCCTTTTTATGCAAGTGCATACAAACCAAGTTACCTATGGAAAAATTTATCTTTCATTTAATTTCATTACTCTCAAGGACTCTCCCTTTAGATTTCTTATCAAGATTTGATTTCACTTGTGCATGTGGATCCCTAATCTCTTGTACCAAATTAGCACTAACTTGAGCTTTACCATTAAAGGTCTTTAATTTGTCCAACATATTTGAACAAAAATCATAGTTCACCTCAAATAAATTTTACCAATGATGAAATGAAAAGCATTATTATAGAAAACCTTAGTATGATACAATAAGATTTTCTATGTATTTTACTTTGTGTTACACAAAAAACTTAAAATATTCAAAAAGGATTTCTTTACCAACTCTTTTTGGCCATTAGATTATGAATGATATGCACTAGAAAAATTCAAATTTGTTTGTAAACCTTTTTGGAGGAACCTCCAAAAGTATCTAATGAAGTTGGAGTATCTATCACTAATAATATTCAGAGGAATTTCATACAACTTCATAACATGTTGAAAAAATAAATTTTCCACATGAGAAGTATTACTCATCATTTTACATGGAATGAAGTATGCCATCTTGGAGAAATTATCCACAACAACAAAAATAGCATCATTTTCACTCTTAACTTTTGAAATATCACTCAAAAAATCCATTGACACACTATTCCATGAATCATTGGGAATTGAGAAAGGAATGTAATGTGCATCCACTCCTTTATCTTCTTCCAATCTCTTATAATTCAAAGATCCTTCACAAATTTTAAAACTTTAGTTGCCATATCTATGTAAAAATAGTACTTACCCACAAGTTCCAATGTTTTATTCTTGTCCATGTAACCTACCATGCAACTACAATGCTTTTTAAACAAAATATTCTCCCTAAAATCACAATTAGAAATACATATAATTTAATTATCAAATGAATGTTCATCTTGAATATGCTAATTCCTCCATTGGTCTATAATACTCAAAAATGGATCCTTAAGGCTTTCTGAAACATGCACAAAATCACTATCTTATTCATACAAATCAAAAAAATTACCCATACCTTCCACATGACATACACTAAAATTAACCATATGCATCATTTACAATGCATTACCCACCACATTGGTATTTTCACTTTTGTATTTCAGCACAAAATTAAACTCCTATAATTATTTAATCTAGTTCATGTGCTTTGCACTCAAATTCTTTTGAGAGTTTAGAAATTGTAATGCTTTGTGATTTGTCATCAAGGTGAACTCCTTGGAAAATAAGTAATGTCTCTAATGCTTAATTATTAAAGAATATTACATAACTTCTTCTTAGATACACTATATTTTTATTTTGATCCATCCAACATTTTAGAAAAGAAAGTAGTATCTTTACCTTCTTATGAAAGTTACCACCAAATGCAAGTCCACTTTCATCCACCTTTAAGTAAAAAACCTTTTGAAACTTTGGACTTTCAAGCACTCGTTCATTGATAATCTTTACTTTCAGGAAGTTAAGCTCCTTTGGATTTTAGCACCCCACCTAAAATCTTTATTTTTCTTCAACAAAGCAAATGTAGACTACGAAATATCCCTAGAATGTTTTATGAACCTTTGATAAAAGCTTTCTACACTAAGAAATGATCTTACCTTCCTAGTATCCTTATAAGTTGACAAATCTCTAATAGCCTTTACCATAGTAGCTTTCATCCAAATTTGATATTTAGAAATCACATGGCCCAAGTATGTAATTACTATCTTGAAGAAATGACTTTGTTTCACATTGATTACTAGTTTTTCCCTTTTCAATTTAAGATACAACATGTGTAAGTCATTCAAATGTTCTTTCTCATTAGAGCTATATACCAAGATATTATTTAAAAAGATAATACAAAAATTACCAAGCAATTCCATCAATACATCATGCATCAATCTCGTGAATGTATAAAGTACATTTGTAAGTCCAAATGACATCACCAACCATTCAAATAATCTATATGGTATGTTTAAAGCTATCTTTCATTTGTCACTAGGCCTACTTTGAATTTGATAGTAACCACTCTTTAAATCAATCTTGCTAAAACCCTCTACATTGGTAAGGACATCAAAGATATCATTCATCCTTAGAATAGGAAACTTATACCTTACTATTATCCTATTCACTATCCTAGATTCAATGCACATCCTCCATACATCGTTGTCCTTCTTTGGCACTAGTACTACTAGAACTACACAAGGTGAAATGGATTTCCTCATGAAGCCATTTCAAATAACTACTCTACTTATCTTTGTAATTCTTCCTCCTAATTCAATGTCATCTAGTATGCTCTCTCATTTATAATGGTAGAACTAGGAATAAAATCAATCTAATGTTGTACATTCCTCATTGATTGTAATCCATCTAATCCCCCTTGAACACCTTGAAAAATTTCTCCTTTATGCCTAGCACATCTATAAGAATTTTACCCTACACATCATTATGGTTAGAAGTAACTGTTGATACAACAAAAAAATTGAAAATTTTCTCATTATGATACTTATTATATTTTCTCTCTTCTATGAGGATTAAGGAAGCATTTAATGAGCTTTGTTGCCTCACCTATTTAGTCATCATAGGAAACAACTCATGGCTTCATTTAGATCTAGCTACATTCCATATATTTCTTGCTTCAGAAAATTAAGCACCATTATCAAAATTTCAAGATATACTAAGAATTAGTTTAGCATAATGAATTAAAAGAAGATCATAATTTATAACATATTGAAAATTTCTAATTATAAATTTCAAAGGATAATATTCTCTCACCTATTGAGAGAAATCTCTAGAAAAATAATGCATCTTGTATGATCTACGATAAGGATTAGTTACCAAATCCAATATAGAAAATGCCTTAGAAGAAATAACATTTTCTTGAGCTCCCTCATTAATCAAAACATGAATCCATCTCCCACTAAGAAAACCTTTATCTCCAATTTAAAGTAACAATTTCTTATTATCATGGTCTCATCCATGTGGCCTTTCTTGGAACTTACATGACCTTCAACATGACCTGCGTAGCCCCAAACAAGGCCAACACAACCTATCAATAGGGTTTGCATGGCCCCAAAACACATTGATGATAAGGGTTTTTCTAGTGCTAGAGGAGAAGGTGATGATTAAGAGTAAGGAGGGGATGTTCTGTGGCACAAGAGGTGATGATTGGCAATGGGGGATGTGATGATTAGTGGTGTGAGAGGCAATGATTAGTGGCATGGAAGGTGAAAATTAGTAGCATAGGAGGTAATGACCTATATCATGGAAGGCAATAATCCATGACATAGGAGGTAGTAATCCATTTCATGGGAGGTAATGATCGATAACATGGGAGACGATGATCTACGGTGTTGTCGGTTCCCATGGAGCAACTAGATAGGTGATGGTCAATGAAATCAGTGGATAATAGGTAGTACAGAAGGTAGTTGAGGGTGGTCACAATGAAGGGTAGTAATGGAACATGTAGTAAGACAGTGGTAGAATGTGCTACAAGTGGCATGAAAAAGTGACAACATGAGGGTTTTGGTCGTTGACCAGAAAGAAAGCAGCACATCATGGTTGCCCATTGCTACTGACTAATGGCTTATGATCATTGATTCAACTTGTAATTCCTACCATGGAATGGTCAATGGAGGCCAACTAGCACAGCACCATGGTGCTACTCATGGTAAAAACTATGGCAAAAGGCCCTAAGAAGTAGCAAACAATTGGCTATTATAGGACATGGGCTACAGCTAACAAAAGGCAACAAAGGGTGGCATAGGCCATTTATTCGCTATGATGTTATCGAACCTTCCTTCACTACTACAACCTTAGATCTACAAGTTTGTTCACTCAAGGATACATTGCTTCCATGTTGGGTTTCAAGAGAATGCAAGTATGGGAACTTTCAAGAGATCTTTAGTGTTTGAAAATGCCATAAGTGTGGAATTGTAAAAAAATGTATTGTATATGAAAATTCCTTGATAATGGTACCCTTAAAATTATGGAACTACCAAATTTCTTGTATGCCAAAAGTTCTTGAATTGTAACAAAAATTGTTGGAATCCTTCAATGATTTTTGAGGCTAGCTTTTATAGGATCTTTGGGCCATGAATGGTAATACAAATTGGCTATGATTTGGTTAAAAAATTGGCTATAAATTGGCTACAAATTGGTTGCAAATTTAGGTGATATGGATGCTCAAATTTGGAGAATTACTATACATGGTAAGTGCTTCCCCCCATGACCATCTTGTTACTATAAATAGTAATTAGGACACATGTTCCATGCTGAGCTCTTCACCATGCTTGTTGAAGTGGCTAGTCAATGTTGAAGTGCATGAATTGATGAATTTCTACTTTTTATGGCTTTCATGATGGGGTATTGAATTTTCTATAGGGGAGATGAAGAATCCACGATAGGGGGAAACTTTCACACTAAAGGGAAAAAGTCTCTAGGTTGTGGGAAAACCTCCACATTAAGGGGCAAAGGTTTCCAGGCTATGCATGTGGTCTCCATGTTGAAGGGGGAAAGTTTCTAAAACCCCCATCCTTCCATGTTGTGGGTAGGTGAGATCTACCTCCTTGCATGTGTTCCAAGCATAGAAAAATGTGTTCCACATATAAAACCTATCAAATTAGCTTTTTGTCATTCCAAAAAGAAATTTTTGCCCCGCCCCCCCCCCCCCCCGATGCCAAAATCCCAAGTATAAACACTAGATGACTTTTTTCACTTGGTGAATGAGACTTTGATTACTTATGAGTTATTTTTTAGTTCCAAAAGTATAAAGTATGTGAAATAGCTCATTGTGGGTTACAATATTCACATTTACAATGAATTTTGACCTTAGGTTTCATGGGGTGAAAGCTACATGATCAAGATTGGTCATAACATGAAAATTTTTTGGGTGTTTCAATGGCCCCTCTTTGTTGGCATCTGGAGGATTGACACAAGAGGCACTGACTAAGAATACAAAAAATCATTGCATACTATAACACTACAATGCATATAGATCACATGAGAATGAGGCTATCTAGGTCACCAAAGTTTCTAGTTTAACATCATGGTGGGCCATGGTACCAATTTAAGGCCCTAGCAAGTTGTATTGCTAGTTTACAATTATAGTAGACCATTTTGAAAGGAGGCTCACTTGTCGATGATTTGTCAATTTCATGTAGTATGGCTTTAGATAAGATTGATTGATTGGATTGGCCAACTCATTCCCATCCATGTTAGCTATTCTGAATGGTCCATTCCCATAGACTTTGGTGATAGAAAGGACCCTTTCTAGTTAGCTAAGAATTTATCTACATGCTCATAGAAAACCTTGAGGACTAGGTCCCCTTCCTTGATATTGTGCATGGTTAAGTCATGATGATGTTGGTGCTTCTACCTCTCTTGATAAGGTGAGCAAGCACTTGGATATGATGCTCTTCCACTAAATCTAGGGCTAAAATCTACAACTCCTTATTTTGCTTGTCATTGATGAAATTGGTCAAGGATACTTGGAGTGATAGCATCTACAATTCAAGAGGTGAAAAAGCTTTAGAACCATAAAAAAAGCTATAACGAGTCATGCTAGTTACCATGTGATAGGTTGTTCTATATTCCCATAGTGCATGAACAAGCTACTCATGCCACTTCCACTTGCTATTGTTTAGCATCTTCTTGAGCAAGTTGCTGATGTCCTTGTTGGTTGCTTCCACTTGTCCATTGGCTTTAAGGTATTAAGGTGATAAGAAAGAATGCTTAATACCTAGGTTTTAACAGAAATCCTTGGTTTCTTGGCTACTAAATTTAGGTTTATTGTTTGTAACTATGGTCATGGGTATTCCAAAATAAGCTACAATGTTATCTAGGATAAATTTGCAAATCTATTTAGATGTGGTCTTCCTTAGGGAAATAGCCTCAACCCACTTGGTAAAGTATTTAGTTGAGGTGATGATGAAGCTATGTCCCATGGAAGACTGAGGTGTTATAGGTTTAATGATATCCAATTGCCATCATTGAAACAACCATGTTACCTGGGTTATATGTAACTCAGTTGGTGATACATGTATTAGGTTGCTATATTGTTGGTAGCGATGGCTTAATCATTTGTAGGTAGTAATTTTCCATATGGGGTTAATAGTAGCCTAACCACCTAATCTTAGCAACCACGGCTATAGGTCCTATAATTCCTCCATAAACACCCTAGTGAAAAGCTTTAGTTTTACTTAAGCACTTTAGGAGTATGCCATCATAGGATCATCGACATAATATGTTATCACCTATGATGACATACTACTTTGATCACTTGTATACGACATCTTTCTAAGTAGTAGTTAGGCCTTGTAAGGATTCACAATGCATAAGGTAAAATTTGATATCATCATGCCACTTCTAGGAAGGATCAGTATGAATGATGGCCATAAAGGTATCCTTAGTGTTCTATGTGATGCAAGTAGCATAGTCAATAGTTAAGGTGGGCAACTTGATAAACACATCTAGTGTCACACTGAGGGCTAATGTTGCAATTGCATCAGCTATGGAATTTTCATTTTGAGGTATTTGTTGGATATCAACGTTTATGAATTGATGTAATAACTGCTTCCCTAGGTCATAGTAAGGTTATAAGTGCTTAGTTTTGCATGCATAGACTTCAGTTACTTGGTTAACCACAAGTTGTGAATCACCTTTGATGGCTAGGCATTGAATTCCTAGGTCATGAGATACCATTATCCCTCTGATAAAACCCTCATATACTGCTATGTTGTCGGTACATGAGAACTTGAAAAGATAGACAAAAGATTAGATCTCATTAGATGGGAATGTTATAATGGTAGCAACATTAGCCCCATGGGTGGTTGAAGCTTCGTCCAAGTTCATGACTACCTCATAACCCTTGGGCACTTGGCTAATTAATTTAATGTGTTCATCAAGGAAATTAGGATCTATGGCTACTTAGTCATCAACAGGTAAAATTGTGACTTGTACAACTATAGCTTGACCTTTTGTTAAGGATTGAGAGATGTAATGAAGGTCAAAATCCATAGTTATGGCTTTACATCTAGCTATACAGCTACTTATGCAGATGTTGGTCATTCTGGCTTTGAGTATGTTGTCCTTGCAAATTACATTGACATGGCTTTTGAAGAGGTAGTGTCTCCATTTCTTAAAAGATAAGACTAGTGCTAGGCAATACTTCTCTACTTCAGTGTATCAAGTCTCATGGACAACTAACGTATGGCTATGGTAGTATATAGGAATTTCTACACCATCATCACATTTCTAATAGAGTAGAGAGGAAATTGATGCATTATAAATGATGAGATAAATGTAGAATGATTTACCCTCTTGTGGAGTATAGACTATCAGTAGTTGTGTCAACTCTTGCTTAAGGTTTTCAAAGGCCTCTTGGCATTGAGCTATCCACTCATACTGAATTCCTTTCTTAATCAAGTGCTACATGGGTTGTAACTTATCCATAAGCCTAGTGATAAACCTATGAATAAACTATAATCTACCATGTAATCCCCAAAGCTCTTTTTGGTTCGTAGGTGCTACCAATTTGGATATGGTCTTAACCTTATTAGGATTTACGTGTATCCCTGCTTCAAAGACAACAAAGCTAAGAATCTTACCAGTCTTGACATCAAAGATACACTTCTTAGGATTGAGCCTAAGCTCATATTTGAGGCATCATTTAAGCATAAGATCTAGGTCATTAGCATGGCCATTGGCTATCTTAGTCTTCATGGCTATGTCATCTACGTAATCATTACGCAAACCTAACATGTAATCACTGAAGATATAGGTCATGAATCTTTGTTATGTCACTTCATCATTCTTAAGGCCAAAGGGAATTATGGTATAACAAAAAGTACCCCATGGGATCATAAAGGTTGTGCTTTGGATTGATCCTAATTTGGTTATATCCTGAGAATCCATTCATAAAGGAAAACAAGGCATGTTTGGATATAGTATCAATAAGTTGATCAATACTAGATAAAGGGAAATCATCCTTGATGGTTGCTTTATTTAGGTCTCAAAAGCCAATGCAAATATAGATACTCCCATTTTTCCTAGGGACTACCACTATGTTGGATACCCATTCTATGTATTTAATATCCCAAATAAAACTTGGTTGGTAGAGCTTTGAGATTTCATTGTGAACTACTAAGGCCAAATTAGGTCTAATCTTGCACACCTTTTGTTTAACTACTCTAATGCTAAGGACCAATATGATGTTGTGCTAGACTAGACATGGGTCTATGCCTGGCATATCTTCATATGACTAGGAAAATGCCTTAATCTTGTTCCATAAGATCTTGATGATGTCTTAAATGCATTGAGGCTCCAGCAAGGAACTTAGTTTAAGGATTTTCTCTTCACCACTATGTTTTGTGATAGGAACCTCAACTAGAGTGTCTTCAGTTATGCCTTCCACTTCTAAGTCAAGGATTTTGACTAGATTTTCAAGCCATTCTATAGGTTTCTCTATTGACGCTATGTGTTCTACAAGACTCTCAGGCTTAAGATCTAAGTAATTAGGGTCGATGTACCATTTAATATCACCACGAGGTCCATGTAGATAGAAAGGCAAACTAATTTGCTCCTAGGTACTCATACTTTGATTCTACATGTCAACCAAAAGCATATTAAGTGGCATCTAGATAAGAGTGAATAAAGAATGTTAAAACTCCATAAGACATGCAAATGTAATGCAATCAAGACCATCCAAGGTCATCAATGAGATAAGGTCAATTCAAAAAAATGCAATAGAGGTAGGCAAAGATCACATAAAGGTCAAGAAAGGGGATGTATAAGAAGCAAGGCTACATACGGTCAACAAAGGCCATAATTTTGCTAGCTTAAGGCCTTAGTAAGCCATGATGCTAGTTTATAGTCTTGGTGGACTATGATACTAGTTTAAGGCCTTAGTGGGCCATTATAATATGGTGTCAAAAATAATTAGAGAAGGTCAAACCCTACTATTTGATACAATTTAAAGGCCAAAAAAGGTAAATAGAGAGGTAATAAGATAAATAGCAAACATATAAGGTTGTATAAAGGCTATAGAAGGTCAACCATGTCATCAAGGCAACATGAGTCCAAAATCAAACTAAAACATTATGTAATAAGGCAAAAAGCAAATAAAATAGGCTATATATGATAAATTTTGACTAATATATGCCAAAAATGGCTAGGTTTTTGCCAGTTTTAAGCCTTACTAGGCCATGTTTTGAGGCTACAAGGCTATTAGGTGAGTTTAGGCATCAATCAAGGCTATTTTTTGGCTATTTGGACCCAAACATTAAGTGTTTTGAGGCTTCCACATTGGGCTTAGCATGGAAATAGGGACCCTCAATATTAACACTAAGGAAAATAGGTTTTGGGATGCTTAGAGGTCCAAAATTATGGTCCCAAGACATTCCCAAGGTACTACAAGGTCATACCCCTCAAAATTGAGCACTCTAGAGGTTTGTAAAGGTCAAAAAGTAGGTTTTGAAAACTTTACCCCTTGTTTCTACAATGGCCAACATGGAAAAGAGGGGGTTTAGCATGGAGAACCAAAATCCAAGCAAAACCAAGATCAAATATGGTCAAATAGGTAGCTAGAGTCAAGATCTAGAACTTATGCATCTCCTGACTTTGTTCCGAGACAATTTGAGTCCATTTTGAGTGTATAGATGTCAAAATGGCTTTCCCCATTCTTACATGATGGGAAAAATATCCTCCATGTGAGAAAGTATGGAGACACTTGTTTTATGAATTTAGAGTGATTTAGGAATACTTTGACTAGGTTTCTAGGCCCCTAGGACTATAGAATTTGATTCTACAAGTTTCTATCTACTTTTGGGCATGTTGAAAGGCTATTTAAGGGAACGTAAGGTTATGCCCCCATTATTTCCATGTTAGGGAAGTTACTCCAATGTAGAAGAATGGGAGGAATGGATTTTAGAGGTCTAAATAAGGTCAAACAAGTAAAATATTGAGGCTATAAGGTCCTAGGATTCTCCAACATAGATCTTTGGCTTCCAGGGTGCCATCTTGATAGAAAAAATGGAAAACCAACTTTCCCCTCTATTTAAACACTAGGTGAGTTACTCTAGCATGGAAGAAGAAAGAATCCTAGATCTAGGCCAATTTGGATTACAATCTACTATGCATGTTACCTCTCAAAGTTGCCAAGTTTAAGGGCTATGGATCCATGTAATAATTTAGCAATTTCGAGCATCCCTAAGTGGTTTTTTGGCTTTTCCCCTATTTCCACATTATATATGAAGATCTCAACATAAAAAAAAAGGGGGGGAATGAGATTTTTGGAAATCTGGGATTATTTTTATGAAGTTTAAGGGCTTCAATGGTTGTTTCCTAAGTTCTAGAATGCATGAAAGGTCATTTCATGTCATTCTGAAGTGTTTAGGCATCCCAAACAATCCCCCCTTGCGTTTCCATGCTAAAAAGATATCCCTAATGTGGAATAATCATGCAACTTATATCTAAGTCAATTTTTACCTCAATCCATTATGCATTCAACTTCCAAGGCTACTAGGGTCAAAGACTAAGGTTTGGAGTCAAAACTTGTTATTTTATTGGCTTTCCAAGTGGATTTTGAGCTTCCCCCTATTTTCCATGTTGGGGATAGTATTTCCATTGTGGAAAATTGGGAGGAAATAAAATTTCATACTTTTTTATCATTTTTAGTCATGCACATAGGTCCTTGAGGTTGCTAGTGGCATTGGGCAATGCCTATGTCAAAATTTTATTATTTTGAAGGTTTATGAGCCATTTTTGGACTTCCCTACCTTTTCCCATGCTAGGCTTCCATGATTAACATGGAAAATTAGGGTGAAAGCTTTTTGGTCATGTTTGGTAACTTTCGGTCATGCATGCAGGCTTCCAAGATTGTTAGTGTTGATTGCTACTACTTGATGTCAAAATTTGATTATTTCAAGGATCACTAGGCATTTTTTGGGCTTCCCCCCTTTTTCATACTAGGGCTTCCAAGGTTTTTAGCATCAACTACTAACATCTAATGTTAAAATTTTGTTATTTCAAGTATCACTAAGAAATTTTTAGGCTTCCCACTTTTTTCCACACTAGGACTTCTATGATCAATGTGGAAATTTTGGGGGAAAGCTTGTTGGCCCTTTTATGATCAATCTAGCTATGGATGAGTGCCTATAGGGTTGCTTGTGTTACCCATTAGTGCCTAAGGTCAAGATCTGATTATTTTGAACGTTGTGAGGGGGGTTTTAGGATTTCACCATCTTTTCATGCTAAGGGTGGAAGGATTATTATGGAAGAGGTCTCCCCCAATTAAGAAAGTTAGATCTAAGCTAGATCAATAGCTGATCAATCGTGCAGGTCAATCTTTGAGGTTTTCAATGTCAATGGTTAACGTTGGGTGTTAAGATTTGATAATTTAAAGGCTTCTAAGTGCCTCATGAAATCTACCCCCTTCTTCCATATTAGGCATGGTTGCCCTAGTGTGGATGAGAGGGGGATGACATCTTTGTGCCATATTTGACCAATTTTGAAAGCTCCAAAGGGTTTTAGTAGGGTCCAAGTATCATTGGGCATCAAGAAATGGTTATTAGATCATCAATTTAGATTATTTTTTTCTTTCCCCCATCTATCCAAACTAATGGTGAGAGTCTTAGCATGGAAGAAGCTTTCCCGAACATCAAAAGCACAAAATCCTTATTTCAACCAATTTTGACTAAGTCTAGTGGGGTTCTAAGGCTGCTGGAGATGCTTAGAGGGGTTATAGGTCACATGGGGTTCACTTTGGATTTAAACTTATGTTAGATGAGTCTTGGGAGGTAAGAGTGACTGCTACCCCCATTCTTCCATGTTGGGCCTATTGCCCTAGCATGGAAATCCATGGTGCTTAGCCTTGCTCATGTCTTGTCCACTTTTGGAAACCTAGGGTTGAAAAAGGTAGGTTTGGTCTATCAAAAATAGAAAAATATTTGTAATTTTAATGAATTTATAAAATAATAAGCATGTTTCCACCCTATGCATGGTATTCCTAATGTGGATGCATGGGGTTAAGGTTACCATAATGTTTTAAGTGTCAAAATTAACCAAAATCTCAATGTTGATGCAAGTTTTGGTCAAAAGTGAAGGTGTAGGGTGGGGCCCATAATCCAAAAATTTAAAATTTTGAAAAGTGAAGCTATTTTCCACCCATAACCAATGTAAACTAGACTATCATCCATTGTACTTCAATGCACTTCTAGTTATGGTGCATTGAATTGATAGTTGGGGTTCTAGGGTGTGTGTTTAGGTTTTAGAAGACTTTAATAGATCAAAATTTGCAAGTTTTCATCAAAATTTTCATTCTACATCAAAAATACATTGGAGGAGAGCTCTATTAGAGGTTCTTGTGGCTACCACAACCAATTCTTAGCATGGAAGCCTCCCATCTTCCCTGTAGCTAGCATAGAACTTCTATCTTCTCTTAATCTCAATCATCCTTAACATTGAGCCTACCATGGCATCCAAGTAGTGAGGGGTAAAGAGAAAAAACCTTATGATATAGAGGATATATGAATGTTCTTGGGATTTAGAAGAAGCTTTTAGGTCCATCTCCATCTGAGCTTCTTCTGTTACTTCTCTAAGGTAGTCAGCTCTGCCTATTTTTGCCTTTATTTCTTATGGTTTTTCTAGTTTTTTGCTTCCTATGTGTTAAGGCCACTTTTTTCATATCTGCGTTGGTGGAGGCATTAAGATAGAATTATGAAAAAAATCCTACCTCCTATTTTGGCTATTTCCACATGGATCTATAATTGTTTTGTTGTTTTAGCTTTTGTAGATTTGATTTTGAAAATAGAGCTTGTTATTTCATGCCTTTTTCCAAAAATTTTAGGGTATGGCTATTTTTCTTAGATCTAGCCCTTAGAATATGTTAAAATTAAATTTTAACAAAATCCTACCTATTATTTTAGTTTTAATTCTAATGGATTTCAATGATTTTGGCTATATCGTTTGTCTCAATGGCTATATGAAATTTAGGCCTTGAGGTTTTTTGAAGTTTTAGCATGAAAAAGAAAGCAATGTTGTGTATTTTTTTCATGTTCAAATGGCTACATATTTATAAAATTTAAGGTCATGGGTTTGTAGCCCTTTATTTAAGCTTTCCTATGGCTATTTTCTAATTTAATTTGACCTTGGAATAAAGATATTATGGTTATTTTCCTAACATTGCACAGTTAGGTTGTTCATGCCACTTTTGTAATTTTATGTGACTTTACAAACTTTTTCTAATGAAACAGAAAAGTTTTTGGCTATTTTCTAGTCATGGCTACATAGGAATTGGCTTCAACTTTCCAACAAAGGTGGAATTACTATGATTGGATTTAAAATAAATTTTTTACAAAATTTTTACTAAGCATGTATAATAAGGATGTTTATGCTATTCTAAGATTATTGTCCAAATTGATAAATTTTTCTTGAATAAATAGCAAAGGTTTTTACTTTTTTCTAAGCATGGTTATGTAGGGATTTACATAAGATTTCAAACAGTGATGGAGCTCAAACAAAGTTTTTATGAATTTTTTGCTATGGCTATGTGAATCAAGGCAAAACTCATGGTTGTAGTACATTACCAATTTGAAAATAGAAGTGGTTGATATGTAAAACTTTTGTTTTTCTTTTGTGAACATGTAAAACTTAATTATTCTTTTTTAAGAAGAGTAAAAGAATTGTTCTATTTTAAATAAGCTTTTACTACGGCTATGTGGCTTTTTCTAAGTTTATTATGTTTTTTCTAAATTTGTGCATAGTTTAGATGATTTTTCCAAATTTATGCATAATCTAGATGTGTTTTTTTTAATTTATGCATAATTTAGACTAAGACATAGTTTTGGGCTATGAAAGTTTGGCTATAAAGATCATAAAATATGGTAATAATGCATTTATGGAATTTCTCAAGCTAATTTAGATAAACATCTAAGAGCTTTTTATGGAGGCTAATTTCACCTCTTACTTAGAAAGTTTTTTCTAAACTTGTTAAGAAATTCCAATGGTTCATAATGTAAGGTTATGCAAGGTTGTAATAATGTTTTCTTATGGAAGTACATAGACTAATTTAGATAAATACCTTAGAGCTTTTTACAAAGGCTAATTTCATCTTTGAATAGATGTTTTGCCCAAATTTGTTAATTAATTTCCATTGGTCATAACTTTTTTGTGCTTTGCTTTATGTAGGGTCTTCTTAAGGCCTATTCTCATCATAGTGGAGCTCATTGGTATCTTGTGATACATTGATCATTATAAGACCAACACCCCACCACATGACATGCCTTTCAAAGACCTCTCATTGTGGTTCTAGATTGGGGCAAGAGACTTACTTTCCTACCTCCTTAGAAACTTTATTGTAATGTTGTGATCACACTTATCCACAGATGTAGCTAAGGTTGTTGTGGAGACCTTGTTTCCTAGATATATTACTCATAGGTCATTCCCTAAGACTATAGGGGGATCAAAAGATGCCATAAGTCCACATTACCTTATAGAGATCTAGATGATGTTAGTATAAAATTGACAATACTTTGATGGTGGTGCATAAAACCCACACATTATTCTAGAACCCACCTATTACTGTGTACTATATACAAGGGTAAACATGGTTATTGTAATGCTTTTATGCTTTTGGCTTAATTAGCTTACCTAACTTCATCAATTTAACTTCTTGAAGGTATAAGGTCAATGATTAGGACTTGATTGTCAATAATCAAATCCTCATAGTGGCTCAAACTACTTTGGATGAATTCACCAAGATTGCCCAAGTTAGAGCTACTGTGTATCAACAATTAAAAGGGGACTTTGATGAATACGACACTAGGTTTAACCTCATATACAAAAAGTGTAAGGATGATGGAATGATGCATAGCTAGTGGGTATATGTCAATAGCACAGATTACACCCTTATAGCTGGAACCTCCACACTACAAAAGAAAAGTAAAGGTGAACATATAGCTTCTAGTGTTTTATGGCCCTAAGCATTTTATTACTTTTTCTGGTTATTGAAATTGCTCATATTGATGCTAACCTTTAGTTATTACTTTGGAAGACCTTCCACCTCAACTGATGTCACTATACCACTTTCACATTCATGTAATGAGGATACCCTCATCTTGAAGTTTGGTGATGTGACATCACCACAAGAGTGGCTAAGGGGGTAGGTGCTTATATACATTCAAGTGAACATCTAGCATCTAGGTTTGCTTGATGTGTTCATGGAAACTATCCCTTCCATTCTTGCTAGGAAGATGCTACATGTCATCAACTCCTTCGATAAGAAGGTTAGTCATTTTAGCACCAACATCCAAGGTGTTAAGATGAACATGGACAAAGGTTTTTCTTCATGTGTTGGCCTCTTTGGTGACTTTTTTGGTGTCCTTACTGATGGGGCAAAGGTTCCCACTAGGAGGGCAAGGGAATCAAGCCATCACGAAGAAGTTCTAGAGTGGCTTGGTGCTAGCATGAGGTACTCTAGAATTTCTATGAATAGCTTCACGAACCTTGATGTAAAGGAATCATATCCTTTATTTAGGTCTTGTGCACTTCCCAAACTATTATTACAAAAGAAGGTAATTAGCCTAGCATAGGAATGAACCTTTAAGAAGGTCTTAATGGAGGGCATCATATTTGACTAGGTAATTGCTTTGGCTATTGAGCTTCAAGAGGAGACCCTTAGACTCTATGTTAACACCTCTACGATAATCCATATGCACTTTGCATTTCTTGCAAGTTATCTAAAGAGGTTTGTAGAGTTTTTTGTGATATATAGGAATGGTGATGTGTTTCCCAAGGCCCAAGCTAGCTTTCTAAGCCTTGTCTAAAGCACATTTATCCAATAGTGTAGGCCTAGAACCCACCAGAGGGGATGGATGATACGTTATCCATCACCACCAAGAATCTTGATCTTAGGTAGTATGAGTCTTTCAATAGTATTGAGGATGATAAGCCCCTCTTGTTTCCTACTAGTGTTGAAGATGTTAGACAACAATGCATGGAGCCTAAAGGTGCAACTAGATAGAAACTCAAAATGCCTATGGATGGGGCACTCCCAACATCAAATTAGCCTACCCTAAAGAATCTTAAGTTTAAGCTTAAGCCCTCACAATAGGTAGTAGTAGGTATACTTTATTTAAATTTGGCTATTTCATGTTTTAAAAATTTATGGCTACTTTATGATTTCATGTGTTATCCTACTTTATATGTGCTATGGTTGTAGATAAGTGTAAGGTTATAGTAGACCAAGCTACAGTAGAGGTAGAACAAAGACATGTAGAAGAGATGCTCTTAAAGCAACCTATGGTTGAAGGGCTTGCCAATACCTCTCTCATCATCACCAAAGAGTAGAGAGATGAGGAGCAAGGTATGCCTATGCCTTAATATTTTTGTTATATCTCATTGGTTATTCTTTGGTCGTCATCCTAACCTTTCGATGATTGTTATGCTTATAGTAGTTTCTAAGCTACTAGCACAAGCTCCTATCCATAAGTTTCATGCAAAACCATGGGTAGAGACTCTAGACAAAGTGGAGCTCCTATGTGGAATGGGTAAGGACAACATCAATCAATTACATCAATTCATACCTGAGATATGTAGGGATTTTGTTCTATGTGTCTCAATTATGGGCTTTGCTTGCATTATGGCTATTCTAGGTTTTTTTATAGTTGTATTTTATGCTTGTGTAGTACCCTTCATGCCATAGGACCCCAATAGAGACATGAAGATAGACTCCTTGCCTAAACTTCCCTCTGATGTATCTAATGTACTGATGAAGTTATACGAGACTACTACTAATTTAGCAATGTCATGCACAAAAGCTTCATAGAAGCTAGAGAGGTTCAATGAATCCCTATGGGCAGAAGTTGTGGTCTTGGGGGAAAAGACTCAAAGGTAGGAGGATATGATTAGAGATCTCTAAGACTATAAGGCATTTTTGGAAGCTCAAGTGGCTAACTTAGGGGAATTACAAACTAAGAAGATCACATGGGCTTACTACTGGCATGTTGTTTAGGACAAATTAGTGGTCCTATGGGAGATGGTAGAAAATGGACCTCATCTTCCAAAATGTTACGGACTAGAAGGATCATTGCCAGTGGGGCAAGACAGAAAAGGTCCACAAGCATTAATATAAGGTCAATTGTGGGGCCTACCTAAAGGGGGAGTCGATTGAATAGTGTAAGGAGGAGTCGATTGAATAGTGCAAGAGAGAGTTATTCATTTAAGGGATCTAGGTAGAGAGTGCTTATCAACTTTTTGAAAGTACTCTAAAGGTGGAGCAATCCCCTACTCTTTAGATCACAATGGCTAGAGGTGAGACCTCTACAATTGCTACTACTCATGAGCCTTCTACTTGGACTTCTATAGATAGCTCCAACATTCTTTTTGACATTGATCTTGGGGATGTTGATTGGGTCAACATGACAGAGGACTAGAAGACCTTCCCCATCTACCATCAAACGTAATGGAGCCAAAATCTCCCTAGGTTTGATATATTTTATGTTTTGATCTTTGTTTTAAGTCATGATTTTGGATATGGCCTACTAACTAGCTATATTTTATTGCATTTTACCCCTCAAGAGACATTGGTGGACCTAGCAATGATAGTGGGAATGACCCACCACTTCCTCCTCTAGATGCCACTCAACAACCTACTTCAATTTAGTTTATTTTTGTTTTTATGTTGATGGATATGATTAACCAAGACTATGATATAGATGGTTGTTATTCTTTGACATTTTTACCACACAATGTGGTCATGGCTATGTATGTTATGGATATTTTAATTTTAAATTTAAATATTGATGTATTTTAGCTATATGCATTTATAGTAGTAGTGAATAGTGTGAATGTTGTAAACCTTGAAAATGGCTATCTTGATGTTTTTGGTTATAAAATCAAATTTCTAATTGATGTGATAATAGGCTAAGCAAAGAGAGATGTAGTAAAAAAATGGATATTTGCTAGTTTTAGACCATTACGGGCATAGGGTATATATTTTCTCTAGTTTAAGGCCATGGTAGGCCATATTGCTAGTATAGAGTCTTGGTGGACTGTAGTGCCAATTTAACATCTTAAGGGACAAAGTGCCAATTTAATGTCTTAGTGGACAAAGTATGAAAAAGACACTTTTTTTATGTTTAAAACATAAGTAAAAATAAATAAAGGTTTTAGATAAAAATGCAAACAAACTTAGGCTAGATACATTGGGCTATGTGAATAAAACATAAAACAACAATTGCATATGTAATAAACTATAAATGAAAAGTAAGGCTATATGGCTATCTGTGCAACTAGTCATAGAGGCATGGCAATGTTAAGATAAAATTTACTTATGTAGATTCTTCCTAATCTTTGCAAGATTAGGGAGTGAGTAAGGCCTACTCTACACAAGCTTGTATTCACCATACCCTTTGCCTACAACACTAAGGAAAGTTCATCTCATAATATATCCCATTGCCTATTTTTTTCATTGTTGGATATCTTGGGTTTTTGCTCTTCATGGCTAGGAGCTTCTTCTTGAAGCTCCAATTCAAACTCCTACTCTATGTCTACATTGTTGATAGCTAGGGAAATTGCATTATTACCATGAATGATGATTTCACCTCCCTCGTAAGGAAGGTGAATTTCTTAATGGATGGGAGAGGATACAACTTGTAACTAAGCCAACCAAGGTGTCTTGAGGATCAAGTTCAATCTTGGTGTCTCTTTCACCACCAAGAAGTTTGTGGTTGTAGGAAAATATGCTCTAGCTATAAAATCCAACAAGATATACCCCTTGATGGAAACTCTTGATTCATTAAAGGACTTAAGAGCTATAGTGGTTGTAGGTTGTACTTGCTCAGTTAACCCTAAGCATTTAATGATGGTACATGGGATGATGTCGGTTGTAGCTCCATAATCAACATGCACTTGATGTATTTTAAATTTTCCTATGCATATGGTTATGAATAAGGAGGTTGTAGTCACTTTGCCATTTTGGGGATTAACCTTAATTTTGCTACTGTAAAATGTTAATGGTGTTAACTTCTCCTCCCCTAGTGAGGGAGGAATCATTACTACATGTATGGCTTCCTCATTAGCAATAATATCCTCACTAACAAGTATGGAGGTCAACATTTTGACTAGCACCTCACAATGTGCGGTAGAAGTCATGATCAGTTCACATAAGCTTAGGGCTATGTTTTTATACTTGAGAGATTTCTTAACTTGGTCCATTGCACCAAGGAAGCTTTTGTCATTGGTTGTGGGCTTGTCACCCTAGTTATACTTTACTTCCTCAATGTATCCCAAAATGCAAACTTTGGCTTTAGGCTTTGGCTATTATCACTCTTTCTTGTTGTCTTGGTTATGGGCTTTGGTGTCCTCCTATGACCTATTGGTCAAAGAGGTTGGGCTAGAGGAGGCCATAGGTATAGCCAAAATAGGAGTGGGCTTTGGTGGGACTACTTCTTTTCACACCTACATCTACTTATCTCTCTTATTGTTAGTCCTTTGCTTATGCTTCTTCCTTTGGTTGGGTGTAGTTTTCTTATTATTAGTCATTCGCTATAAGGAAGAGGTAATAGCATTACCCACCATAGGAGGTCATTTTGTAACTAGTTGGTCTATGGCTATTTGGGTTGGGAGACCTTGATGACAAAAGGTTTTCATAGAGACACTTGTGATGGTACTTTCATAATGAAGGAAGATCTTAAGCTATGGGAAATTGAAGAAGCTCTTTCATTGTAGAGGGATACTTGAATCATGAATGGTTCTCTTGTAGGTCTCCAATTGTCATTGATGTTGAACATTGAAATCTCATAGGGGCTATCATTAGCATTCAATGAGTCTTTGTAGACATGCATCAACTGGGTTTGTGACTTAACTAGGTTAGAATTATTTAAGATCAGTTCCTCCCTATCTATCATTCTTTGTAGGTCATCCTTTATTGCAAGGTAGAAGTTTGTATCATGACCAAGAAGTTTATGATAATGGAAAAAGTAGTCTAGCTTAAAGTATCTAGGCAACTGGGGATCATCCTTCATTGCCCGAGTGGGATCTTTGGCTATTTTGCACAATCACTCATGTTTATTTCAAGTGGTTTCGATCATTTATTTATGTTGCATGCATCCACTTCTTAATAGTTGGTCTAGTAACTTAGATGGTTTTAAAGGTAATGTAGTGTATTTAAACCTATCCTTCTTTTCAAATTTAGGTCCATTTGTTGTCAATGTAGTGGTCCTAGAAGTTGATGGTTCGTTATTGCAATCATTGGTGAGATACTTGGGTGGGTTGACCTTTGGCCCTTGGTTCATGGCCATTGTTTCCTTGGTTACAGTTGCTATGTTAGTGTTTTTTTATTTTCTCTTTTATTTATCTCTTCAAGTATGTTCATTTTTATATGTTATATAGGCCAGATCATGACTGGGCTCCACTGCATCCTTAATATTTTTAGTTTGTGAGAACGCTTGGGCAAAAGACCATCAATCAAGGTAGTAGAGTTTGGACTTGATGAAATAATTAACTATTCACTTGAATATTTCTAACAAGTGGGCTTTAGCTATGGGCTCTAGTATTTCATTCAGCAGTCCATTCCACCACTAAATGAATTTTTGTATAGGTTCTAAGGGTCCCTTCTTAACCTTCATGAGTTAGTCAAGAATTGTGTCAGGCTTCAAGTTATAGCTGAAGTAGTTGACACACTAGGCAACTAAGTCCTCCAAAGAGGATATAGATCCTCTAGGCAATGTGTGATACCAATCAAGTATTTTCCTAGTCAAAGACAGGGAAAATCCTCATTATTGTATGAGGCTATGGCTACAAGAATAAACATTTAGATCAAAGGGTAATAAGATGAGCATTAGGATTACCTTCTACATTATATTTACTAAATTGGATAATGGGGACACTAAGAGAAAGTGTCAAGGGTGGGACTACAGGACTTATGGGATCATCCTAGTAGAAGTCCATAATCTTGACAATTTGTGCGGTAGAGGCTTTAAGCCTTTTCAACTCTTTTGTTAGGTCTTCAATCATTTGGAAGGCTTGATCCAAGCCTTGTGGCAACTCCATAGGTTGAAATGTCTGTACATAAAGTTATGGTATTTGTTTTGAGGCTTGTGGCCACATTATAGGTTCCATGACAAAAGGAAGAGGTTGCATTATGGTAGTGGCTTGTGGGCCAAATAGAGAAAAAGATGTTTGTGTTGGTACTTGAGGCATAAATAGGATAAATAGTGTGTGTGACCCCTATGTTTCTTGGGGTTTCATATTGGGCCCCATGTGAGTACTTAATGAATTTGTGGTGGTAAAAACCATTGTTGATGGTCTTATGCATCAATACTATGTTGTAAATTGCATTGATGTGCTATAGTTAATTACTTGTGACATTGTCTAAGTGTGATTTATGACTATAACTAGCATGGGATCTACTATAGAGGGTAGGAGGGAGTGGAAGATGGTGGAACCATTCCCATGAAGAAAACAAAAGCATTAGGGGAAGGTTCTATGACTTTGGGGAATGTTTGTTGGAACAGTCCTTCATGGATATTTTCAGGCTTAGATTTTGCCTTAAATTCATCCTCCTTTTCCTATTGTTCCCTAAAGGTATGCTTGTCATCTTCCTTTTCCAAAGCAATCAATTGGGCTAGTATGCTAGAATAGACATCGCTAAGAGGAATTTCATTATTTGACAAAGGGATGTACTCTTTTCCACCGCTGCATATAAGCTCAAACTCCCTTTTTTCCTTGGCTTCAATTCATGGAATTAGCATTTCTACTTGTATATTGGCATAAATGAAGTTATAATGATCTTCATTTCTGGCTACAAAATTAGGACTATACCCTCTAATACTCAAAGATCACCTACACTCCATAATGATAAGGTCTTTAGGATCATACACCCTCATGGTTTGTTGTAGGGTGACGGGCAATTTGGTGGACTTTTGGAAAGACATGGTTATAGTGTTGAGGATTGCTTAAATTAGGCTATAAATAGTAAAATAAGAGTAAATTCAAGTGAATGAAATTCAAAAACTCTTAAAGGAAATGAAAATGACAAAAAATGATGTACTTACTATAATTAGTAAGTTGGGGATAAAGGGGGTTTACCTCTTTACCAAATATGGAATACTGGCAATGTTAGTTTCAAACTTCATCCAAGTTGGCCTTCCAACTACCTCTACACTGGGTATGGTAGGGGTGGGAGAAAGAAGGTGGGTGAGATAGTGGAAATCTCACACCTTCTTATTTTAACGTTGGAGAGAAAAGGGGAGGGGGGAGGGGGTTGCAGGGGTTGAGTTTAAAGACCAAAATGGAAACTTGGTAATTTTCAAAGATGGTTTGACAAGTTGCAAACTTTTGCCACAAAGAAGGGAAAGGTAGGCTTGGTTGGTATGGAAACCAACATTAGTTTAGTGGAAAAAAATGTGGCAGTATAATTTAAATGCTTATTAAGGCTTCCATGTAGGCTTTGCTCTAGAAATTCACAATGGATGTGAAATTTCAACACCCAAAGCACCTGTAGCTTCCACATTGAGGTTTCTGCTATAGAGGGGTAAAGGTAGAATTGGATATCTTTGGAGTTTTGGCTTCAAAAACTAGAAAATGACTTTCAACTTGTAATAAAAGTAGATCTGGTCATTAAATTCATTTCAAACCTCACCAACACTAGCCTTCTAACTACTTCCATGTTGGGTATGGTAGAGGTGGAAAAGAAGAGAGGGTGTGAGATGATGGAAATCTCACACCTCCTACCTCAAAGTTGATGGGGAAAGGCTGAAAAAATGGAAATTTGATTTTTTTCCACTAACACTAGTTTTAGCTAGGTGTCAATTTTCTCAACTTCGAAAAGTGGGGGGATACCCAACTCAAAGAATAGTTGAACCACCCACTTTAATAACTAGAGAATAAATTTTTGGTAATAAAAAGAAAAAAGAATAGGGGAAGAAGATATTGACATTGTCTTTGGGATGTAAAATTCATAGCAAGTACTATGAAAAGCCAAAACTTGACCACCTACAACTTCCATGCTGCAGTTTTGATCATGGGGGGGAAAGATTAGTGTTGATTCTTCAAAGGTTTTGGCTACAAAAATCAAGAAAAGGCTTGCAAACTGGTAATAAGAAGAATAGATTTGGTCACAAAATTTAGGTGAAGGCCCGCCTAGGACCAAAAATATCTATTGAAACCAAAAATCTTGATTGTTGGAAAAGAAACCAATGATCCTTAGTGTAGCAGTTCCTGAACCCTGAATCCCTAGGGCCTCCATAAGAGAAATGGAATTTGAGGTTCCCTAGCTAGTCCAATAGATCAACCAGGGACTTATGAAATGTGAAATGTGGGAATAAAATTAAATCCAAATAATGCATAGAAAATAAATTTATTTTTGAACATGAAACTCAAAACTTAAAAAACTTTAGTAAGAAAAGAATAAAGAATAAGTTACAGAAATGTGTAGAAATGGTGCCTATATGAGCAAAAAAAATGAAAGTTCACTCATGTAGGAGTTCAAAGCCTATTGAAGCTAATGTGATCTACTCCATGATTTGGGGACTAAGCCACTCTTGATGCTATCAAACCTTCCTTCACTATGATAGCCTTAGATATGTAGTTTGGGTCACTCAATGCTTCCACTTTTGGGTTTAATAGAATGCACATATGGGAACATGCAAGAGCTCTTGAATGTTTGAAAATGTCCTAAGTGTGAAATTGTAAAAATTTGTGTGTATGCAAATTACTTAATAATGTTTCCCTTACTAAAAAGTTTGGAATTGCCAAAGTGCTTTTATGCCAAAAGTTGTTGAACCATGAGAAAAATTGTTGGAATCCTTCAATGATGTTTTAAGTTAGCTTTTATAGGATCTTTGGGTCATGAATGGGGTTGCAAATTTTTTATGATTTGGTTGCAAATTTAGGTGAGATGGGTGTCCAAATTTGGACGATTACTATACATAGTAAGTGCTTCCTCCCATGGCCATTCTATTTACTATAAATAGTAACCATGGCACATGTTTCATGTCGGAGATAAATCTTTCACACTAAGCTCTCCATCATGCTTGTTGAAGTAGCTAGTCAATGTTGAAGTGCATGAATAATTAATTTTTTCTTTTTGTGGCTTCCACATTAGGGAATTGAATTTTCCACCCTAGGGATCAAGACTCCATGTTGAGGGGAAACTTTCATAGTAGGAGGGAAAATTTTCCAAGCTAGGGGAAAACTTCCACATTAAGGGGGAAAAGTTTCCAAGTTGTGTATGTGGTCTCCACATTAAAGGGGGAAAGTTTCCAAAATCCCCACCCTTCCACACTGTAGGTCAGTCAGATCTACCCCCTTGCATGTGTTTCTAGCATAGAAAAATATATGGCCCCTATAAAACCCATCAAATTACACTATGTGACTTTTTGCACTTGGGGAATGAGGCTTTGACCACTTATAAGGCATTTTTTAGGCCCAAAAGTATAAAGTATGTGAGATTTCCCACTTCGGATTACAATCTTCACATTTACAATGACATTTTCCAAGTTGTGTATGTGGTCTCCACATTGAAGGGGGAAAGTTTCCAAAATCTCCACCCTTCCACATTGTAGGTAAGTGAGATCTACCCCCTTGCATGTGTTTCCAGCATCAAAAAATATATGGCCCCCATAAAACCCATCAAATTGCACTATGTGACTTTTTGCACTTGGGGAATGAGGATTTGACCACTTATAAGGCATTTTCAGCCCCAAAAGTATAAAGTATGTGAAATTTCCCACTTTGGATTACAATCTTCACATTTACAATGACGTTTTCCCTTAGGTTTCATGGGGTGAAAGTTACATGATGAAGAATGGTCATAACAAGCAAACTTTTGTGGTGTTTCACTGAGATTAATTATGCTCATAGTTACTTACTTTTTTGAAAGAAAATTAATAATGATCATGCTCTAAGAAAAGTATAGGAAAAATGCAAAAAGATAAAAAACATAATGCTCTATTAATATGGAATAGCATTTCTAGATCATGCTCTAAGACTATTCCTTAGAGTTTTCTTCCTTTGACATCGATCCCTTAGAGGCAATCCACCACTTCCACCATGGTTAGGCCTATTACCAGCCAAAAGAAATGGCCAGTCCACTTCTTGTCCTACTTCACCTAGCTCTCATGACTTGCTTGTAGTGGCATCACCACTCCATGTTGGCACAACCTCCAACCTTAGGTATAAATGCCTTAGATCAAACTGCCAATGATTACCTAAAGAGACATGTCTATTATTACAACATGCCCTTTTGGGTCTTAATTACAACTACCCTTTCAAGTCTTGTTATGATAACAATAATGCTTATTATGAAGAGACAACATCTTTGTTATGCAACAACATCATTTGGGAATGGGGACATGACATTGAGTGTTTTGTAATAGAAAAAAGCTATGAAAGCTATTAAGGATGGATTTTATCCTTAGGTTATTTTTTCCAAAATAAAGAAAAGTTCTATCCATAGGTTTTTTCTCTCATATTGATGTTTTCTCATGGAAGAAATGTTTTTGTTTTTCTTATTTTCATTGTTGTTTCTATTTTGAAATTTAATTAATTTCAAAATAATACGTTGATATTGGTGCCAAGAATTAGCACTAAAGGCTGAGGCAAGGATGAGTGATTTTTATTTATTTATTTATTTGTTATTGTGACTAGTCACTTGCTAAAATAGTACTAAAATTCTCTTGTCCTCCTTTAAGTTTAAGTTAGATGTGGTGGCTACTAGCAACAAACAATATCATTAAAAACAACATGATAGCAAAAGGATAAATATCAATATATTACATGTATTGTACATGTTACAAAGTGAGATGTACAAATGGCTACTCACATTTTCACACATTATTAGGTTGGACCTCTAATGGAAAGGGAAATTAAAAATTCTTGATATTTCTTTATTTTCTAGTGTGAGACAAGTCCCAAAGCCAAGTTATTCTTGATATTCAACCCCCATCGTTGATCTTGGTTGTATATAACTTAGTTGGTGATATATGTATCAAGTTGCGATATCATTGGCATGTGTTAGATCACTTAACCTTTTGCAGGTAGTCATTTTTCATATGAGACCTATAGTAGCCTAACCATCTAATCTTAGCAACCTTGGCTCTAGCTCCTATATGTCCACCACAAACACCCTTATGAACCTTCTATAGAACTATTCTAGCTTTGGATTTTCCTAAGCACTTTAGGAGTATGTCATCATAGGACCGTTGACATAATGTGTTATCACCTACAATGACATATTGCTTCAACCACTTGCATATGGATTCCTTCTAAGAAGTAGGCCTTGTGAGGA
Organism: Gnetum montanum; assembly: GCA_015680685.1. Taxonomy (NCBI): domain Eukaryota; kingdom Viridiplantae; phylum Streptophyta; class Gnetopsida; order Gnetales; family Gnetaceae; genus Gnetum; species Gnetum montanum. Next base: position 76,386 of record MNCI01027992.1, on the reverse strand, counting down.
TTCACCATGCATTAGGTAAAATTTAATATCATCATACCACTCCTTGGAAGGGGTAGTATGAATGATGACCATAAAGATATCCTCAATGTTTTGTGTAATGAGAGTAGTACAATCCACAATTAAGGTGGGCAACTTGCTAAACACATCTAGTGTCACACTAAGGGATAATGTTGGAATTGTAGCAACTATGATATTTTCATTTTGAGGTATGTTTTGGATATCAATGTCTATGAATTGTTGTAATAATTACCTTCCTAGGTTATAGTAAGGTTTTAAGTCCTTAGCTTTGCATGCATAGACTTTAATTACATGGTTAACTACCAATTGTGAATCACCTTTGATGGCTAAGTGTCTAATTCCTAGGTCATGAGCTACCATCATCCCTCTAATCAAAGCCTCATATTTTTCTATGTTTTTGATACATAGGAATTCAAAACAATAGACAAAGGGTTGGATTTTACCAAATGCGAATGTTATGATAATAGATGAAGCTCTGTCAAAGTTCATGACTACGTCATAACACTCAAGCACTTAGCTAACTTTCTTAATGTGTTCATTAGGAAACTTAGGATCTATGGCTACTGGATCATCAATAGATGAAACTATGAGTTGTACGAAAATAGCTTAATATTTTATGGAAGATTGAGAGATGAAATGAAGGTTGAACTCTGCCATTATGGCTTTGCATCGAGCTATATGGCTACTTTTGTAGATGTTGGTCATTATGGCTCTGAGTATGTTGTCTTTGCAAATTATGTTGACTTGGCTTCTAAAGAGGTAGTATCTCCATTTATTCAAAGAGAAGACTAGTGCTATACAATTCTTCTCCACTTCAATATATCAAGTCTCATGGGCTACTAATGCATGACTAAGGTAGTATACAAGGATTTTTGCTCTATCATCATGTTTCTAATAGAGTAGAGGGGTTATGGATGTATCAAAAATGGCAAGATAAATGTAAAATGGTTTACCCTCTTATAGAGGACAGAATGTAGGTAGCTATGTTAATTCTAACTTAAGGTTTTCAAAGGCTTCTTAGCATTGAGTCATCCACTCATAGTAAACTCCTTTCTTAAGCAAGTGGTGCATGGCCTGTAACTTATCTGTAAGCCTAGTGATAAACCTACAAATAAATTGTAGTCTATCTTGTAACCCTTGAAGCTCTTTATGGTTGGTAGGTACTACCAATTTGGATATGGCCTTAACCTTATTAGGATCTACGCGTATGCCTACCTCAAAGACTACAAAGCTAAGCATCTTACCGATCCTGACATTGAAGACACACTTCTTAGAATTGATCCTAAGTTCATATTTGAGGCATTGTTTAAACACAAGATCTAGGTCATTTTCATGGTCATTGGCTATTTTAGACTTCATAGCTATGTCATCTACATAATCATTAAGTAAACCTAGCATGTAATCACTAAAAATATAAGTCATAACTCTTTGGTATGTCACTTTGGCATTCATAAGCCCAAAGGGAATCATGGTATAGTAAAATGTACCCCATGGGATCATAAAGGTTGTGCTAGGTTGGTGCTCTAGGTTCATCCTAATTTGGTTATACCCCAAGAATCCATCCATAAAAGACAATAAGGCATGTCCGACTGCAGTATCGATATGTTGATCAACACTAGGAAAAGGAAATTCATCCTTGATGGTGGCTTTATTTAGGTCTCAAAAATAAACACAAATATGGATACTCCCATTTTTCTTAGGGACTACCACTATGTTAGATACCCATTCTATGTAATCAATAGCCCTAATGAAACCTTCTTGGTAGAGCTTTGAGATCTCATTATGAATTGCCAAGGACAAATCAAGGTTAATCTTGTCCACTTTTGGCTTAACTAGTCTAATGCTAGGATTTAGTATGATGTTGTGCTAGACTAGTCATGGGTCCAAGCCAAACATATCTTTATATGACTAGGTGAAATTCTTAATGTTTTTTTGTAAGAATTTAGTGATGTCTTAGGCACATTGAGGCTCTAGTGAGGAACTTAATTTAAGTGTTTCCTCCTCACCAATGCATGTTGTGATAGGAACCTCAACTAAAGGATCTTCAATTATGTCTCCTACTTCTAAGTCAAGGGTTTTGGCTAGGCTTTTAGGCCATTCTAGAGGTCTATCTATTGAGGCTATGTGGTCCACAAGACTCTCAAGCTCAAAATCTAGGCAACCATAGTTGATACATCATTTAATATCACACAAAGGCAAATTGATTTGCTCCTAGGTACTCATACTTTGATCTTGCACATCAAACAAAAGAATATTAAGTGGCACCTAGGTAAAATTGAATAAATAATGTTAATATTCCATAAAGCATATGCAAATCTAATGCATTCAAGGCCATCCAAGGTCATTAATAAGATGAGGTAAATTCAAAAAAGTGTAATAGAGGTGAACAAAGGTTACATAAAGGTCAAAAAATTGGGAGATATAAGGATTAAGGCTACAAATGATCAATAAAGGTCACTGTTTTGCTAGTTTTAAGCCTTAGCAAGCCATGATGCCAATTTAAGGCCTTAGTGGGCCATGGTCATATGGTGTCAAATGGTGGCCATGGGAGGTTAAAACCCACTATTTGATACCATTTAAAGGCCAAAAAAAGATAAATAGAATTGTAATAAGATAAAAAAAAGAACATATAGAGCTGTATAGAAGCCATAAAAGGTCAACCATGTCCATAAGGTAATATAAGTCTAAAAATCAAAAACATTATATAATATGTCAGAAATCAAGTAAAATAGGCCATATATGATAAAATTTGGTTAATATAGCTAAAAATGGTTAATGTTTGTAATATTTAGGCCTTAGTAGGCCATGTTTTGAGATTACAAGGCTATTAAGTCAATTCAGTCATCAATTAGGATTACTTATCTACTATCTAGACCCAAAAATCAAGTGCTTTGAGGCTTCAACATTGGGCTTGGCATGGAAACAAGGACCCTTATTATGGAAACTAAGGAAAATATATTTTAGGATGCTTAGATATCCAAAGTAAAGGTCCCAGAACCTTCCCAAGGCAATGCAAGGTCAAATCCTTCAAAATTGGACTTCAAGGAGGTCTATAAATGTCAAAAAGACAGTTATGAAGCCTTCCCCCCTTCTTTCCACATTGGCTAGAATGAAAAAGAGGGGGATTAGCATGGGGAACCAAAATTCAAGAAAAAATAAGATCAAATATGGTCAAACAAGTAGCTAGAGTCTAAACCTAAAACTTGTGCATCTCTTGGCTTAGTTCTAAGGCAATTTGAATGTCAATAGGTGTTGAAATGACTTCCCCTCCTTCCTTCTTCCATGATAGGCATAGTATCCTAAGCATGAAAAATAGAGGAACACTAATATAATATATTTAGAGTGGTTTTGGAGTACTTTGACAAGGTTTCTATGCCCCTAAGGCTGCAGACTTTGATTTTGCAACTTTTTGGTTGATTTTGGACATGTTTTAAGGCTGTTTAAGGCCATGTAAGGCCTTTCCTCCCTATTTCCATATCAAGGGAGTTACTCCAATGTGAAATAATGGGAGAAATGGGTTTTGAAGATTGAAATGAGGTCAAACAAGTGAAATCTTAAGGCTGTGAGGTCCTAGGCTTCCTCGGCAAAGGTCTTTGGCTTATAAGAGTGTCATCTTGCTCTCAAAAGTCGAAAAGCAACGTCCCCCCATTGTTTCTATGCTAGGAAAGTTAGTCTAGCATGAAAAAAGTAAGAATCCTAGATCTAGGCGAATTCCAGTCACAATCAACTATGCATGTTGTCTCCCAAGATTATCAAGCTCAAGGGCCATGGATTCATGTCAAAATTTGATAGTTTTCAGCATTAGTAAGTGGTTTTCTAGCTTTTCCTCTTAATTCCATGCCAAAGCTTCCATGCATAGAATTAAAAAAAAAGGAAGTTAATTTTGAACCAATGTTGACCTTAATAAACTTTGCATGTCAACCTTTGGGGCTACTGGGGTTGAGGATTAAGGTTTGGTCTCAAGTTTTGGTAATATTGGGAATTCCTAAGTGGTTTTTTCATTTTTTCCACATTCTTCCATGCTAAGAAATCCATTCTCAATTTGGAAAACAAATGGGAGTGGGTTTGTAACCAATTTTGACCTCAATAAACTTTGCATGTCAGCCTCGAGGGTTGCCAGGGTTGAGGACTAAGGTTTCATCTCAAGTTTTGGTAATTTTGGATATTCCCAAGTGTTTTTCTAGCTTTTTCCATTTCTTACAAGCTATTGATAAAGATCTCACCATGGAAAATAAGGACTGAATTTTTGACCAATTTTGACCTTAATCAACTTCACATGTAAACCTCTGGGGCTATTAGGTTGGAGGACTAAGGTTTGGTCTTAAGTTTTGGTAATTTTGGGCATTTGAACTAGTTTTTTTGGCTTTTCCCCTTTCTTCTAGCCTAGAAATAGAGAGCTCAACATGAAAAATAATGGGAAGTGGATTTCTCACCAATTTTAACATCAATTGACTTTGCATCTCAACCTCCAAGATTACCAGGGTCAAGGACTCAAGTTTGATCTCAAGTTTTGGAAATTTTGGGTTTCTTTATGTGGTTGTTTTGCTTTCCCCTTTACTTCCACATAGAGGATTCAATGATCAATGTGGAAAACAATGGAGAGAGGATTTTTAATGAATTTTTACCTTAATCAACTTTATATGTTAGCCTTCGAGGTTGCCAGGGTTAAGGACTGAGGTTTGGTATCAAAATTGGTCATTTTAGAGGTTTTTTAAGTGGTTTTTGCACTTCTTGTCCCCTTTCTCCATTCTAGAGCTTTCATGCTCAGAAAGGAAAAGGGAGAAAAAGCTTTTTAATGTGTTATAAGCACTTTTGATCATGCATGTGGGCTCCTAAGGTTGCTAGTGGATGGCCAATGCCTAGTGTTAAAATCTAGTTGTCTTGAAGGTTTATGAGTGGTGTTTTGTCTTCCCCATTTTTTCCACATTTGGTCTTCCACTACTAGCATGAAAAAATAGGGCAAATTATTTTTGATAACTTTTGACAATTTTCAACCATGCATGTAAGTTTCTAAGGTTGTTGTAGATGATTGATGTTACTTGATGTCAAAAGTTCACTATTTAAAAGTTTAAAAGGAAATTTTTTGAATTTTCCCCATTTTTCCACACTAGGCATTTCAAGAAAATCATGGAAAATTTAGGGGAAATATTTTTAATCACTTTTGGCCACTAGTGAATATGCGTGGAAGCTTCCCAAGCTGCCAATGATGATGGTTGCTACTTTATGTTAAAATTTCACTATTCTAAGGTTTCTAAGGCATTTATTAGACTTATCCACATTTTTCCATGTTGGGGTTTCCATAATTAGCATGGAAAATTTGGGGGAAATCTTTTTGATCACTTTTTACCTCTATTGGTTATACATGTAGGCCCTAAGGTCGCCGGTGTTGCCTACTATCATTTGACGCTGAAATTTGACTATCTCAAGGGTCATAACATATTTTTTGGACTTACCACATATTTTCCACACTAGGGATTCCATGCTCAGCATGGAAGATTAGGAAAAAAAATTTTGATTGTTTTTGGCTAATCTATCCATGCATGAGTGCTCATAGGCTTGTCGACATTAGTCATTGATGCCCAAGGTCCAGATCTAGTTGTTTAGGGGGCTGTGAGGGGGTTTCTAGGCTTCCTCCCTTTTTTTGAAGTTAAGGTTGGAAGGCACAACATGGAAGAGGTCCCCTAAATCAAGAAAGTCAAGTCTAGGCTAGATCTATAGTTAATCAACCATGCATGTTGACCTCTAGGGTTATCAGTACCAATGGTCAATGTTAAGTGTTAAGATTTGATAATTTGGAGGCTTCTAAGTGTCTCATGTAACTTTCCCCATTTCTTCCATGCTATGAATGGTGGCCCCATACTAGATGAGAGGTGGGTGATATATTTGTACCATTTTTTACTCATTTTGGGGCTTTTGGAATCTCCAAAGGGTTCCAGTAAGGTCCAAGGGTCATCTAGCATCAAGAAACAATCATTAGGTTATCAACTAAGGTCATGTTTTGCTTCCCCCCATATTTCCATGTTGAGGGTGAGAGGTTAAATGTGGGAGAAATCTCCCTCAGTGTGAAAAACACCAAATCCTAGGTTTTGACAAGTTTTGACTAGTTTCAACAAGGTTTGGTGAGGTTCCAAGGCCACTGGAGATACTTGGAGGGGTTCTAGGTCATGTGGGGTCCAATTTGGGGTTAAACATATGCTAGATGGGTGTTAGGAGGTAAGACTAATTTTCACCCCCTTATTCCATGCTAGGAACTATTGCCTCAGTGTGGAAATCCATGGTGCTCAACCTTGTTCATGTTTTGTCCAAATTTGAAAACCCAGTGTTGAAAATTTAAGTTTGGATTAGTAAAAAGAGAAAGATATTGTAATGCTAATAAATTTGAAAAATGATAAACAAGTTTCCATGCTTGGCATGGTATTCCTAGCATGGATGCATGGGTGAAATGTTTCCATAATGTTTTTGGTGCTAAAATTGGTAAGTTTGGTCAAAAGGGAAGACACAGGGTGCAGCCCACAATCCAAAAATTTAAAATTTTGAAGATGGAAGTTATTTCCCCCTTACAACCAACATGAACTAAAATTTCCCTCCTTTTACTTCTATACACTTGTATTCATGGTGCACTTTATTAGTATTTTGGGTTTTGTTTAGGTTTTGATGGGTTTATAAGTCAAAATTTGCAAATTTTGCTCATAATTGTCATTCTTCAACAACAACACATTGGAGGAGAGCTCTAGCAAAGATTATTGTGGTGGCCACAATTATTATTTAGCATGAAAGCCTCCCATCTCCCCTACAACTAGTGTAGAACCCTCATCTTCCCCCAATTTCTCTCTTTCTTAATGTTGGACCTACCATGGCACCCAAATAGAAAGGAGGAAAGAGAAAGAACCACACAATCTAGAGGATGGACAAGCATTCAAGGGAATTAGCAGAGGTTCCAAGTCCTATCTCCATCTAAGCCCCATCTGTAATTGCTCCAAGGTAGGCAATTCCACCTATTCTTAACTTTATTTTTTGTGATTTTTCTTGTTTTTGCTTTCTAAGTGTTAGGGCCATTTTCTCAGATCTACTCTAATGGGTGGATTATGTTATAATTCTAATAGAATCCCACCTCCTATTTTGGCTACTTCAATGTATATCTATGGTTATTTTATCACTTTAGCTTCTGTAGATTTGATTTTGAAAATAGGCCTTGCTATTTTGTGCTTTTTTCTCAAAATCTTGGGGTATGTTCATTTTTTTTAGATCTAGGCCTTAGTATTTGTTAAAATTAAATTTTAACAAAATATTACCCCATTTTTTCATGTGAATTTAAATCATTTTTAATGGTTTTGGCTATTTCACTCATTTTAATGGCTATATTAAGTTTAGGCTTTGGGTTTTCTAAAATTTTACTATGAAAAAGAAAGCCAAGTTATGTATTCTTTCTTAGTAAAATGGCTACATATTTGTAAAATCAAAAGTTATAAATTCATAGCCATTTTTTTAAGCTTTCCAATGGTTGCTATCTCATTTAATTTGACTATGAAATGAGGGAGTTATAATTTCTTCCCTAACATTGTGTAGTTAGGCTATTTGTGCTACTTTTGTAATTTCATGTAGATTTATGAAATTTTCATATGAAAACAGCAAAGGTTCTTGCTATTTTCTAGTCATGGTTGCATAGGGTTTGGCTTAGGCTTTCAAACTGAGGTGGATCACCCCAATTGTAGTTAAAATGAAATTTTTTGTGAATTTTTTGTTAATGTTGTAGTGCATTACCCAAAATAGAAGTGGTTGATTTCTTGCTTTTTTCTAGGAGAGTAAAATCTTTTTCTATTTTAATTAAGTTTTTGTTATGGCTTTATGGCTTTTTCCATGTTTATCATGTTTTTTTTTCTAAATTTGTGCATAGTTTAGATTTTTTTCCAAATTTATGCATGCTTTGCATAATTTTAGATGCTTTTTCTTAACTTATGCTTGCTTTTTTCCAAGTTTATGCATAATTTAGATGCTTTTTATAAAGTTATGCATAATTTAGACTAACATATAGTTTTGGCTACACTACTTTGGTTATAAAGGCTATAAAATATGACATCAATGTTTTTATGAAATTTCTCAAGCTAATTTAGATAAATACCTAAGAGCTTTTAGAAAAGATAATTTCACCTTTGACTTAGGAAGTTTTCTCTAAATTTGTAAAGGAATTCCAATTGGTCATAATGCAAGATCATGCAAGATTGTGATGAGATTACTTAGGGTAATTTAGATAAACACCTTAGAGCTTTTTTGGGAGGCTAATTTCACCTTCGACTAGGGAGTTTCCTCTAAATTTGTAAAGAAATTCCAATTGGTCATAATGCAAGGTTATGCAAAGTTGTGATGAAATTACGTAGGCTAATTTAGATAAACACCTTATAGCTTTTTACAAAGCCTAATTTCACCTCTGACTATATGTTTTGTCTAAATTTGTAAAGAAATTCTAGTTGGTCATAATGCAATGTTGTGATAAAATTACTTAGGAAAATTCAAATAAACACCTAAGAGCTTTTTACATAAGCTAATGTCACCTCTAACTTAGCAATTTTTCTCTAAATTTGTAAAGAAATTCCAATTAGTCATAATTCAAGGTTGTGGTGAAATTACTTAGGCAAATTAAGATAAACACCTATGAGCTTTTTACATAAGCTAATTTCACCTTTGACTTAGGAAGTTTTCTCTAAATTTGTAAAGAAATCCCAATTGGTCATAATGCAAGGTTGTGATGAAATTACTTAGGCAAATTTAGAGAAACACCTAAGAGCTTTTTACAGAAGCTAATTTCACCTTTGACTTAGGAAGTTTTCTCTAAGTTTGTAAAGAAATCCCAATTGGTCATAATGCAATCTTGTGATGAAATTACTTAGGAAAATTTAGATAAACATCTAAGATCTTTTTACAGAGGCTAATTTCACCTTCAACTAGATGTTTTGTCTAAATTTTCTAACTAACTCTAATAGGCCATAATGTTTTTTCTTTGAAAGAGTGTAATAGTGCTTTGCTATGGAATTTCTTAAACTTATTGGATAACCCAAGCCCAATCCAACTTTCCAAGCCTTCAATAAAACACATTTATCCAATGGTGCAAGCTTAGAACCCATTAGAGGGATTGGATGAGACATTATCCATCACCACTAAGAATCTTGATATTAGGTAGTACAAGTCTCCTAACAGTACTGATGATGATGAGCCTCTTTCATTTCTTGCAAGTGTTTAGAAGGGCAAACAATAGTGCATAAAGGTCAAGGAGAGAGCTAGGGAGAAACTCAAGAGGCCTATGGAGGAGGCATCCCTAGCATTAAGTCAACCTACCCCAAAGAAGCTTAAGTTTAAGCTTAAGCCATCATAGTAGGTAGTCATAGGTATGCTTTGTTTAACTTTGGATATTTCATGTTTTAAAATATTATTTCTACTTCATGGTTTCATGTGTTAATTGGTTTTCTATGTGTTATGGTTGTAGATAAGCATCAGGTTATAGTAGTCCAAGCTACTATGGAGGTAGAACAAAGGCATGTAGAAGAGGCAGTCCTAAGGAAACCCATGTTTGAAGGACTTACTAATATAGGAATGGATGATCTACATGCCTTGTTTGGTGAGGTGGTACCAAGTACCTCTCCCATCATTATTCCAAAGGGGGGAAGAGGAGGAGGATTCCTATGCCTTAATATTATTACTATATTTCATTAGTTATATTTGGTTTTCATATTAACCTTTCGATGATTGTTATGATTACAGTAGTTCTTGAGCCACCAGTACAAGCTTCCATCCCTAAGTTTCACATGAAACTATGGGTAGAGACTCTAGACAAAGTGGATTTTCTATGTGGAATGACTAAGGACATCATCAATCAATTCTTTTAGGTTGCATCTAAGATAGGTATGGATTTTTTTTTATGTACTCTGGTTGTAAGATTTATTTGAATTATGGCTATTTGAGTTTCTATCTTATGATTGCATTTTATGCTTTGTGCAATACCATCCATGGAGTGGAACTCCAATAGGGACATTGAGGTAGACTCTTTTCCTAGACTTCCCTCTAATGTGTCCAGTGTACCCATGAAGCTATATGACACTACCACTAATTTAGGAATGTCATGTGCCAAAGCTTCATGAAAGCTAGAGAGCTCCAATGAATCCCTATGGAAGGAAGTTGTGGCCTTGAGGGAAAAGGTTCAAAGGTAGGAGGATATGATTAGGAATCTTTGAAATCGTAAAGCCTTTGTGAAAGCCCAAGTGGCTAACTCGAGGATGTTACAAAATAAGGAGATCACATGGGCTCGCTATTGGCATGTTGTTAAAGACAAAGTAGTGGTCCTATGGGAGATTGTAGACCAACATATGCAAATGGAAATCATCTCCCAAAAGGTTGAAGATTGGAATGATCATTGTTCTTGGGTCCTTTAGTGGGGCAAGACATAAAAGGCACACAAATAGTAGTATAAAGTCAATTGTGGGGCTTACCTAAAATGCCCTAAGGAAGAATTGGTTAAATGACACAAGAAAGAGTTATTCATTTAGGGAATCCAAGTAGATAGTACTTACCAACTCTTCAAAATCACTCTCAAGGTGGAGTAATCCCCTACTCTTCAAGTCACTACCATTGTAGGTGAGACTACTACAACTACTGTTACTCATAAGCCTTCTAGTTAGACTCCGATAGATAGATCTGACATTATTTTTAGCATTAATCTTAGGTATGTTGAATAGGTCAACATGACAAAGGACTAGATCCTCCATCATTTGGAGAAAGGTCTTTCCCATCTATCCCTAGAAGTGATGGAGCTAGACTCTTTGTAGGTTTGATATATTTTATGCTTTAGTCTATGTTTTAAGTCATGATTTTGGCTATTGGTTACTAACTAGCTATATGTTGTTGCATTTTTATGTCTTAAGAGACATTTGTAGCCCCAATGATGAGGGTGGGAATGACCCACCAACTCCTCCTCTGGATACTACTTAGTAGCCTCCTTCAATTTACTTATTTTCTATTTGTTTTTGTATTTATGTTGATGGCTATGGCTAGTCAAGACTATGTTATGGATGGTTATTCTTTTCCATTATTGCTACACATTGTATTTATGGACATTTTAATTTTAAATGTTGGTTCCTTTTTGGCTATATGAATTCATAGTAGTATATATTATAAACATGGCTATATTGACATTTTGTTTATGGATAATCAATGGGATAATAAGTTAAACAAAAAGAGATATCATAATGAATGGAACATTTGCTAGTTTTAGGCCATTATGGGCATGGGTCATATCATGCGATTATGGCTACTTCACTAGTTTAATGTCTTAGCAAACGAGAATGCCAACTTAAGGTCATAGTAGACCATAATGCTAGTTTTAGGCCTTAGCAGGCCATGTTTAAAACATAAGTAAAAATAATGCAAATAAATTTATGGCTACATGCATAGGCTATGTGCATAAAATAACAAACATATGATAAATTTCAAAAGAAAAAATAAGGCTATGGCCTAATCTACACAAGCTTATACTCACCATCCCCTTCACTTACAATGTTGAAAGGGAGTTCATCACATAGTGTATTTCATTCATTATCATCTTTGGTTGTCTTGGGTTTCTACTTTTTATAGCTAGGAGATTCTTTGTGAAGCTCCACCTCAGACCCCTGTTCTATGTCCATGTTGTTCATAGCTAGGGGAGTCATGTTGTCACTATGGATGATGATTTCACCTCCCTCATAAGGAAGATAAATTTCTTGATGGATGGACAAGGAGGCAGCTTGTAATTGAGCCAATAAAGGTATTCCTAGGATAAGGTTGTATCCTGGTATCTCTTCCACCACTAAGAAGTTTGTAGTTGTACAAAATTATTCTTCAACTACAAAATCCAAGGAGATAGACCCCTTGATGGTGACTCTTGATCCATTGAATGACTTAAGAGCTATGGTGATCATAGGTTGTACTTGCTTAGTTAGGCCCAAGCATTTAATAATGGTGCATTGGATGACATTGGTTGCTACTCCATCATCAACATGCACTCGATATATTTTAGATTGTTTTATGTGTATGGTTATGAATATAAGTGTTGTATTCACCTTACCATTTGGGGGATTAACTTTAATTTTTCCATTGTGAAATGTTAAGGGTGTTGATTTGTCCTCCCCTATTGAGGAAGGAATCACTACTGCAGTGATATCTTCCTCATTAGCAGAAATGTCCTCACTAATAGGCATGGAGGTCAACATTTTGACTAGCACCTCACAATGTCTAGCAGAAGACATAATCAGGTCATATAAACGTAAGGTGGTGTTTTTCTTATTCAGTGATAACTTAACTTGTTCCATTACATTGACGAAGTTTTTATTGTTGGCTATGGGCTTATCACCCTAGTTGTGCTTTACTTCCTCCATATGTCCTAAAAGGTGGACTTCAATCCTAGGCTATGGCTATTGTGGCTCCTTTTGATTATTTTGGTTGTGTGCTTTAGCATCCTACTATGGCTTGTTGATTGAAGGAGATGAGGAAGAAGAGGTCATAGATATAGCTAAAATGGAAGTGGGCTTTAAAGGGTCCACCTCCTTTTGTGCCTCTATCTACATGTCTCCCTTGTTATCAAGCTTTTTCTTATACTTCCTTCTTTGGTTGGTTGAGATTTTTTGGTTGTCAGTCATTGGTTGTAATGAAAAGGAAATAGCATTGGTTACCATAGGGGGTCATTTTGTAGTTTTTTGGGCTATGGTTATTCAAGTTGTATTGGGTTGGGGGACCTTAATAACAAAAGGTTCTCTCAAAGGTATTCATGATGGTACCTTCATAATGAAAGGAGGTCTTAAGCTATGGAAAGCTAAAGAATCTCTCTTATTGTAAAGGGGTACTTGGATCATGAATGGTTCTCTTGTAGGTCTTTGATTGCCATCAATTTTGAATGTTGAAATAACATAAGGGCTATCATTGGCATTCAATGGGTCTTTATAGACTTTCATTGGCTAGTTTTGTGGTCGAAGTGGAAGCATCTAATACCAGTTCCCCTCTATCATCCTTTGTAGGTCATCCATTAGTGTGAAGTATAAGTCTGTATCATGACCAAGTAGTTGATGATAATGGTAAAAGTAGTTTAGCTTAATATATCTAGGCAATGGGGGATCATCTTTTGTTGCCCAAGAGGGATCTTTGGCTATTTCACACAATTGCTTGTGTTTCTTTCGAGTGGCTTCAGTCATTTGTTTATGATGCATGCGCCCACTTCTTAATAGTTAATCAAGTAACTTGGATAGTTTTAGAGGCAACTTAGTGTACTTAGAGCTATCTTTCCTTTCAAGGTTAGGTCTAATTTTTTGTTGATGTATCGGTCCCATAAGTTGATGGTTGGTTACTATAGCCATTGGTGAGGGCCATGGATGGATTAACCTTTAGCCCTTGGTTTGTTGTCTTGTTTTCCTTAGTTATAGTTGCTACAGTAGTATTACCTTATTTTCTCTTTTCTTTATCTCTTTGAGCATGTTGGATTTTATATGATATATAGGCTAGATCATGACTAGCCTTTGTAGCACCCTCTATGTTTTTGGTTTGTGAGAATGCTTGGCTCAGATACTGTGGATCAAGGTAGTAGAGTTTATACTTGATGAAGTCATTAACTACTCCATTGAATATAACTAATAAATGGGCTTTGGCTATGAGCTCTAGTATCTCATTCAGTAGTCCATTTCACAACTAAATGAATTTCTATACAAGTTCTTCAGGCCCCTACTCAACCTTCATGAATTGATCAAGTGTTGTGTCATGCTTCAAGTTATACTTGAAGTGGCTGACAAACTAGGCTACTAAGTCTTCCAGAGAGTATATAGATCCTCTAGGTAATGCACAACACTAATTGAGTGCTTTCCTAACCAAGGACATAGGGAAAATCCTTATGATTGTATGAGGCCATCGCTACAAGAGCAAGCATTTAGATTGAAAGGTGATAAGGTGAGCATTAGGATCTGCTTCTCTGTTATATTTGCTAAATTATGGAATGTGGACACTAGGAGGAAGTGTCAAGGGTGGGACTACAAAACTTCTATGATCGTCCTAGTATAAGTCCATAATCTTGACGATTTGTGTGGTAGCGGCTTTAAGCCTCTTCTATTCCTCTATTAGGTCTTGGATCATTTCGAAGGCTTGATCCAAGCCTTGGGGTGGCCTCATAGTCTATGAAGTTTTCACATAAGTTTATGACATTTGTTGTGATGGTTATGACCTCATTATGGACTACATGATAGAGGGAAAAGGTTGCACTATGGTTGTGGATTGTGGGCCAAACAAAGAAAAAGATGTTTGTACTAGTATTTGAGGCATAAATGAGACAAACATAGTGTGGGACCCTTGTGTTGTAGGGGGTTTCATGGTGGATCCCATGTAAGTAGTTATTATATTTGAGATTGTAAAACCCACCATTGATGGTTTTGTATTTTGTGGCTATGTTGCAAATAGCATTGATATGTTATAATTTGTTGTTTGTTGCATTGACTGAATGTGATGTATTGCTACGACTAGCATGAGATCTACCATAGTAGGATGTGGAGGAGTGGAAGATGATGGCATCATGCCCATGGAGAAAACAAAAGCATTAGGGGAAGGTTCTATGACATTGGATGACATTTGGTTGAACAGCCCTCCAAGGATGTTTTCAAGCTTAGATTCTACATGAATTCATCCTCTTCTTCTTGTAATTCCCCAAAGGTAGGCTAGTAATCTTCCTCCTCTATAGTAATCCACTGGGCTAGGATGCTAGAGTAGATGTCATTTAGAGGAATTTCTTCATACAAGGAAGGGATGTACTATTTCCCACCCTTGTGTATGAGCTCAAATTCTCTTTTGGCTTTAGCTTCAATATGGGAAATTAGCATGCTTTCCTATATTTTGGCAAAAATGAAGTTATAATGATCTTCATTTATGGCTACAAAACTAGGACTCTCCCCTCTAACTTTCAAAGATTACCTGGATTCAATGATGGATCATACATCCTCATGACTTGTTGGTTATTATCCTCACTAGTGAAGGTAAAGGAAACTTTAATGGATTTTTGGAAAGACAAGGCTATAATGTTGAGGATTGCTTCAGAAAAACTCTTGAAAGAAATGAAAATGGCAAAAAATGATATACTTACTAAAATCAATAAGTGGGGGATAAGGGGGATTTACCCCTTTTCTAGAAATAGAATATTGGAAATGTTGGCTTTAAACCTCATCCAAGTTGGCTTCCCAAGTGCCTCTTTGCTAGGTATGGTAAGGGGGGAAAGAATGGAGTTGAGATCATGGAAATATCACACCTTTCTATTTCAATGTTGGAGAGAGGAGGGAAAAAATTTTAAAGACCCAAATGAAAACTTAGTAGTTTCCAAAGATAGTTTTGGCAAGTTTCCAACTTCCATCATAAAGGGGGGAGAAGTGGGCTTGGTTAGTATGGAAACCAACATTGATTTAGTAAGAAATATTATGGGAACAAAAATTAAATATTTGTCAAGGCTTCCACACTAGCTTTGTTTTTGGAATTTACAATAGATGTTGTGAAATTCTAGTACCCAAACCACCTATAGCTTCCATGCTAAGGTTTCTATCATAAGGGAGGGGAAATGGTAGCATTGGATTCCTTGGGTGTTTTGACTAAAAAATGGCATTTGACTTGAAACAAAAGTAGATCTAGTTGTAAAATTGGTTTTAAATTTTACCAATGTTAGCCTCCCTGTTGCTTCAATACTAGGTATGGTAGAGGGGGGAAAGGAGGGTGAGATTATGGGAATCTCACATCCCCTATCCCAATGCTAATGGAGGGGGTTGGAAAGGTTGAAAACTCAAAGTGAAAA